>CM052191.1:4470684-4610240 GCA_028455805.1 Lasioglossum figueresi
CAAGGCTTACATTCAATGAAACACGCGCAAACAGATTTGTTCAACTAGGTTCAGTAAATAGTGAATATCCGATATTTCGATATATAGAAATATTTTAGTATGCACTGTATTACTTTGTAATGTTTATATGACAAATTTTTCGATTCAACCCACCTTGTGTTTATTGAAAAGAATACATATACGCTAAAATGCTAAAGAGACACTTTTCCTTTCTTTTATCTTTCTATTCATTTTATGTTAAAGAAAAATCCACTCCCGTAAGAAATATTTAAACGACTCATTTTAATAAGAAAAATGTGATAAATTGATGAAGGTTATTATAATAAGAAAGTTGTCAATTTAATTAGACTTTGCTTTGGACATTATATATACGTACCACCACCGGTCAAAATGACTGCAGTCATTTTTCCAGATTTTTTATTTTACAATTATTGAAATAATAAAAATGATTTTATAAGAATTGATTGTATAAATATTTTTAGTCAAGCACGTATTATAATAGGAGCCGCACAAAGTCTACGTAAAATCAATCTTGTCATTTATATAAGGGAACATGTACCAGTTACTTTTAAACAATACAGTAAGCTTTTAATATTTGCCGTGTATCAAAATATTGTGTTTAGTGTCATTTTAATCAGAAAAATGCCACAAATAAGTTAGTGGAAGTCCCATAGAAAAATAATGAAAAATAAAGTTTTGTAATTGGATTAGTAGTGGTTTACACTATTTAATGGTTCACGATTATTCAAATTACGCGGCATGTTTGCACTTTCGAGTCACGCGCACTGAAAATTAGTTGTCCAAAATCGCTCGAAGGTTCATCGCTCTAGATATATGGTACAGACTCCAGATTAAAAAATCGGAATCGTTTGAATGTTATTGGTCCTCGTAAAATTAACTTAAAATATACATTAAATTATTATGAATATCATAGGGTAGCATAATAGTAATTTAATGGAATGGAAGGAAGCTAATAGAAAACTGTCACCTAACTAATCGGAATTTTGTGAAATTTAAACAACATTGCAAGTCCATGCAGCCGCACTTTCAACGGAATTCTACCTGCCACCTGCCACAAACTTTCAACCAACCTTTCAAACTATAATATGTGGTAAGATCTTCGTAATCATTGAACAATGCGCGTCTGGTAGGCGTGATCTTCGATGTGAACTGTTGTTGCTATAGTTGGTTAAAGTTAAAGTGAATGGCTTGTACGATATTTAGTAGTTGAATTTTATGATATAAAAGGGAATAGGAAGCACATCGTGGTCTCAAATGATACGAAACTACACGGAGAATTAGAATTCACATGAATGGAAGGCGTTACTGTCATGTAGTGCATACATACAATGACGTATAGACGTCAAGTGCACATCAAATACTTATTTTTTTTCGACTGTTATCATGGGTTCCAGATTGAGGCAAGTAAATCTTTCGTTAAGAATCTTTTTTTCATAGATAAATGTTGTCCCGTTTATATTTCTGTGCTCTGGCGTTTATACTTCATGAAACAAATAAAACAAATATGAAAGTACTCTTCTTTACCATACCAGTATATTGCCTAAACTTTCTTTCTAATCAGTTGTACCGATGTTTAGCACACTATGCTAGTAGGTTTGATTTCTTATTTACGAAAATATAGAACATGCTGAAATGTAATTTTCGTTTTGTATGACATTTTCAGAGATAATGTACAACATCTCTTCGAATGCTTCTGCGAAGTAGCCGCGCCGCTTGTAGAAAAATTGCCATGGATACTCCAAAAGTATCCTAGCTCTTTCTCCGACGAAGAAATACTTAAGTCTGTGCCTAAATTTGCATACCCCTGTGAAATAGAGAAGTAAGTATTCAATGATTACATGGTTCTTACAATTATACAAATGTTTTTAACATATGGGTGAAAATGATTATAGTCGCTTGGAATTATTTCAGCTTGGTGGTGCAACATTTTTCATTTGTACTCACTAGCATCGATTCAAAATGGACATTCGGATTCTGTCGACACGATCCCAAAACAGACACCGGTCTAGTAATTTTAAGCGCGTTACCATCGCACGAAATATTTTACAAGTTAGTACTTTCTATTAAACTAAACGTGCTAAACTAAAAGAAATCTGGATGTATCTAAAGTCTTTTCATTTTATATACGAACAGGCTTTTAAACAAGATCGCAACGTTAATTCAAAGTACCGGCACCGGAGAAGATCTTTGGAAATTTCTTGAGACTGTGTATAATAGTACAGTTCCCATCCCTGGTAGTTCCATATCTATTCCCATACCAAACTCTAAGGTGGTATGTATCTTGATAAACTTATTTCTTATTGAACGTTATCATTTCATGTAATATATTTATATTAATTTCCAGAACTTCGTTTATCAAAGTCCAAAGCAGTTTCAATTGCCGAGTATACCAGAAAATGTAAGCAATTGTAAATCCGTTGTGGTTTTGCTCGTAGAGTATATTAATCCTTGTATAAATGTCCTTTTAATTTCAGAGAAATTTGACCGAATATTACAGTGCCGTCGACCCTCACAATATGATGACAGTATTTGCTTCCATGCTATACGAGCGGCGAATTATTTTCACTTCGAAACGTCTTTCGAGATTGAGCGCTTGCGTTCAAGCATGCAATGCTTTAATTTATCCAATGATTTGGCAACACATATATATTCCAGTTCTGCCATTATCTTTAATAGATTATTTATTGGCACCGATGCCGTTTCTAATTGGAGTACCGGCTCCAACGCTTCAGGTTTTTCAATAAAATACTCGTGCACAGCATTATTTCATAATTCTACAATATTGTATTCGAATATTTTGTTTAATTTTTAGAGAGTACGGAAAAGCGATTTGGGAGAGGTTGTCGTAATGGACGCAGATAACAATACCATAGAGTCTCCGTTCGAAGATTTAGAGTCTTTACCTCAAGACGTAGTTCGTATAAACACATGATTTTGTTTTTGGAGTAACGATTTAATCCTTAAGAATCCAAACACATCTTAAATAATGAAATAAAAAGTTTCTTTGTCCCAGGTAGCCAATTTAAAAAAGGCATTGCGCAATCGAGCTACGTTACTCGGAGACGGCGTGTCTAGGGCATTTTTGCGAGCATTAGTTCAGTTAACTGCTGGATACAAGGATGCATTCGTTTTTGAACAAGGCCAGTGTATTAAATTTAACCAAAATACATTTGTTGAAAGTAGGCCATCTTCTATGCAACCTTTTTTACGAAAAATGTTGGAATTACAAATATTTCAACAGGTATAAGAAACGATATATTTGTTTTACTGTTACATTGATTCAGTAATATTTCGTTTATAATAATTGATTTCTGTCAAAATTTGTATATGTTCCAGTTTATAGAAGAAAGACTGAACATGCTCCATTCAGGGCTTGGATTCTCGGATGAATTCGAAGTGGAAGCTTGCAGGTATTCTGCGAAATCTAGCAGTAAATTTATGCAACAGTATCGAGAGTGGACATACGCCATGCGGAAAGAAAGTTCCGCGTTTTTCCGTAGCGTAAAAGACAAGGTGAATTTCCTATTATTTCTTTTTCAAACACGTTCTATATGATAGATCGATTTGTCGAACATATTTGTATTTCTGATTGCCTGCGATTTCAGGCCAATCCAGCAGTGAAGTATGCAGTTAAATCGGTAAGTAATCACTAGACTGCAGATGTTTATGCAATTTTCAATTTTTATAGACAAATTTGAAGAAAGTGGCATGAAATATAAAATACCATTTTTAATGGGAATAGTTACAGAACATAAACAATTTATATTATATTGTAGCATGTTTTAAAAGTTTTCATAAGCCATAAATGCATAAAGATCCGGAGTCCAGTAATCACCGATTACCAAGTTTACTTATTCTATTATTTATTGTTAGCGATAACCACGCGTTAGATTTCACGCGGTTATGCGGTTTGTGCATTGAAACATTTTCACAGGTTAAAGACAAAGGAAAGGATATGAAAACAGCGTACAAAGGACTGAAATGGAAAGGTGGTATGTTGCTCCTTTTTATTTGGAATATCTTGAATAAATATTGTTTAATTTTCTTTTGAAATTTGCAGGACAAACAAGCAGAAGCGAAACAAGTAGAAGATTTCACCAGCCGAGGTCTGCACCTAGTTCCCCCACTTCAGATAGAAGGCCTATCGATTTCGCATCGCCGCCAAAATCGCCAAATGGTTTTATCGCCACCACTAGCTATAGGAAAGATCTTCGACTGCGTAATAGTAATTTCGCCGATTCAAGGTACATTTTTATTTCTATATCTATATCTACTTTTCTACTTCTACTTCTACTTTTATTACTATTTTCTGACTCAACATATCCACTCCATTGTACCTATATGCTTCATTTGTACCGCTGAACTTTTGTAGAAAACAATATTCGCCATTAAGTCCTAGTTCTCCAGAAGAATCTGATTCTCCGCCAGAACGAGTGAACATTGACCTTATGCAAGAGCTTCGTCACGTAATATTTCCAAATACACCACCCGTTGATAGAACAGTAAGTATACCAGTGTACGAGTATGCGTAGAATACATTCGTAACGAAGCCTTATCGTATCAGAATCGTATCAGGACAAATTATTTTTGTAAATGCAATGTTCCATTTATGACTAGAACGTCCACATATACATACGCATATACATATACTTATACATATACATAGTATCTACACTACTGCTTATCACAATGTGTAACGTCTTAGCCAGCAGCATCGGTAGCATGGTTGTCAAATTTCAAATACGTGATGTGATACCTATGTACATTAAAATTTTCTATTCAGAATCATTCGTGCATGTGTTACCTCGAAATATTTCTATTCCACAGACAATATAATAGAATAGAATAGAAATTTGTTTAGCTCGCTATTCTTCCGAATGTAACAGGATTTCAGTTTATACATTTTTATTTAATGTTGTATGTCTGTATGATAACTTATTTTAATATGTGCACTCATTATGTTCATAATTATGTGTGATGCATCAATTTCAGTTGAAGCCAGTGCGCAGTTTAGACAGTTTGAGACCTGCATGGAGTGGGCATATGCGGCACGGTCCTCCGCCTAGTACAAATGTTGCAAACCCAACCATCACCGTCACTTCTTCCGCAAAAACTCCATCTCATCATGTTCCGCATTCCGGCTTCGTTAGATCGGTTGATCGGTCGAACATTTTGCTAAATATCAACGATACATTAATTGGTAATACCCGTGCCGGTGCCAGCAGATCATTGCCATTGAATTCGTTGGCCGTAAAATCCAGCAAAATTGTCGAAAGTAAAACGGAAGAAACGTTAGTTACGTCTATTTTAGAAAAAACCGCGGACAACGTACAGCCGAGTAATTCGATACATGATACCGTAAAATATAACTACAATGCGAGGTTACACTCGCATAAAACGGAAGCGAGGCAACAGGAAAATATTGTCGAAGGTTGCTCAAAGAACGTAAAATTTTACACCGACGACATCCTCACCAATTACGATCCAGAAATGGACGGGAAACCTTTCGAATCGCATTCACAAACTTTCGAGTCTACTAACTATATGAAAGATAACGACCCATTCGATACAAGCAAAGTGTTCATACCTTCCTACTTGCCATCAACAATTTTCCATACCACAAGCGCATCATCATTGTCTGTTAATTCGAACGTTTCATACTATACATTCAATAGCACACCCTGCTCTGCACATCCGAAGGTAAACGTCATCAATCGTTTTTATGTCTTTTGTTTTGTGAATGTACAGCTTTAATCTATATCTACACTCAACAGAAAAATGAAAGGATCAGTCATTTTTGGCCGAAAAATTGTCAATTTTTGGACAGCTGTAATACCCTTAAAAGCTATCATAAAATCATGATTTTTTTAAAATTACAGCTTAAAGTCTGTACTTTATAATACCATATTCTAATTTTTAATGTCATGCATCTCCACGACTGCAGTATCCTAAATCTAAGGGCATGTTCGTGATACCGACAAAGTGATACCAAAGTTTAACGTCCTCTACGGAGTTGCAAAAACTTCCTATTTAATTTCAGAGAACAATTAAGTCGCTACGATTTTTCTCCCAAAGTTACAACATTTTAAATGAAAAATGTGCCGCCGGCGTTAGAATCCAAGATACACAAGGAGATTGTACGGTCGAACTTGTATCTCATGTGTATGTGTTAAAAATTACTGATCCTTTAGCGACAGTTCAGACACGGCGGAATCCGCGCGGACCTTATTTACATTAGCGTCTATGCATTCGTTCACACGTTACCGCGCGGTTGAACAATCGAAAACAAAAATCGCGCGGTTTCCGCCGTGTCTGAACTGTCGCTTAATTTTTCTGTCAAGTGTATAATCTATATCTATGTATGTGTATGCATTGTGCATTGTACGCATACATCTGTGCATCCGTACGCATACACGGGGATTTTAATTGGTAATTAACCCAAGTCAAAGTTTCAATTACAATCTGTAAATTGAATTTTATTTGTCGAATCTATGCCAAGAATATTTCATTGTTGTTAATTCGAGTATAATTGGATTCAAGTTAGAATTAGGATCCCAGATCATTATGTATACGGTATACAGGATAGTTATGTTATGCATATATAGTTATATATCCTTTGGTCGAAAGATATTTAATTTCCACGAAGAAGAAGAAAAGTTTTGTTGGCAATGTTTTTATCTGACGATAATAATTATTTCTAGGACTCCCCCGAAGTGCCAGACTTGATTAGACTAGACTCAACAACGAGTAGCGACGACTTTGACCCGCTGCTTTCCAAGTCCTCAGAATTTCACAGTTCGAAACAGATGACGCAGTCGTTGCATGCGCCGGAAATGGGAGAAGGCCTTAGCAATCCGTTGTACCCGTACTTTCAACCTTTGCACAAAACCACCGAGAAACCGAAATCGTCGGACAATATCGGCGACTTGGATCTATTGCAGGCGTACGGCTTGGACTTTAATAAGTTTAGCATAAGTAACGGCGATTCACCGACCAAAAATGCTGCGATGTGTAACAACACATCCGAGAGTAGTATTAACAATATCGATAGTGCGTTCAGCTTAACATTGAACGCTGCCGCCATTAAATCACAAAACAATTGGACGAAATTCGAGTAGACGATACGCTAGCAATGAAATTACATGATACATTCACTTCAATTCACTTCACATATCACAATTGTAAATACATAAGGCTAGTTTCCCATTTCTCTCTGGTCCATTGATTTGCGAAAATATATCGTCGAATGCCTACGGAAAAAGCGAATTATAGTTGTGTAAAAGTGTAAACAAATGAGAGAATTTTACATACGAAACATCAATAAGTAATATATGTAGATTTAACAAACAAAAAATGAAAACTGTAAAACGCGAATTAGCAAAACGAGCTGTAATAGTTTTGCTTTGTAGCACAACTCGTAATAGAATGGACTGGTGGGTTTGTTGCATATGTTACGTTACTCGCACGAGAACAATATCCAAAAGCCCATTCATACGAGCATTTAGTCAGTCGGTCCTAGTATTTGCACAAATTTTCTTTTCTACTTTAAGTTGCAAATATTTGGGAATAGGAGAATCATACCGAACGTTGAAACAAACACTGCAAATCATTGGAAATATATACCATTTAATATATGTTATTTAAATAAATCCTTTAGGTCTAATCTATGTACATTGAAGTCATTAAAAGCGTAAAATCGTCAAACGGAAGTTGTATTCACGCAAACAAATAATACTGACAATGTAAAACTAATCCGTAAACTTACGTGTTAATTTGTATCGTTCAACGATTTAGTCCAACGAGTTAGTAACACATTTCCATCTCTGCTATTTCGTCGGTGATCAGAACATTGGAAATATTTGTTTGTAAACGCAACAATAGTAATAGTGAAACGATCACATCGTCGATCATTATGTTCAAACGATTATCTTCAATGAGAGCGCTCATGTTTAAATATGTTGAACATTGTACGTGTAACAAAACTGTTTCTTCCACGCGTTACCTTCGAATGTGATCAAATCGTGTATCGTAACATTCTGTCACACACGATCGGCAGATATCCGATATAGAATCAATAAATCAGAACATATTGAGTACGTTTATTGAAATCATTAGTTCGTCCTTGTTAGGTTTGAAGTATGTTAATTTTAACGATTGTTGCACATTCATCGATAACGCTTTATAATAAACAAATAAATTAATACGAGCAATAAATGCTTTTTCTACAGTGGTTATTACAATATTACAATATTATACATACGTTACCTGTCTCGTCCTCTTGCTTTTTAAGAAGAGCAAACGATAGTATAGTATAGTATATGTACTCGTAGAGATGAAAAATGCATTAGGTGATTTTAAAAACGGATTCATGGTCTGAATTAAGGATTTCATTTTCTTTTTAATCTATAAAATTCGAGCTATTAAAAATTATCTATTACCAGTACAGTTTAATAAATAAGACACTAATAAAGGAATAAAGATATCGGAAAAACAATCTTTACATTGTTTTTAAAGCCGCGATCGCATCGATAATTCGTTGCAATTCTCCTTCGCTATTCAGCATCTTCTCTTTATTATTGTTTTGAACATCCAACGGCACCTTCATATCGTAATCAGGAACTTCCATAGCCTGTCTCGTTTTTTCAATAATATCTTCCAGCTGCTCTTTCCTCTTACAAAGCTTCTCTAACTCTTTCTTTGGATCGATCAAACCCTGCAATATAAATTATTATTATTATTGATTATCTTATTATCGAAAATTAAACGAGAATACGCGATGTTACCTTTAACAGCAGATGCACTTGAAGTTTGTCTGTCACTGTAAGGATAGCGCATCCTGATGGGGGTTCGTTTGTACGTATCGTAGAGTAAGCAAGCGTCTCTATCAACAATTGATAATCCATAAGTTTCTTTTTCAGGCTTTGATCGGCGCACACGATAAACGCTTCGGTTTTAGTTTTATTTGGTAGATTGTAGGTAGCCCGCGTCGACCTGACGTTCTTGATTATTTTGTTGGCGAACTCAACGTCCTTCTCTATTTCTAGATCCGTCCAGGGACACTCGGACTCTTCTGGATAAGGGCTGACGCAAATACTAGGATAAATTTGTTTCTTGCGAGGTAAACGTTGATAAAGTTCTTCCGTTATAAACGGCATAAATGGAGACAGTAATCGTAGCCCTACGTCCAATGTTTTGAACAGAGTCCTCGTTGCCGCGTCCTTCCTCTCGTCATCATTCCCTTGAAATACTGGTTTTAAGTACTCGAGGTAAACGTCGCACAGATCGTACAACCAAAGGTTGTAACAGGTGGTCGTGGCCGTTGTAAAGTCGTATTGTTCGATTGCTTTGTCGCAAATCTTTACGGCGTAACTCACGCGAGAGAGCATCCACAAGTCAACGTTTGTATTCGCTTCGGAGTCAAAGGATTCTGCACAACGACTACGAGTTCTATAACTATTATTACTACTAAGGCTAGCATTGCGATTGTACAGATTATTACTGTTGCGAACTTTATCTTTGCAGGAGCATTCGGGCAAGACTTTACCTTGCTCGGGACGGAACAACGATCGTTCTTGTCGGCTGTACGACGCAATGTGTCTATACCAACGATACAAGTGCACATAACTGGCGACGTTCACGTTCAGTTCAACGAAAGTCTGGTAAACTTTCGTATCCGTTTGCGACGGCGTGTACCCATCCAGATAAGGATAATCGTTCAAATAATTGTTCAAGGCATCTTGCACGCACGTTTCCTTCAAGGTGCATTTGCACCATTCATCGTGGTCTGTAGGGTTCGTCGATTCGTCATTGTCGCTGATCGAATTAAAATAATTCAAATTCGAATCGAGATACATGAGAGCGAATTTAGTCGCGTTCCATATCTTGTTACAGAAAAATCTGTAGCCCTGCACGCGAAGAATGTCCAGATTGATGTCACGACCCTGAGAGGTGTAGGCGCACAGGGCGAATCTTAACGCATCCGTGCCGCACTCTGGAATCCCCTGCGGGTAATCACGTTTTTGTCCTTCCATCGCACGTTTCAATTCCTTCGGGTCCAAATTGCTGTCCAACAGTTGCTTCTGAAGATCTTCCAATGATATTCCGTTGATCACGTCCATCGGGTCTATTACGTTTCCCAGGGATTTGCTCATTTTCCTACCGTGCGCATCTCTGACCATCGCATGCAGATAGACTTCTTTAAACGGCAATTTGCCCAATAACTTTTGTCCAAAAAACACCATTCTCGCTACCCAGAAGAACAGTATATCGTGGCCAGTTTCTAATAACGAACCAGGATAGAACGCCTCGAGTTCCTCGGTCTGGTTCGGCCATCCGAATATCGAGAATGGAAATAGGCCAGAAGAGAACCATGTGTCCAGCACATCGGGATCTTGTTCGACCATAATATTGTCGACTGTTGTACCTAACTTTCTAGCTGCTTGTTTCTTAGCTTCGCTTTCCGACCGCGCACTCACCCAGAATTCTCCCTCTAACCGGGTACTTGCACTGTCATCGAGTACTTTAACGGAGTACGCGGGGATACGATGACCCCACCACAATTGCCGCGATATACACCAATCCCTGATATTTTCCATCCAATGATACCAGATTTTTTTGTATTGATCTGGAATAATTTTCAATTCGCCTGTTTGCACAGTTTTCATCGCATTTGCTGCCATTTCACTACACCTTACGTACCACTGAGGTTTCATCAATGGTTCGACAACATCTTTCGATCTACTACATATTGGCACCACCATGGGATTGTCTTTGATTTCAACAAATAAACCTCTTGCCGTTAACTCACTTATTATGGCTGCTCTGGCATGAAACCGTTTCATCCCCTGTTTATCAAATGTACATATTACATACGACAATTCGTTTTGAATGTTCATACGTGCTTTAATTAATAGTACAAGTAATACCGTGAATTTCCCGTAATCACCGATAACATCCCCACTGTCGTCGAAAATGGTGATGAACGGTAAGCTGTGTCTCTTTCCTATTTCATAATCGTTAAGGTCGTGAGCCGGTGTAATTTTTACAGCTCCTATAATAAGAAAATGAATGTGTCATCGAAAACTTAATTCCCATTCGCATTCGTGCAATTATGATACACTTACCTGTTCCAAATTCTCTTTCAACGTATTCATCGGCGATAATAGGTAATTTTCTATCACAAAACGGATGCTGCACGTGTTTTCCAATAAATTTGGTGTATCTGGTATCTTGTGGATGCACTGCGATAGCGGTATCTCCTAACATGGTCTCGATACGAGTAGTAGCCACAACTATTCTTTCCTTGCTATCAATTATTTCATAAACAAACAATACCAACACACCGAATTCTATCTTTTCTTGATATCCAGGAATCGAAAGTAACGTTCTACCCGTTAATTCTACCTTATCAACCTAAAGCGAGTTTACGTTAGACACGTAATTTACGAACGTACTACACTACCGCTTAAAAGTATGTGGGCACTAGCGAAATGTGTAATAGCAACGCATAAACGTTACTTAAGCATCTAAAATAGTGATTAAAATTGATCTTTATTACTTTCTTATGGAATATCTAACGTTTTTAAGTTAAAAACTACCTATGAGGAAACTTACCAATACATATTAGTCTAAGATTAAATACGAGATTCGTTAACGTATCCACCGCGATTAGATATTACCGCTTGCACTAATCGCAGCAATCTTTCTATTAGTTTTGTTATTCTATTAGTATTTGTATCGAAAAATTCTCTAAATTCGCTCTGCATCTTAGAAATGAAACAAAGTGGAACTTGAAATCCTTTCAAGCACTGAGACCATTCCACTAGATTTTGTATTTGTGGATAAAAATTATATTACTGCATTTTCATGTATAATTTATACATAAAAATAAATTCTATTGTGCTATGATACCACAATCTACATAATAATAATAATAACTACAAGTGAAAAAATTGTTCTAAATATTTTTTCTACTAACTTAAACAACGTTTTGTAGAGAAAAAAGAAGTGTCCACATACTTTTGAGCGGTAGTGTATATCTTACAACTGAAAGGCTTCTTACCTCTATATCGGAGATAGCACTTTTTAAAGTGCAAGACCAGTTGACCAAACGGTTACTCCTATAAATTACACCTTCGTTGTGCAGTCTTATAAATGCCTCTGTAACAGCATTGCACAATTTTGGATCCATAGTGAAACAAGCACGATCCCAATCAAAGGAGCCACCTAGCTTTTTCAGCTGCAAATAAATTCTGTGCCCTTTTCTGAAATAATACATTTATTATTATGAGTCGCAATATTTCCTTCAATCTTTATCTCTCTATAGTTTATTTATAGTTACTCTTCTTTCCACTTCCAAACATTTTCGATAAAATTTTCTCGTCCTATATCGTGGCGAGTTTTTTTCTCTTCCTTCCACAGCTTTTTTTCAACTACCACTTGAGTAGCAATACCCGCATGATCGCAACCCGGATTCCATAAAGTTGTACGTCCTTTCATGCGATTCCTGACAAATCATAAAACCTTACTATACACAACCAAAGAAAACGATACTGCGTTACGATTGAACGATATTACGTACCATCTTGTAATGGCATCTTGAACAGCATTTGTCAAAGCATGACCTAGATGAAGGACACCCGTAACATTTGGCGGTGGTATCACCATAATAAATTTACCTTTAGGATTAGATTCTAATATACTTTTACCCTGTAAACGATAAGGAGGTAAGCAACTGAAGCTCTTATATACAATGAATAGACAACGGATCTTTATGCAAAATAAAAATTTTGTACCTAAATTGCAACAAACTGGAGTGAAATAGAAATTTATTTTATATCTTAATATGTTTAATAGGTTGAAAATAATATGATAGCATTTTTAAATTCTTCTAATATTTTTACTGTATTAACACTAGGTTTATAGTCAGTAGGTAACCTGTCAAAATGACGGGTTCTAATATTTTTAATTTGTGATTATTAAGTTTGTAAAGATGCTTGCCTGAGGAATTATGTACCAAATTTATTTCTTTGGGTATATATTATTGGAAGAATGACCAAAAATTTGGATAAACACATTCTTATTATGTTTATAAGATAATGTGATATAGTTATTTCTAAAGCTCTGCAAACCTAGTGTTAAATTACACCTATTCATTTTTGTCATAAATACATAAAATCTGCTGTCTAATAATGAATGAATGAATATGTAATCTAACTACATACGCCATATTCTGGTTTGAAAAATCCCTGCTTTTCCCACCACGCGTACCATGTGGCTTCAACATATTTTGGACTATATGTATCGGGCATTGTACAAGTAACATCTTTTTTATCTCCTAGAGGTGTATCAATAGTATATACAGCCGATTCTTTGGAATCCTTTTTGCTTTCATTCTTCTGAAAGCAGAATTGTGTAACCTTCTCTGTGACACAATTATAATACGTAAACAACAATGCAAAAGAAGAACATGTAACTTAGAACTGATAAAACAGTAAACGAGTGTCGAGAATTATTTGAAATCGTACAAGTATCGTTTATTTCCGAAAATCCGTTACAACAATGACCATATGGATATCGATAGACGACAAAGCATTGTATACTCACTTCATTTTTTTCTTTCACTTTAATCGTTTTATCATTGCTCTCTTTCTTTTCCTGTTTTTGCTTGAACTTTTCGAGTTTCGCCAATTTCTTGGCTTCTTTCTGCAACTGTTTTGCGGTTTTTGGCGAAGCCTCGACCTCCCCATTCATTTTCTCGTCTTTTATATCAACCATTTCACCAGTTTAGTTTCAGTCACGGTTTCTTTCTGATGATCTATACCACATGTAAAGCACAATTTGAATCTGATGACACAATTCGAACGATTTCAATTTCAATCAAGCGCTTTTCTTATACCTATACTCTAATCTCTATACTGTTAAGTTGGGTTAAGACCAGTTAAGACTTGATCTTGATCTTGGTCTGTTCGCCTTCCCCTTCCAATAGGGGGCATACCGCATACCCCACGAGGGACCAAGAAGATTTTGGTTAGGTTTTAGGTTAGGCCCTCCGTCCACGGAGTATCGCGTCATAGATGCACACGCGACAAAATGTCGCTCGGTACTTGCCAAGTACTACTCTGGTACTACTTGCTATAGTGGTGCTCATCACTGCTCTCATACAGTGGTGAGATATTGTGCAAGATTTCTCACGCATGCGCAGCGATGTTAGTCTCGCATAAAATAAAAATTCTCGATAAAATGGGGACCCCATTATGGGGTACCTTGAACACCCCGTGGAATATCAGTACTTTCCCGCCAATACATATAATTGCCCCAGGACTCCGCTACCTTGTCATCATGATATAGATACCAGAGAGTAAATCTACTTTCTGTAGATACGTTACTGTTTTGAATGTCCATACTTCATACACGAAAAATCTTGCACAATATCTTACCACCACCGGCACCACTATTACCACTGCTCTCATATTCTTGCATATCCTTCATAGACTTGAAGTTGTGTATTGTGTATCCAGTGTATCCTCTTTGCTATGAACCATAACCTACATTACATTGCTGAGATGGGGAAAACGTGACACACAGTTTCTATTAGTATAGAGTAGTATGGTATTTATACAATAAGTAAATAGTATAAAGTAGGGGAAAAAGTTGTTCAAGTAGATTAAAAAGAAGAAGGGATTCAAAAGAATAAATGCATTACGGAATGATTAATTTTATTTAACTAAACAAAAGATCGAACAGCATTTTAACTCTTCTTTGAACAAAAAGGAGAATGTATAAGATAATTTGAATTATATATAAATCCTTATAGGATATTTGTAATTTGGAAGACGGAATTATAGCAAATGAAACCAAAATCAAAACAATGTCACTCGAGAATCAAAACGTTATTTATTGTATATAATCAAAAATGAAATAAATGAATAATCAAAAAATTATTAAGATTTCCTCCCTTCCTACTTATACTTTCAATATTTAACATTGATATTTGATTATTATAACAATTCCATGTATTTTGCGATATTTTACGCAACACAAGCGGTCTCTGTTGGAAATTTCGTGAAGCGGCCAGTTTAAATTTTTCGACGGTTAACAAACACCGCGAAAGAAACTTTTGTAAGCTCAGAGAGGTATATTGGTATACTACACGAAAGATAAACAGCGTGCTATTTCGCGGAAAATAAACGAATGAGCGAACGGAAATATTTAGAGAGTGATTGAAACGTGACGAACATGTATTCTATGAAGATGAATGATACACGTAACGGGAAGAAAACGAAGAAACAACATATACAAGTTTTCGTTCGTGTCAGGTAATTGTCTATCATTCTGTTGGCCGTTCACAAGATTTTACTTTAAAATACAGTGTTATTATTAATATAATTTTGTATTGTATTAGACCGATCAACGATGCTGAAAGGGCTGGAAAATCAGTGACAGTAGTGGACACACCATCCAACAAAGAATTAGTTATTCGGGAGAAACCGTGCGATAAACGTACGAAGAAATTCGCTTTTGACAAAGTATTTGGAGCTTTTTCGAAACAGGTACGCCCGCACGCTTTTGATGACATCGTGTGAACATTGTTGATCGTTAGACTCCGGATTTTATGCATTTATAACAAAAATGAACACGTGCAATTTAAAAATGTGAAAATATTAAAATATTATTTTCACCACATTAAAATTATTAATGAAGAATATACAGTTATATTCAGCTCTTGCGTCTTGTAATTGATGCACAAACTTTTTATTTTGCATAAACATCCAAAGTGTATTGATGGTATAATACTTGAGTGATTCGTGATAAATCTTTAGATCGAAGTATACAATGCAGTTGTTCGGCCATTGGTGGAAGAAGTCTTGGCTGGATACAATTGCACGGTACTTGCTTATGGCCAAACAGGTACTGGAAAGACATTCACCATGGAAACATTCGATAATACTAATTCAGTGCTAAATTGGCAAGCGGTAAATACAAATGATCCACTGCCTTTCTTTTCATTACAAATTTCTGTAGAACATGTGTGTAACGTATACAGGATACCAATGCTGGGTTTATACCACGCTCGTTAAGTCATTTGTTCGACGAACTTCGTATCTTAGGGGTGCAAGAATACTCGGTCAGAGTTAGCTTCTTAGAACTCTATAATGAGGAAGTATATGATTTATTGTCTGTGAACAATGGGGCTGCCAAAATAAGGTAACTATTTGGTTGGCAAGAAAGTAATTTTGGTATTTTAAGGTGAAATAAAACCGAATTTCTTTATTCAAACAATAAACTTTAATCAATAAGATATTTTCCTATTTATTCTTTTTGACAAAAGATCATCGAACAAAAGGGAAAATATCTTATTCATTAAAGTTTATTGCTTGAATAAAAAAATTGGGCTCTCTATTTCACCTTAAAATACCGTTATTACTTTCTTGCCAACCCAATATATCGTCTATATTCCTCAATGCTTTCGCTTGATTAAATATATTATCTGTGGTGTTCAAAAAGGATATATGAAGATTCCACCAAAAAGGGAGCGGTAATAGTAAACGGTCTAGAGGAAGTGACTATATATAATAAGAGCGATGTATATACAATCCTTCAGAAAGGATCAGAAAAACGGCAGACGGCAACTACATTGATGAACGCCAATTCGAGGTTTGTATTAGATTTAACTATGTCCAATTTCTGCTTGTCTAATGTTCTCATTGTTTATTTTTAGTCGATCTCATACAATATTTTGTATCACTGTTCATATAAAAGAGAACACCATTGACGGAGAAGAACTCTTGAAGACAGGGAAACTGAATCTAGTTGATCTAGCGGGTAGCGAAAATATTGGAAGATCCGGAGCCGTGGATAAAAGAGCAAGGGAAGCAGGCAACATCAATCAATCACTGTTAACTCTGGGACGAGTGATAACAGCGCTCGTAGAAAATACTCCACATATTCCTTACCGGTACTGCATTCTACTATAGAAACTGAATGCTGCCTATGCCTGATATTATGATATACATTATTAGACTCCAGATATTTATGCAAAATAAAATGTTTATGCATCAATTGCAAGACGCAGGAACTAAATATAAATTTACATTCTTCATTAATAATTTTAATGTGGTGAAAATAATATATTAATATTTTTAAAGTCTTAATATTTCCACTGTTTTAAATTGCACTTGCTCATTTTTGTTATAAATGTATAAAATCCGGAGTCCATACATTATATTTCTTGAAATGTGCAGAGAATCAAAGCTGACACGACTGCTTCAAGAATCGTTGGGTGGTCGTACAAGGACTTCGATAATTGCTACAGTATCTCCTGCCAGCGTAAATCTTGAAGAAACATTATCCACGTTGGACTATGCGCATCGAGCGAAGAACATTACGAATCGGCCGGAGATTAACCAAAAGTTCTCGAAGAAAGCGTTGCTTCAAGAATATACGGAGGAAATTGAGAAATTAAGGAAAGATTTATTCGCAACCCGCGATCGCAACGGCATATATTTGGATCCGAAAAATTACAATGAGATGCAGTCGTTGATAGATTTTCAGAACAAAGAGATAGAGGAGAAATTAAATCATATTAAAGCGCTGGAGAACACTTTGCATTACAAAGAGGTAAATAAAAAAATAATAAAGGCATACCACGCAGTATTTTTTGTTTATCGTATCTATTATTGCAGAAAATATTTAACGATTTAAAATCGAAAAACTCTGAGCAAGCGGATGAGTTGTTTAATACAAAGAATCAATTGGAAACTACGACGCACACGCTATTGAATGCAACATCGCGTTTGGCGATCTCGGAACAAGAGAAAGAAGAACAAAAGCACCTTGTGGAGAAGCACGCGTCTACCGAAACTGTTCTTCTATCGCAAGTAGAATCAGTTTTAGAAGTCGTTGACACAGCCACTACGGATGTGCATAAACTCCACGATAAAATTTTTCGGAAAATGTAAGTTGCAATTTGAGACTCGGAATGCAAATGACTGTAGTAACACATGAAAAATGAATGGTACGTGTTCACAGGGAAATAGGACAACGAAATAGCGCTCTTGGTCAACAAACTAAACATAATATAAAAGAACGTTGCAGGAAAGTTGAAGCCGATCTTTCAACGCATACAAAGAAAATGACACAATTCTGTCAATCTTTAAATTCCTATATAAGTAAGTATTATTTTTAATGGAAGGAGGTTCAGCTTGGAATTAATGTTGTCTGTTTTTAGATGAACAAGCACTTTCGCTCGGTGAACGCATTGACAAATCTATTCAAGATATTTCTACTAATTTTGTTGATCCAATTACAAATTCGACTGATAAATTAGCAGGACATGCAGAAGATTCTGTAAGCGATTAAATAAATGGAATTCATACTTGTTAGATGATTGAAAATGTAGTTTCTTAGACAATTACAATTATGTACTTTTTCCAGCACTCAAGGTACCAGGAATTGTTTAAGAAGGAACTTGAGACTGTGGTTGCCATGACCGAGCATGAGTGTAACATAAACAACGCTTCTTCCATCAAAGCAAAGAAAATACAACACGTGATAGACAACCAAATAGCCGAAAACTTGAAAAATTTGGAAACAAGTGTCTCTCAAAAGATCGATAATATAACACAAACTGCTATGAGATTTATAAGTTTAATTTCGCAGGCATCGATGAACGAGCGCGATCTTTTAAATAGTAACATTCAGGAAATCAGGGGAAATATTGAAGACATTCGGCAAAGTGAAAGTAGCATTATGCAAAAGCGATGTAACTTCGCGATGGTACGTATTTTATCAAATTAATGAAGTATCATGTTTTGAATGCTTCAAACTTGCAGATGATGGAAGATTTACGAAAGAGTTTCTGTCAGCTGCAAACCGAAGATAAGGAAAATTATTCATCAATTTGCGATACATTGAGCAACATCGATGAAACGTGTAATATTATAAATTATGAACATTCAAATACTTATAGAGTAAAAGCGGAGAAAGAAAATTGTATACAAGAAAAACTTCAGAATGACTTACAAATAATGAAACAAACGGTCTCGGAAGAAACGGAGAAGGTAATCTATAGGTAATCTGTAGTTAGCTTTGCATTTCTTACTTGGATAATTTCAAACTGTTTTATATATAGATGAGGAGAATATCGCAAGATTCAGTTGTTGAAGCCAAGGCGCTCATCAGCGAATTCCAAGCAAGCTTAGAAAATAATTGTGACACGTTCATGAAGTACCAGAATTGCGTGAAACGCAGTATGACAGAGATACAACGAAAAATGAAACAAGATAAAAGTCTCATTTTATCACTAATCAATGTAAGCTTTAACGCTGTATAAATTTAATTTGATCGTATACCACTGTTGTTTATCCAAAAAATTTTATGTTTATAATATGCAGGATGTATGTACGGTAGTTAATAACACAGGCGATGAACGTACGAGATCCTTAAACAGTTTAAAAACAGCGTTCATAAGAGCTTGCAGCGAAATGAATGAAACATTGGAAAATGGAAATCAAAATTTCGGAGACACAAACAGTCAAATTATTGCGGAGTTGTCAGCGATCCGCGACCGAGTTGAAAAATTCTTTGTCGAAGATTTGTATCGTGATATTCCTACAGGTATGTCCTCATTTTTTTTCCTTGGTCCATGCTTAAAGGATTGTTTATTAATCTCATCGAAAATTATAGGTCAAACTCCCGTAAAGAAAACCTTTCAATACTCTAAAAACCTTGCTAAAACATCTCCACCGGAACGTATACTCCAAAGGTACAGAGAAACACTTAATGAATAGTACCCGACAATGCCCACGTGAACTTCTAAAACAATTCTTAATGTTTTATTTATTATATTTTTATTAAAATAACTGCATAAAATAGACATACCATAGATGTACTCCATAGAATATAGAAATAAAGAAATGAAATGAAGTGAGAAATAAAGAATATTAGTTACAACAGTTAAGAAACGATTTACACCCATAAATGTATTGAATTCGAATCATTATTTTCAGCAAATTGAAATTGAAAATAAAGAGAGACAAAGTTCAAATATCTTCAATATTCTTCAAATAAAATACTATTTTCAAAAATTACTACCTCAAATAAAATATTTTATTTTCAAAGTCGTACACATACTTAAAAATAAATAGGATTATTTATTATATACTATTTAGAATACTACATATTTTCCCCAGCTCTTGAGTGGTGCTGCTGCGAGCGGGGGTGGGGGGATTTTTTTGGATTGTTGCCATCTATATAATGTCGCGGCAACATTAAAAATGTACAATTGAATCAGATATATTCCAAGTCAATTGTAACTTGTGTAATAATTTTGTTTCTACGTATTTATTATCATAAAGGATATGTTTTGAAAAATTATCAGTGTTTTTATAAAGGATGTATAAATTTTCAATGTGTACGGGAAGGGCCGTTTTTGTAAATGTTTGTGTTGAAAGTAATTTAAACTCTCTCTCCGCGGATTGGTCGTGCCAGCTAGATGTCCTTAGGCGTGATAGTCACTCTCTTGGCGTGAATAGCGCAGAGATTGGTGTCTTCGAAGAGACCTAAGAGATACGCCTCGCTAGCTTTCTGAACGGCCATGACGGCGGAGCTTTGGAAACAAAGGTCTTGGAGTTCTAAACGAGTTCACGACGCTCACTACAGCATCAAACACACAACACATCTTACAGATTGCATAGATTACGAAAAATGGCTTCTTGATGAACAGAAGCCATTGACGGGACTTTTGCTTTTAAAATTCGTCGGTTAAGGGGGTAGACTCGTTTCCAGGATCACAAGGGTGTGGGAAGCGCCTTCTGATTTTTCGATAATGCAAAGATGAGGTTTTTCTAGGCTGCAATCGCCCTCAAAAGTCCTAGTTCGACGTTTAAAAGGCATAATTTGTATTATTCCGAAGCATACAGTTATTTTCATAAAGCTGCGGACAGCTACATGCTGTCAAATAATGCAAATCACGCCTCGTAAACGTAAAAACAGGATTTTTGTGGGCGATTGCGGCCTAGATTGATCTTTTATCTAGCGCTTTTGACTACTGAAATACCCCATCCTTGCATTATCGAGAAATGAGAAGGCGTATCCCGCACCCTTGCAATCCTGAAAAAAAGAGTCTACCCCCCTTAACAATTCTTACCCCACAAAGACATCGATTCGGAGCAATTCATAATCGTTAGATTGCAGACTTTTTTGCGGCATTCTGTTGACCGTTGTTGAGTATATGACCGCTATCTTAACGTTTCATAGACTACATTCTCCTACGTTCTTGAGGAATATGTACTTACATACATACTTGAAATAAGACTTCCTCGATACTTTCCGATCTGTGTCCGAAAATGACAGCATCGTTCTCGAATGATCACGGTCTCCGTCTGAATATGTTCAAGCTAAGAACAGCGCACATTATAAATAAGAGCATCTTGCATCAAGATAAGGCGTCGCGGAACCTTGATATCATGCAACTTACGGCAGAAGTAAGTGTTCCGAGACATTGTACACTGTATCGGTGAACACAACAAGGCACTGGAGTAAGCATTATCAAAAACTGTACTATTATATGATACTAATCACGAATTTGATTAAACGAAAATCTCTTTTCAGATAACACGCCTGGCTGCATCGTACTTCACGGTGTTGTCGTCAACGCTATGAGCGAAGATAAGGACAGCCAATGAACGATTAAAAGGAGTCAAGTATTCAGAGAGTTGTCTCGAGTATTTATCGAATAAGCTTCTATTATTCGGCATTGCTTAGTCAATACACCGATAATGTTTAATATATAATGTATAGTAATAAAATCAAATGGTACAGCATGTGACCGCCAAACTTCTATTTACATTATGTTTTATTACTATGACGTTAACTTTACTTTGACAACGTCCAGAAATTGTTTGCGGATAGTACATTTGCACGAAATCGGATAGATGTAATTTATCGATATTTACATCACGACGAAATAAATCGCAATACAAAACCGTGAACATTTACACATAATATTATGTGCAACTCGTCGTGTGATTATAAAAACAAGGTTCTCATTCCATCAGTTATCAAGCTAACTATAACGCCGATAATATGAACTTTTTTTGTCATAATTAACAATGTATCATAGAACATAATGCGTACCGTAAAAGGTTCTTGTTCCATCAGTTATCAAGCTAACTATAACGCCGATAGTATGCACTTTTTTTACCATGATTAATAATGTACCATAGAACATAATGCGTACCGTAAAATACAACCGTGATCCCTGGTAGAAGTCGTAAATTTTCAACTTACACGTTACATTAAAGACCGGAACAGCTGAAAACGGTCGTGAAAGCGGCAATGAAACTGACGTTCATGCTCGAAGAGAAACAAACTGGTGGAAAACGTCGAGAATATGCGGATCCAGATCCGGCGTAAACAGCAGAGTCTCTAAAGTCGACGAATACTTTTGAACTTGTTCGTGATGCTGAAACAGAAAGGATATGCACCAATCGATATGGCTATAGCTATGTTGTTAAATTGTATTAATTATCGAGCACGATTTCTTACAGTTAAAAACACTTGCTGTAACCTTCCTATCGTCCACTTGTACCAATGAGTATTATAATCTATGCCATCGGTATCGCAACGTACCAGATGCTCGGACAAAATCATTATGAAACGCTGAAGAATCAACAAATTAACTTAGTTAATTTCGTATACTTTCGAACAAATAAAGAAGACGTAAAGGTATTTGTGATTTATACTTGAAAAATGATAAGGAACAGATTTTTCTGATCAGCCTGCGCCGCCTCTAGTTTCTCTTCCATTCTCTCTACAACATCCTCCGACGGCTTTTCTTTGTTTCTATCCTTATTGTTGTCATCATCCTCCGAGGATGATCCCGATCTGCTTTCTGCTCGTCTCAATTTTTCCCTTGCCTCGGCCAGTTCCGTGCTCAACTTGGTTACATGTTTGTTCTTCTTTCGGATCGTCAAGTGAAGTATTTCCCAAATGTACAGCCTGACGAATTGCGATTAGTACCGTTAGTTTAAACTTGTTAAATATTATTTCAGCCGAATATTACTGCGGCTAGAAATTTCGTAAGTACTTGGTAAACTCAGGTGCCATTTCTTTCGAAAATATCCAGTTGGCAATAGCACTGCATTCGATGATGCCAGTCTTTAACAATTTATCGGTTAAAACCGCCATCATCTGGTAATGATTCTTCCATAATGCATACATATTTCTTAAGATACATATTTGCGCCTCTTCCGTCTCGGCAAGTACCTAGACAAATGAAAACAAACGTTTACTCTTTCCCTCTCTTCCGATTCGATTCAACTCGACGTTTTACCTTAAATACATAATGGAATTTTCCTATAGCTGCGAAGCTATGACTGAAACTCTTTGATCCTAGGTTCAATAAAGTCTGCACGAAAACATCGATTTTCAATGGACTGAAATTATTTGTCTCTTCGTTTTCTCTAGGACCTGGCAATGTGTTCAAAACATTCAATACCTCCTCCGGTGTACACTTCCGTCTAATAGAAACAACTAATTCGTGAGCCGCTGCTGTGCCAGGGAGGGAGCCTGGAACAAATTGAAACATATACTATGCTGTCTTTGAACCAGATAATTTCCAGATTACTTGGCCACACCATATCTTTGCAATAATGTAATATACTCACTGGCTCCTTCGGAAGTGTACTTGTAAATAGGCTCTGGTAGTGGTGGAATCAACTCAGCATACGATTCTGGCATCATATCTCGTATTCTCTGATAGTACGATAATCTAAACATATATGTATGTCTGTTGATTATTTTAATGTACAATAAATTTCCTTTATAAGTAGGTTCAATACTACTGAATGGTCTCTGACAGCTTGTTTTTGACTATTATTAATTTAAAAGAAAAACATCGTACCGTAAAGCTTTAAGAAGCACCTCGCGAATGAACTTTGGTCGCGGGTGTTCTGGATCGCGTTGTAAACATGAATCCCAATCCTCCCATGACCAGCGAAACTGAAAGTTACTTAAATGGTATGCGAACCACCACACAAACCGATCGAAGGCAGTAGCGGCCATACTATCTATGCGACGAAATAATATCTCTGTCGCTTGCGCCAACACCTATAAGGAATAATGAATGTAAATTCTATATAATTAGTCGTTCGTTTATCAAATCTTCCAAATTTCTCACTTGTGGCATAGTGGATGGTTGTAGCTTGCAGAGTTCGATCAAAATCGATCCGTAACAAATTTCTAAATTTTTTTGGTGCCGGCAGTCTGAATAACTCACCAAATATAACTTCCACAATGCAGTAGTCCAATGGTATTTTTGCTTTGTATGGGAAATTCAATAGTTGTGCTGCGCTATAATATACACATGTATTTCTATTATATGTATATCAATACTAATGGAATACTATGGACTAACAGACAACAGCATACACAGAATACACTCACCAATCTTTTCTCTCGAAAAAATAATTATTGATAATTTGTCTCAAGTGCTCCTCTATAAGAAATCTTTCTATAGCATGACTACCAGGTAATAAAGGGCCCTCGGCTGGACAATCTGTATAGTCGAACATCCGAAAAACTACCGTAGGTAAAGGATAAGAATAAGATTCGTGATGAGGCGGTGGCATTATTGTTGGTAAATTATGTTGCAATGCTTCGCACAGTATCGAATCAAATGCTAGATAAGGTCTAGGTATATGTTTTTCTGCCCAATTGTCTTGTCGAAGTTTTCGTACTTGAGCCCACAAACAATCCAAATACTCTTCCTGAGGATGCGGCGTATCGCTCGACCAAACTCTCAAAGTTGGTTGGTGCTTCTTGCTTCGTTTGTTTAAAAATATTTCTATCGTCACCATCAAATGATCTAATTCTTGCTCTTTTTTCTCGTATAACTCCCGTCCGACCCAAGGTAATGTCGATAGTACAGCATACACATACCTATCAGGTACAATTTAAATGATTTAAAAAATTTCAAATTAAAATATTATCTATTCTCATTCAAGTAAGAATTTTTTTGACCTACCAATCGCGTCTTACTTGAGGTACACCGTCTTCATTAGCAGCGTCTAACATGTTATCAAACAACTGCATCAGAGACCCACAAGATAAAACATGGCAGTTTACTAGATCAGCCAGAAACCTTAATGAGTATCTAGCTACGTCCCATTTGCAAGCCTTCAATGCATCCTTAAAATTTTTCACCATGTAATCGACAAATTCACCGCCAAAATTGAAATTTTTCGCGTTCAGCAATCCAACCAGAGTAGTATATATTGTACATTTCTCTGGCATTCGGATCGCGCATTCTGTCAAGATCCTAAGTATTTTACTACGAAACAATCCAAGATCAGCTTCCAATACAGAAGCCAAACCTTCGAGATTACTCTCCAAAGACGACGTAGACTTCTCTCCGACCCTTAAAATAAGAGATTCGAGTCGATCTTCTATCTCTTGATTCTCAGACACCCTTCTGCGTTTCTTGTATGCACGTTCTAGAAAAGTTTCAATTATTAAGAAACGTATGAAATACGTCGATCGACGAAATAACAGTCAACAAATTTGTTTTCAGTTACAATTTATTCGATATTTATTGAAACTATGAAGTTGTATCGAAATAGTACAAATGAAATGCATGAGTTTACCGTATCCATCGTCTTCTTCGTGAACTCTTCTGCGACTCATTTTTCAAACATCAAATATGTACCGACAACTTTGTGTAATCGTAAAAAACGCCTATTACAGTGCCACACTTCTACTCAGTAGGGATGCCAGATGCAGGGATAACATGGCCGCTTACGCACAACGGTGACGTAGTAATACGGAGTTAGTAGAGAGGAGAAATAATGGTATACATTTATACATATTTGTGTTTGAGGAGATGTCGCCATTGTCGCGACGCGACAGTCGGTATGTAGAGATATATATAGTGATGTTTTGTTAGAAAAAACTCCGCATGTCACAATTTCAAAAAATTTGAGTTTATGCAACTTTTATTGAACTTTATAGTATAGGATTTATATACGTATTTACCAGAAAAAAAGTAATGAAAATAATTTCGAAAGGCTGAAAAAAATAATGCAATTTAACCGATGTCCTATCTAAGGGTATACTTTACAAACGCATCGATTACCCGTTCCATAACCATTTAATATTTCTATTAAACTATCGCCGGAGCGAACATACGCCACCATCGGCGTAAAGGTGAACTAAGAAACAAAGATAGAGAGGCAGATATGTTTCTCGCAGGAGAGGTTAAGACAAAGAATACAAAACGGCTTGTTTTTTCGATGAGCCCACTACACTTGCATTTAGCGAAGAAGCAACATTGTTTTATGCTCTTTGTGTTAAAATGTTCTCTGAATTATTGCACGTTCCTGTACAGAGCCCTTTTTTGCAATTTGTCTCTTGAAACTTTTTAAACAATAATAGCGTATGTTTTTATAGAACAATTTTTTTTCTGTACACTTTTTCCAAAAAAGGGCTCTGTACGGGAACGTAGAATAATTCAGAGAATATTACAACTCAAAGACCATCAAAATATATTGTTTCCTCGCTAAATGCATCTGTAGTGGGCTCATCGGAAAAACAAGCTGCTTCGTAATCTCTGTCTTTGTCTCTCCTGCGAGCGACATATCTCCCTCTCCGTCGCAGCCCCATAGGAGAGACGAGGATCTCTCTATCCTTGTCAACAGCTTCCTAGGGAATTTTCTCTGGCCTTTTCTGGCTCCGGCGCACTCTTCTGCGAGAATCATATCTGCTTCTCTATCTTTGTTTCTTAGTTCACCTTTACGCCGATGGTGGCGTATGTTCGCTCCGGCGCAGAGCAGAGTGCTTCAGCGCTCCACGGGCAACCGAACCTACGGATTTCCCCTACGCACCCTATCCTGCTACGCAACACTCTGATAGTACCAGAGGATAGTACAAGAATCAATAGTTCCCGAAATTTACAGTTGGTATAAAAATGAACGTAACCAGTACATTACGGACTTCCCCATTTCCTAACATTGTTGTAATTCTAACTAGTATTAGCTCTGTGGTATTAGAATAGAACAGGATAATACCAGATAATACTTTATATATCAGTAGTTATTTTTCTCTGTAGTTCCGCGAAAGAATTTGAACGTCACGTGTTTTTCATAGCCTAAGAAAATGGAAAAAACGCCTGTATCAATATTACAAGAAAGCCTTATGAAATCAGGCAATTCTTTACCTGTATACACAGAAGTTTCTTCTCAAATGGGACTTCAACAATTCAAATTTGTTATTTGTGTTACTTCTGGTAAGTATAAGGAGAAAGGCACTGGAAGTACTAAGAAAGAGGCTAAACAGAATGCAGCACAAGCAATGATAAATTTGTTGACTTCGTTAAATTTATTACATCTTTCATCGTCGAAGCTTCCAACACAGCAAAAGAATTTAGGACATAATTTACAAAGATCCACAAATATATCAGATTCTTCTTTAAGCTCTTTACCCACAAGTTCACAAGATATATTTGCAAATCATGTAGGAACTTTAATAGTAAGCACATTTTGAAATGTTACTTACATTATTGCAATGTCATGGTTATAACATATGTTAATTAAACTTACTATGAATGTAATTTTATAGGAATACTGTGTCAAAAATAGATTGCCTGAACCCTGTTTCGTTCTTGTTGGTATCAGCGGAGAAGCTCATAATCCTACATTTACAATGAGTTGTACTATTGGGACTGTGTGCAAAAAAGCATCGGCAGCTTCAAAAAAAGCTGCTAAACAAAATGTAGCTAAAGAAATTTTGCAACATTTCAAAGTCGATACAAGTGACAATAGCACAGATATTGTTGAAATAAGTAAATTGAACATAGAATTTAAATTTCTACAATTGGATGAACCTGTACAAAGTAAAGAAAAAAATCAAGTAATTGAAAACATTTACAACAAATTTAAGAATAAATCTGTTACATCTGGAAAACAGATGATGGTGAAGGAGTATCATATTGCATTAGCCAACATGTATAGAAATACTTTTAAACTGAAAATACCTGATTTGACGAGTGTATATGAAATCAAGGAATATTGCACGAAAAACGGAACTGACATAAAATCCGTTATTGAAGACAGTTTGAATGTATCTATAAAAATGATTAATATCAGATCGCAAAAATATGATCAATGTATAGTTGGACTCAGGGTGACAACTTTCCCTTCTGTTGTTCAAATTGGTATAAGTAAAACTTATGAGCAGGCAGAGAAATTAGCCTTACAGAAACTACTTAGATTTATACTTTTGTTAAAAATGTAATGGATAAATCTGTTACATCTGCAAAAACAGATGATGATGAAGGAGTATCATATTGCATTAGCCAACATGTATAGAAATACTTTTAAACTGAAAATACCTAATTTGACGAGTGTATATGAAATCAAGGAATATTGCACGAAAAACGTAACTGACAAAATCCGTTATTGAAGACGGTTTGAACGTATCATTAAAAATCAATTCATTACATTTCGAAATTTATTGTAATGTGTTCATGGAAAAAAGTGTCGTTTGATGGAAAAGAAAATTTATATTTTTTGTATGACAACTATACACTTAATTTAATGTTTAAATATTAATAATTTTAAATTTAGACTAGTCTATAATGTAATAGAAAGATTTAAATTTATATATAAATTAAATAAATTGTATATTAATTTTAAGTTTATATCAGAAGCGATAATAAATTAATGAAACAGGAAATAATGAATATTACATTTTTTCATTTATTTAAATTATTTTTCTTTATTGTTCGACTTCTAACTTCTCACAAACGTTCAAATTGTAATGTTAAATATCCGAATATTTGAGTAAATCGATTTAATCAAAGATCTTTGATTCCGCCAAAGGCAGGTTCGGAGGCAGGTTCGGAGGCAGGCTGCCGGCAGAACAAATCACGTCTGCGCCTACAGGCGCAGAGCCAGAAATTGAGCTAATCCTGCCTTGAGCTGGTCGAAGCGTAGCTTCGCCCGTATTCTGCTCAATATCTGCCTTCGGCGGGATCTGCTTCAATCTGCCTGTGGCAGGCGTGGTTGTCAGGGTGGTTTCTCAAGATGAAAGTCTGCTCTATCACGTGGTATAGTTCGATTTTCCGCTGGACCCTTATCTTTTTATATAAATTGAAAAATATCCTCAAAAATGGGTGCAAAAGTGGCATCTCTCCGTCTTTAATCATTGTTAATACATGTTTAAACAATCATAATGTATTAATATTGGATATCACTGTATTCAGGAAAGTCTACAAAATCTTTTGCCCTAAAGAACAATGCAATATCTTATATAATAACATCACAATATTTGTTTAAAGTTGAAAAATAGTTTTTTTTCAAAGTTATGCTTCTCAAAAACTGTGCGTGTAGGGAAAAAATGAAGGGCAGATTCGGAATCAGCGCAAAAAACTCTATAAAAGACACCCAACAGTTATAGCGAAACATAAAAAAAGTTGAAATTTGTTGGACAGTGTAATCAAACGAAAACATCCGTTAAACCAATTTATCATTGAAGAATGTATAAAAGATATACCACAGGAAATGTAGAATAAACACACGTAGAAGAAAAGGACAAAGATCAATAAACAAAAGACTAATGATTAACTCCTTGGAGGATGCGTAGAGCAATTCGATCTAACTAATAGGACGATAAGTATTGGAAGGAATACTGTACGTCCGGTTCAACCAGAAATGATAAACTAATACGAAGAAATCAATGAAGATGCGCTCACCTCATGAAGATTAAGCTAAGAACAATAGATTGATTTTTCTATAAAAGGAATGGCTCCTCATCAGGACCAGTTTCAGAACCCATTAGTCTGCCAAAGGACACGCAATTTATTAATCCGCCACATTACGCATTTCAATAAGTTATTATCAGTCTGTGTAAATTTTCATTAATAATTAAGAGCGTGTGTGATTTTTGCGAAAAGCGTGTTAACCCGCCGGATTTTTAAATTGTTAAATCGAATCGTCCGAAAAGGTAAAAACCATTTTTTTTGTAATACACTCTAGATATGTATCTGAAATTTGTTGTTTTAAGTATATTTGTTCATTATAAAAAGCAAGATCTCCAATCATTTTGAATTACCTAACTTCGACTTCAATTAATCCACATCCTCAAGCAAAGCCATATTAATCTAAGAAATCCTCAATTACCCGAACCAAAGCCGGTGAATGCAGGTAGGTTCGAAAACTGCGTAATATCCTAAATATAAATATAAAATTATAACTTTTCTTGAAAATATCATTAATCTGGTATTGCGCCCCATCTTGGGACGTAACACTATTTAAACAAATATTACACGATTTCGAAATCGAGCTTCTCTAAAAAATGAGAGCAATATTAGTTTACTACATATTGTGAAAAGAAATTTTTTCAAAAATTGCAATTGGTCGGAATTATAGAGAAAATACTAAAAGTTGCGATTCACAAATTCTTTTTGTGTAAAATGTGTTGTGAAAATTTCATAAAAATCGGTAGACGCGGAGAAAAACTACAGGTATTGAAAGATGTTAAAATCCTTCGATATATTTCAGTTATAGACTGAAAATCGTGAAAAACTGAAATTTTCAGAATATGTATAATTGACACAATCTACAAAATGTATTTTTTACATTTTCGATGTAGGTCCCTATGAAGATGTTGTAAACAACAACTTCTAGTATATTCTCTGTAATTCCGACCAATTGTAATTTTTTCAAAATTTATTTTTCACATCATGTAGCGAAAAAGTTATAATTTTTTTTCACAACAGTGCTGAGATCGTGGCCCCCAAGGTCCATGGCTAAGATATTGGCCATGTTTTCTCGCGATGCACGTCGAATACAGTAACGTAAGTATATATACTTATCTATATCTATATTATGATGAAAAGATTGTAGGGTACTGATATTGCCAGGAAAGTACCGAAACAATCTGTTCCGGACAAAAAGAGTCCAGGACGTGTCCTACGAGTTACAAAATATACACAAATACACATGTTATACATTCATTTTTCACAATCAAATCATAACAATTTTTTAAAATTTTACGGGGTGATCAAGGTACCCAATTTTATCGAGAATTTTACTTTACTGATGCTAAAATCGCCGCTCACATTCACATTCACAGCACTACAGCATTTCACATTCACAGTTCACAGTTTCACAGTAATAGCTACAAGCATAAGCAGAAAGGACAAACTCTCATCCTCTTTGTTACAAGTTAGGAAAGCTATTTTTTATTTATTTAGTACGTTGATAAATAACCTGAAAAATGTTGAAAAAACGTATCGACGGCCGACGTTTAGCGCAAAATGTCGGAGAACAAGTTATATTACTTGGAACTGTGGAAAAAGTAAGACTCACACTTGTACGATACGTCGTGTAACCGGTACTATTAGGTTAACCAAAAATAATTGTTTTTATTTTTTTAATCTACGTCCCTGCAGAATACTCGATAATAAATATTTGTCAAATTCTTTGAATAGACTTTATAATTGGTATTCGATCTAACCGATAGCATCGTTATTGTTAGTTGCTTACGATTCAACCAAATATAACGATTCATTATTATCCATTCTAATCGATTATAGAAATCTTCAAACAGTAAGAATATAGAAATAAGAACGACCGATGGTGCCCAAGTCAATGTGACTTTGCCAGAGCCAATCGATGGAAATGCAGAAGGATATGTAGAACTGCATGGTACATTACATTCAAAGTCTACAATGGCGTGTAGCAACTATATATTATTTCCACCCAGTATGACAGAGAAATTTGGTAAGGCCAGATATTCAAATTTTCTTTCCTTTCTATCTACCATTTCAATTTGAACGTAACAAAATATTTGCTTATAGATGCTGAACAATATAATGAATTGATGGTTATATTAAACGTACTGGGGCCAGGAAAATGGAGAATGTCTGGAGATGATACAGGGATATAAGTAAGAATCATCAACAGTGAATATTTATAAAGTTTTTATAAGAATATACTTAAGTGTCTGTTTGGTATTATTTTCAGTAGTTATTTTTTCATAATAAAATTAAATGGTCATGTAATACAGTAGACAATGCTAGTCGTTGTTCGTTTCATATATTAAGTTTAATCTATTAAACCTTCCGAAATAACAACCTTAAAACTAAAATAAAGCTGTTAATGTTATTTAATGTTCTTGAAATTTTTATACGATACTCACTCCTATTTTGCACGACGCGTCCAAGGAGAAACATCTACAAGTACAGGATGTTACCGGACATTCAGAATGTTGACTGTTTTAAAAACATACAAATTTACTATAGATAAGGAAATATCGAAAGTTTTGTTTCTATAAAATGATTGTGATCGTATTACCGAAACCAATGCGTAATATGGTCAGCATGACCACCGTGTCTGCACGATTGGCACCATGTGAACCAATTGTTAAACTCTGTTAATTTGTTCTCGCATTCTTCGTTTCTATTTACACTGGATGTTGTCATTTGTAGTCCGCTTACGGTACCCATATGCATTAAACATATTGCACACCTCGGTAATGGTTTTCGACAATTTGGACACGAAGACATCTGAATGGAATAAGAAAAGTACAAAGTAAAATATTGAAAGAAAACAAAGATTTTGCACAGATTTTGTTTACATTACTCGTAAAACGTCCAAAATCTTTGCTTCTCCATCTCAAGTATCAAGAGCTTGTAAGTTGTACAGTTGTACATAGACTACTATGGATTGAATGTTATACCGAAATATATTACCTTCAACTTATTGGGCGTACTACCTAATCTACCAAAAGGTCCTCTTGCTCGACTTAGACCTTGCATAAATGCAGATATACTTTTACCACAAAAGTTACAAGAAACATATATTTGTTGCGGAGGTGTTTCGTTAGTTGAAGATCGCATCGCAATATCAAAATGTGCCCTTTGAGTCCACATTTTCCACGCATTTAAAAGATTTCTATAGCTATGTTCGAACACTAATTAATTTTGCTACTCATCTAGAATTTCTTCGGCAATCATTTTGAATTTTTAATACCTAGTTATCCATACTTGAACTTGAGCTTCCTGAAGTAATTTTGGTGTAAATGCTCTAATAGCTATGAGACTGCAACTTTGAACGTCGCCGGTCATTTCTAAATACCGATTTAACAACTGTATGCCTTCTAGACTTGCACCTGAACACAAAATTACAATAAAATATGCATTTAACAAGTGAACATTGCAGAAATTATCGAATAGAAAATGATTGAACCTGTTAAAAGAAAACCGGATAATATTCCCTCGTCGGTTAACTTTTGTGTCAATCTTTTTAAATATTCGTTCAATTTGTTATCTGATAAAAACATGAGTGCGAAGGCCACCCTGTCTTCAACTGCCATACCATTTTCATTCTAGAAAACCGGACTCCATTCTAAACGATCGTTTCCCTTAAGAGATGTGAAACAAATAATTCACGTTTACTTACCAAAACATTTTCATAGGAATCGTCCGCCGTTAGAAAAGCAAAAGTTGCTCTCAAATAAGGATCCGAAAGTTGAGATCTACATTTTAAACATGATTCTCTCCACATGCTATTTCTATCCTCGGAAAACCCCGATAAAGCCATGGCAACAATATTAAGATTTGTCGACATTGACATTTTACTAGCTCCACGATTTAAAATTTCTATGGCTTGTCTCAAACATAAATTAAATACGGCTATCGCGGCTGCTCTTGGGTATTCTCCTTCCCTTTCCAACCTTTCTAAAAACAAATTGTCATAAGGGGTATTGGTATCTTTGTCGAACCTCCATCCGCATAAAAGTAACCCTTTATCTCTATCCGTAGACCTGCAATACGGTATATGTATAATACTTTATGTGAATTTCGTCGCATCGCCATTTCGGTGATTATACCTGTAAATTTTTGCTGTGTGGTTGGATCCTATATCCGACCATGGACAATATATCAATTCTGATTTTAAGGCGCCATTAATCCCTTGTTGGCCATCTAATTTCAAAACTGTTCTATGTAATATCAATGAATATTAATTTCTTTTATCTTTTCAATAGAATCTTCGAAACTCTAAATTGAAGGAAGTTTTTATTTACCTGACACCTGGATGTTTGTTGTCTGGGCTAGGTATAGTACCATCTTCGACTAAATAACGACTCAAGTACAACCACTGCCACAAGTTCTTTAGAGTATCGTTCTCAGCTAATTCACCGTTCTGAGCCAGCTCTGGCTGTAAATGTACGTAGAAACGTTTGGTATAGTGTACATATTAATACTGCAATATATGTATACACGAATTTACGAAGGAGATCAATTCACTACTCCCTTCACTTACAAGTAATCCATATTCCGAAGCTGCACGTGTTTTAGTTAAAATCGAAATGTCATCCAGAGCTTTGTAAATATTATCGTTATTGCATATGTATTTAAAAGATTTCGATGCATGATTCCACGCGAGGTGAGATCTTGTGGACCAGTTTACCGTAATCCTCTCGCAAACCGTATAATCCGTCAGTCCTTCAAAAACCATGAACAAACGTTAATAGATTTTGTTTAATTACTCTTGTAATTCGATGGTAGTACTAAGCCTATAGACGGAACCTTGTTGCGATATAGCCAGCAATCTGTTCACATGCGTCGGGTGCCATGAAAAACTTATAGGATTATGCCAAGGAGGTGCAACAGTTCTTTCTAATGCTCCAGGTTCAGTATCTTCTCCTCCGCCGATACCACAATGTTGAATGTCAAATAAATGCAATGTAACTGTGAACAAAACAGTAATAAATACCATATAACCATATATACCATGTGTGTGTGTGTGTATTATATATATATAAAACACGAATTTATAAAAAGTTGTATCTGGTACCTGAATCTTTTTGTAGAACACCCAGAAGATTGTGTCTAGTTGGACACCACAAAACTTTAGTAACTTGTCTACCTTGCAACAAAGTTAAAACAGGTTTCTCGAAGCATCTAGTATCCCAAATAGTTATTTGATTATCCACACTCGAGACTAAGTGATAATTATTGTGTGGATTAACGGACACATTATAAACTGCTTTTGTTGCTGTTGTATTTACTACCTTTGCAGAATCTAGTATAACAAATATTAATACACAATAAAACCTCTTTATCGAATAAACAAAGAGATCGTAATTCTATCAACTCTTTTGTTTAATACCTCTAAAGTCAATAATTTTCAATTGTTTGTTGTTTGCACCTACAACCATACATCTCTGTTCATGTTTGAACCAAGCAGCAGAATGTATAGTTTCAGAAACGCTAACTTCTGCGATAGGTCTTATAGAGTCTGTTTGCACCATAGTGTGATGGTGCACTCTTTCAGAACCTTGCAATCCTTTGTTTACATCCCATAATAAAATGGAATGTTCTTTACTATGTTTATCCAAGCCAGATACAATTAAGTTTGTATCTATGGGATTCCAAGCAACAGTATTGCATTGTCTTGCATGTTTTGGAACTGTAATAATTTATCAATGTAAAAAGTATATATATACACACAACCAACACAAACAACTTACCCAATTCTTTTCCTGTAAGACTCTGCGAATCAAACACTGTTGGTCCAAAAGTAGTTAACACAACTTTTCCATTCGCTTGTCCCACAGCTAACAAAATATCAGGTTCTGGCTGTGGATATATATCGATGCATTTAACATAATGATGATTTGTGTTTGTAGCAAGTAAATGAGCTACCGTAGAATCTGAAATCTTGGTATCTATTGGGAAAATATACGCATATATAATAGTAACAGTTTCTTTACTGAATAATCTCTTTGTTACAGATAAAATAGATTTGTTTTCAATAACATACAACGTACAACGTATACTTACACAGTTGCCTAATATTATCTTTGACCTGGGTAACTTCGTACAGGCAGATTTCAGTGCCCCAGGTAATGAACTTATTCGCATGGATAGGAGACCACTGTACATCGAGTTTGATGCTACTCATTTTATTCTATAGAATTTGATTAAAACCAGTACAATGCGCATTTATGCTTCCAATCTAGGATAAGTACAACATTAGATAAAATCTCCAGTGTCTCCACCAATATCTGTTCATTATCACAGTGACAGATAACCTCACATAAACATCCTTGTTCATTCAAAGATCTCATTTAAATGCACCCGACCATGCATCATATAGAATATAGATTATAGCCTTGTGGTGAGATATTGAGCGATTTCTCGCGCACGCGCGGCCTCGTCAGTATGTCAGTAAAGTGTATATAGACTCTCTGAGTGTAGCCAGTGATGTAGCACACTGTAGGGGCAACGGTAAGTCATAGTGGGGAGGTCTAGTACCACGGCTTCGTACCACAGTACCACGATTTCGGCATCACTGTAGCACACTGATCTGTATACTCATACAGTATACAGATCAGTGGTGTAGCATGACCAGGTGATCACGGAAACGTATCTAGGTACGATAGGTTTGATTGCTGATAGAGAAATTTGAACGTAAAACATAACGTTTAGGTCAAAGCCGTGTATTCACATATATTTTATTCAAGCACGATAGCTTAGGCCTAGAATAAGTAAACAATGGGGGGTTTTCACAGAGATCCTTGACGAAATCCTAAGGAGTGAGACTAATCGAGGAATTTAGGAAAAGTAACGCAACTTCTTGGGGGAGCTTCTCCAATTTCCCATAAAATAGATAGATAGACAGTCGAAGTCTGGAACCAGTCAAGACGGGAAGTCGTAAATATTCAGTCAAGGACCTCTTGGGACTCCCTCGGGCCTCTCTCTCGGTCGGTCCCACGACCCTTGTTTTGGCGGGCCTTCGTCCTCGCATGTACCCCACTCCCACACGCGCGCTATTGAGGCACATCCACCACCAATCACCATCGAGCTGCATACAGAAGAAAAGCCACGCGACGAATCAACGCCTGGAAAGAGATCCGAATTTTCCTATTGGCCAAGGAAAGGAAACTAGAAGGCAATCCCACCACACTGCGACGTAACAAAAGTAAAATCGACGCGCGAAAATCTGCAACTGGAATGGCGACTCTGAGGTGCCAGTAAAAATTGCCATACTATTATTCAAAACAGTTTTAATATTATTAAATTTGTCTGTATTCTATAAATTTTAAAAAGCTCAACTGTGGTATGAGAAAACAGGTTCAATTTCACGTGCACAATGTAAAAAAGATTACATAGAATAAAAATGATCTGAGTTGAAAGAAATGTTTTCATTTTCGAATTAAAAATTGCTTCGAGTCCAAAAGGTTAACCCTGTTTCAAGTAAAATGAAAGAAAAGATTTATCTGCATGAGTATTTGTGAAATTTAGTGATTTTGAAAAAATAAATATACGATACCATAGACTCTCTGACGATACTGAAGAAATTTGAAACATAATCACAGATAGCACTCTACTGAGCGAGGAGATTACAAAATGTTGAAAAGCGCGGCGAAATTTGAAATGAAATATGGTACGGCATGAAAGAATTATCAACAAAGTTAACAATATGGTAAGAAACTATGACGATAATAAAAACGTTACGCCAAAATTAGAAAGTATTTTACAATCGAGCCAAATACAAGTATACTTGTATGCATGTATACATGCTGTACAGTGGTAACCCCCTTTCCAACCCCTTTTGCGATCGCAATCTTGGATCAGATTTATGATCGTTAAGCAAGCGCTGCCGCATTTTCATCGTTTATAGTGCTTATAGAATTGTTAGCGTTTTAAAATATATATATGTAAATGATATTCGATATATGTATGTATAATGAAAAATAAGGTGTACGGTATTTTCGGTTGTATTAGAACAACTATTTTTCTACATTTATTTAATTCTGTGCAATAGGTAAATTAATAAGACATAACAATTAATAAATATTTCTTACAGTTTCGTTGAATCGATTTAAAACCAGTAATACATACAATTAATACTTGAAAGTATTTAGTGCAAAAGACGCATGAAACAGAAACATTTCCATCGGACATATATAATATATATGTAGATATATATATACATGTACATATATATAAATATACATTTTATTAAAAAATAACTGTAAACATGTGGTCGAATAGTCGACTATAGTGCGTGAAATTACATAAAAAACGATTCAATTTATTACAAAGCAATAACTCGAATATACATACTTGCAAATATTTTCTAGTATTATAACATACAAATATTTATAGGATGAAATATGGTTGAATCTATACGTATCGATAAAATTGCTTTAAAGAATTCTATTAGAATATCCATCTCAGTTCGTTAACATGTGAATACTGAAAAGGCACAATAAATTTCAATAGTATAAAAATATGAAAATTGAAACTCGCAGAGGATATTACTTATCATCTAATAAACTAGTACTAATAAATACATTTCCAAACCATAATCATCCCGTAAAATTTGAATGCTTAATAAATTGTAATATATACGCGTATATACATACATACATACATACATACATACATACATATATATATATATATATTGTAAAATAAATATATCATGTAAAGCTGCATATAAAGGATATCCTATTATAACCGAATAAATTCGATTATCTCTAGAACTACTCGTTAATTGAAAAAATGTTCCAAACGGAAGTTTTTCATATTTATGCACTGTTCAATGCAGCTGGGTATTCTAAACAAAAATGTATTAACCTACTTATATAAAAAACTATTGCTTTGGAAAATATTTTAATTTTAATATTGTAAATCCCTATTATAGGTACATAAGCGTACACTCAAGTAATATTTTATGACACGTGGTATTTTTGTTTTTAAGATGTAGAGAGTAGCGATATAATTGTAACTTGTATAATGCATTTAAAATTACATGATTCCGTTCATAAAATAAGGATGATCTTCATGTGTCCTTCATACATGCATTTACAAACAAAATAGTGGCACTGGATTAAATCTCCCTCGAAACAGAAAAAGTTCCGAATGAAACATTTTCTCAATTAACTATTAGTTTTGGAGATAAGCCCATTTATTGGTTACAATGGGACACCCTGTATATATATATATAATATCAAGACATTCTTATTATATTTTTGCATAAATAAATGCACCTCATAGAGGCTCAAGTCTTTTCAGAAAAATTCATTAATCATGCGATCAGTCTATTGAAGTCTATTCATTCGTAGACCCGGTGCTTTGTGTTTAACTGTGTTCTTAGTTTGTTCTAGAAATATAACACGAAGCCTTGCAAAATAAATGAACATCTCAAGTACTCACACGTACTTACGAATCTTTCAATCTATAGCGTAATTAAGAAAAATCAAACTTAACGAGCCTTTTGAATTGCGTCCAATGAAGATTACGTCTTCATAGGCAACATATCTAAACCGTTTAACACATTTTTCTTATAAATCCTGCAATTTTATAGACGTCCGTATTTCTTCGTTCAAGACACAACGGCATCTTAATTGTAGAGGAGTGACAAATTCCTTTCTGTGTTTGTACACGTTTACGCACTGTATACATGACAAGACTTGTGGATTACAAGTAACAAAGAAGCAAATTTAAAATGAATTACCACACATTTTCATTATTTTACAGTTTACAGTATCGCGATTCTTCTAACATGAAACAGATAGTTCAAGCAACTCGAAATCGTTAAGCATCAGTAGTAAACATTTAAGAGTGCTGAAATCGTTTAAGGTTACAAATAAACGTACAAAACGTATTAGTGAAGATATAGTACTTTTATTTGCAGATAAAGTTAATTACAGCACGCTCATAATGTTTGTAATTTTTTATCAGTAACCTTTTTTAATGGTCATGGAACATATCGCGCGGAACGTACGCATACATTCTCTGTTCTGAATAAATTAAATCTTCACTTTCTTCGAATGTTAGTTTCAGTGATTGTACATATTTCAGCACTCTAATTGATGGTGTATGAAAATTAAAAAAAAAATGTCACTGTTGTACAAAGTAATTTGTGCTCTACTAGAAACTTTTTTTAGACTCTGTATTACAACAAAATCTATGTCGTAAGTCGGTAACGATGAATGTGTTTGTGAATAGCGGTGCACCAATAATGAATCAGTTGCTTTACGAAAAAAAAAAAGAAGAGTTGAAATATTTTCGAACTCTTATTCGCGTAAATATTAAATCTGTTCAATGTCTTCTCACTGTAAAGTGTTAGAAAACTTCCATGTGTATATATGTATATATACATATATCATTTCTCTTACTCAGGTTTTCATAATTAGGAGTTGAACGTTCCGTTACAGAAACTATACACATTGTTTTATGTTCGTTAGAGCAAACGGCAGCAGTTTCTTTTCTTCTTACGTTCGTTTCCGTCCCCTTGATTTTCCTGTGCTTTGCGTGCGACTATTGCACGCATTAAGTCAAAGAATACCTGTAATATGATAAACACGGATCGTCGGTCTTTGATATACGCTTTAATCTACCTACGTAATATGAAATTAATTCAATATAATATGTTAGATTATTACCTAATCAATTTTAAACATCACTGTTTGGTGCTAAAACTAAACTTTCTGTTTTTGTTATTCATTCGACTACTATCGATTAATGTGATTTACTACTATAATTAGTGAAATACTCGTATCCAAAGAATAAAATTGGACAGAAACGTAATATAGAGTATTTGTATTGTTAGAATAAACATGCGTAAGAGCAAGCTGTATTTGCTACATATTTTGCAACAAAGATAGTAATATCATTCCAGAAGTTTCATATTCTAAATCAAATATTGAATATCAAAAACAAAAATATATAGATAGTCATTCTGTGCTTTTACAACTTGGAATATTGAAACAAGGTGATACATGCATACATAGCATTTCAGGCATAAGCAAGTGTTAATCTGGCAAGCAATATATAATAAATCTCCTTTTCTTTTGTACGTGCCTGTACGACACTCTTGCAGAAGGTTGATACTTGTGGTATAATTGTTACCTGCTAAAGATTATATCTGTACATATTCACTGATATCTCCAAAAAAAAGAAAAGAAAAAGTGAATAAATGAATATAAAAGAAATGAAAAAAATACTGTATTTATAGGAATTCTAATTATCGTCCAGTTGTTCATTATAAAGGATTAAAAAACAGTGCTTAAAAAAACGTCAAACCTATAGAATAATGCACTTCTTTTTCTTCCTCTTCGCTCGGTCTTTTCCACGACCGTTACTTGCTGATTTGTCTTCGATCTTGCGCGAACTTATTTCACGCATCAAATCGAAAAATACCTGGAAATGTGCAATCGATGCTGTTTCAAAGCTTCAAGGCTGGAAAAAGGTGCTTTACCGATCAATAGAAATATGCAATGTGTACACGTGTACTCGGTGCTTGTACAATACGATCTCACAAAGTGATATTCACGTGAATAAGCTACATAACATATGCACAGAAAAAGAAACAAAATATGTGTAATAAATTGCAAAATTAAGCTGTATAAACATTTATCTCATGCAGTTTCTTTGTGTTCTAAAGCCTATGGCAATAACGAATCAATATAGTAAAGGAAATACCAACGATACGTATATATGTCACACACTTTTTATCTTAGATTCGATATTGCGTAACTATCTTGCCTATTAATAAGATACTGTTGTAAATATTAATTACTGTACCGAATAAAACTGTTTCCTATGGTACATCCCTATCGTTTATGCTACTTGTAAATATATCAAAGTAAAAGGATGCGACAGAGCTTAATTATCCATTACCTTATCCACGTTTTCCTTTGTTTTTGCACTTGTTTCTACATATGGTACACCCCATTGATGCGCTCTTGCTTGAGCTTCGGCTAGGCTCACCTTCCTTTTCTCTTGTAAATCACTTTTATTTCCCACCAACAGAAATGGAATGTTCTCGTCGTTTTTTACTCTGAGGATCTGTTCTCTGCGCATACATAATCGCATGCTACACTAGCGTGCATAGACCTTTGCGTACATATACATTGTTCTTGTTTACCTAAACTCTTGAGTAGCCTGAAAACTATCGTCTTCCGTAATAGAGAAGACACAAAGGAATCCTTCGCCACTTCGAAAATAATTATCTCGAATTGCCGCATAATCTTCTTGTCCCGCTGTATCTAAAATATCTATTTGTACTTCCTCCGCATCTAATACAACTTTTTTCCTATAGGAATCTGCTTTTGTGGGTTCGTAATCCTGTACAAACTGACAGAAACATCCAGAAAAAGATATATTAATATTTTCATTGTCATGAATTGTCTATTTTTCCATTTTATAATTATTAAACACTTTGTATACCTCGTCATACATAAATTGTAATGTAAGAGCAGACTTTCCAACACCTCCACTCCCAACCATTATAACTTTATGCATTGCTGGGGTGCTGCCTGGCTTCTTTGACATGTTATTAAACTTATCTGAAAAGAAATTATTGTATTGAATTAAATTAAATTAAATGAAGCAATTAAATTGAATAAGAAACACGAGTTCACAGTTAAAGAAGAACGAGCATTCGTACAAATGATTCCCTCAGTTCTTTGAACCATAAATTTTCTTAGAAATTAGCTTTACCGAAGGAAGTTGAGAAAGGCAGGATGTGAAACTACTGTTGTCAGCGTGAGAAATCTAAAAACAAGGTCAGGAATATATATTTACATATATTGTATTGCCATTTATAACTCGGTATAACTCATCTCGTACAAAGAAATACGGTTCATTAATTTCTCATGACAAATTACAGTTATCAAAATAACCATCGAATATGATCGATAAATATACATACATATATAATAAACGATCACGTATATCTTTACCGATCGCTTTGAAATCTTACTTTTCAGACAAGAAAGTCGCATTAAAGAATGGAAGTGTCAAAATGTAGTTGATCAGTCACTTTTTACTAGAGAAAACATCGGATAATTGATCGTTTCGAAAAGATATTCGATGGTAGAGAGAAAGGAAGCGAAATAATACGTACTATGTACACGAAGGTTAACACAATACACTACCGTAAAACGAAATTGTCTTTATCGGAAGACTATCGATAGTTACGATCGTAACGACACCGAATAGTTTTCTGACACACAAAGTAGTACGTTGGACTTCTCCGCTTTTTGTTGATATGTTACAGTACACTGCCCGAAATACGAGCGCAAGAATCGTTGAAACGGAACTCGCGGAAACTGTGCATACCGCAACGACGAAGAGAAAGTCAACATCCGTGTCATATTACATTTGTAAACAGTAACAAATAGAATAATAAAAGAACATCTGAACACGTACGAATGACAAGTAATGAAAAAGGCGGTGCCACACGCCCAGTTTCAACAAACAATCGTTTTCATTTCGACGTACGCTCTATACTAAAATATATTTGCCGAAAACTTAGTCTCTATCGTGAACGGTCGACGAATCTGAATGGAATAAATACCTTCGGGAATCGCGTGTACCGAAAACTATGATATTCTTTCTACAAAGTCAGTCGTCGAGCTTTATGTACTTGGTGTAACGCGACTGATAGTACCGATAATTAACTACTGCTACACTGCTACACTGCTATGCTATGCTACATACATAAGAGATGATACTACGTGCACTCTACCGGCATGTTTCTGTACCGTCATACGTGACATCAGCCTGACCCGGCCGACTAGTGATTGTACAGTGTTTCCTCCGTAGCATCGCAATTCAGAGATCCCCTGTAACGTCCCTTATGCATCCCTACCGTCTGATTGCACAACCAATCACGAGACTCTAACGAGTTGCCAGCCAATCAGGACCAAGGTAAAATTAGTCTTTTCGCTTTGAAACGTCCCGCTGTGCTTTCGACTTCGGAATCGCGCGTTTTTACAAGGAAAATATCCTTGTGTACTCAACCGGGTACCCATTTATTGCATTTCTTTCAACAATTTGTTCACATTCCTCTAAAAATATTAGAACATTTCTCTGAATGTCCATTCTTTGCTCGTTAATATATTAATTTATAGTCTTAAAATGAGAATGTGTGCAAACATGTTAAATACAAAAGGTTTTAAATAATCTACACATTTTGGTTGGCTACATAAGGGTTAGAAGACAAAACATGTGCTGCAAAATAAACACGAACGCCTGTCCAGTTTATCAGAGAAATATCATTGCATTCTGTCCAAATTACTTCAGGGAGGATATATATTATGAAAATGTTCACGCCCGGGGTCTCTTCTGCCATCACTTTTGTCAGTATAGACAGAGACAGAGCATACCCAGGTTTAGCACGGAACAGAACCTATACCATGCTAAATATAGGTAGAGGTTTTGTTCCATGCTAAACCCGAGCGTGAGCACCAAGCACTCTCATTTCCTCTCTGATATTATGTATAGTTATAATTTCACCGTTTCCCCTTATAGCTACTACAAAGTATTTTGTACATCGAAGCTACTATGTATAAGTATTGTATAAATAAATGAAAGAACTACGTGCGTTTAATGCAGCGATCAGATACGACTGTTTGAATCGTAAAGTAACGTAATTAAAATTTAGTGTTTTCAAAAGTGGACTAGGTTGCTTATTTCAAGTGTATACCTAAAATATTGAAATCTGAGAAAAATACAAATGAATTAAAATATGCATATAAAAGGAAGTTATACACAAACGTTAAATTTATATTGTACAAATTTATCAGAACAATTATGCTTTTAACAAATAGCCAAGAATGTACATTGACTCCTATTTCGTTCGGTGTAGAAATTGTAATGTTTTCAGTTGAAGCGATAATACGTCTATGTCTAATATTAGATACTCTTTATAAACATAAAGAAAGGAATGTAAATGTTTCTTATGAAATAGTTATTCTAGTTGAAACTACAGCTAACATTATCAATTCATTTATATACAATATAAATACGATGAACAACATGTTTACTTACATAGTTTAGATGGAAACTTACAATATATTGACGTTTCTCATAATTACCGATCTATTTAAATATTCGAAATAATGTTATTCGAATTATTCGAATTGTTCATTGTACATACTTATAAGTTATAAGATGTATACATCTAAATATATAGTTTAGACTTTCATCAATATATTCCTGGTGATTTTTTCAGTCTCGTATTTTCTCGATGCATTCGTCGCTTTCTAGTTCCAAGTGCTTTTTATTGGTTGTCGCAATGAACAACAAATACATACGCACAATCCTCTGTGTTTCTGATTTTCAGAATATGTGTACGTTAATGTACGTATATCGAATCACTCCTGAGGAGCACACCGAAAAACGCATGATTTCATTCGAATTGTTATCCTTTGTTTATCCGCGTTTGAAACCAGAAGGAATTGGTTAGAAAATAATAAAGTGACGTCAAGAAAAGTCGCGTGATCGGCCTCGAGGCTACGGGACTGGTCAGGGGTATCTCACACGACGACAGTGGTGTTTGCTGAAAAGTGTAGCTCGAATTAACGATTAACTATCCGAAATCTCAACAAAACTCGTTCATTTCACGTTGAAAATGCCCGAGCTTTGAAAACGAACAATTCAATACGTATTTGGTAAAGATCGATAATTGTTCGTGAAATCTCTAAAATTACGGGAAGGAGCCATCCAATGAGAGTTACTGGCGAAAGATTTCCTCGCTGGTTGTCTCGTACGTAATAATAATCGGTTCGTGACTCGAGACTCGAGTCGAGACGTCGAGACCTGTGCATAGCGTAGCACGTATTAAACTTCGGACTTTTCCGGTGCGCATTGCTCCACACTCGAAATACATTGTACATTGTACTTGGCCCTACACTTACACTTACGCTTCGCTGTGAAAGTTCACTGTTCGAATAGGCTACGAATCGGTGGTATTTACTTCCTTTTTTCTGTCCCATTTTACTATTCTCATAGTAATATCGGAGCAACGCGATGACGTTTCGTAAACTGTACCAACGGTAATATGGAACCACAGCAGCAGTGACATTATCGCGACCAGTTATCATGTGCGATTAATGAACAGAACCGACACGTACTGTAAGTACGTAGTGTACGCTAGGCCTGGCAACACTGAAAATCATCGAGTGTTAGTCTTCTCAGTGAACGGTGGAATAAACGAACTCAAGGAAAACGGCGAGGCGACGTTTACGCGATACATCTCATAATATGACCGATCCGAAAATCGAGATGCATTACACGCCACCGACTTCAGACACTATTCAAACGAAACCGTTTCCCATTCGAGGTAAGATTTTTTATTTTTCTACAAGAACATGCGAAACTTTTTCCTTTATCTGTATCAAGCAGATATTCCATTAAAAGAGCACTAAAGAATTTAGTTTCGTCTGTAGCAGCTTCATTTTTTTCTTTCTTCTTCGTAAACATCTGTTCTTCTATCCTCGACGCGTTCGATAGTATTACACTAATCGTATTGTCGATACTAGTCGCATAGAAATTACGACAATTGATTCTCGAAAAATCACTGTTCTAATCCTTAGATCACTATATTGTACCCTCCCGTCCTCCAGGAACATAACCTAAAAAGATGCGTTATACCGTGTAGTATGTATTTAGATACCTATCGTGTACGGCGTTGATGTGTTACGTGGATGCAGATGTATATCCATACGTGCATGTGACTGGGTAATACGAAATCAACTAGCTAGAGCCAATACGAACAAGTTATATCCGACCCCATAAAAAAGACTGCCTTTATTCGCGGCCTTGGTTGTTAACGATTGATTGATCTCTCGAATCGATGTTTTTCTGTCGGTATTCATACTCGGTACGATCGATAGATACTTACAAATTCTGTTATCGAACGAAAATTTCGAGAGAACCGTTAGTTTCCGTTCGTGCAATCAGTTTGATTGCTTGTACTTCGATAATAAAATATACATATAATACGATATTACGTGTACATATAGCTTTCAGGTATGCTGTTTTAAAAATAATTGCAAGTCTTCCCTTCGAAGTATTTTTCTTCGGTACCTATACATAGCAATTCAAAGAGAATTCGTTAGTCATACAGTAATATAATATATATATATATACACAATAATTGTACCTTGGTCTTTGCTCGATTAATGAAAATAACCGGCAACCGATAAAATTAATCGGGATAGATTGTACCGCGATCAAAAGCGACTATACAGCGTTCACGTGTTTGTAGTGATGGGCATACAATACTCTGTCTTGCAAGTTTTCAAGCAAATTAATCACCACATAATTGCAAATCAATTCGATATTTATTCGAAGTCAGAAAGTCTTGAAACTGTTGAAACTCTTGAAAGTTTTGATCCAAGACTTTTAAGACTGGTAAGCTTGTCGATGTGCTACCTCCTTTCCGACTTCAATGACCTTGAAATATGTTGTGAAGGTCATCATTCTGAATAACATTTCCCTTTAAAGTTTATAGGGATTAGGCCTAGTTTGGGTTTCAAGACTTCCAAAACTTTCACGAATTCTAAATTTCGAATTATGTTGGAAGTGATTCGAATTTTTCGTCATAAATATTGGATCAAAGCGATTCGAAATGCTTCAGATCCCATCACTAATCACGATGACACACGCTCGTGTGTTACCGATAGACTTTTCAAAGTACATAAACATTTCCTGTTATCTGTTGCGGTTTGCCAAATAATCCATAGTCACTCGGCAAACACGTAGTGATGGTGGCATCTGAAATTGAAACACTTCGAATACCCAAACCTAATCCATCTTAATCCAGACCTTATCCAGATCTAATCCGGACCTAATCCATGCAGTTACAAGTAAAGTTTTTTGCGATTATCTCGTAAACTAAAGTCGAGTTCAGAATGGTGACCTTCACAACATATTTCAAGGTCATTGAAATCAGAGATTAGAACATCGACAAGTTGAACAGGCTTGAAAGTTTTGAAAATCTCGAGTCTTGATCAAAACATTCACGAGTTTCAAGTATTTCTGACTTCGAATTGATTCGAAATCCTGTGGTGATTGATTTGCTTGAAATCTTGCAAGACAGTATTGAATGCCCATCACTAATCATGCTACGACATACGACACGATTCCGATTTTCTCAAGACGTATCGACGATCGCGCGAATTGAAATGCGTTCGTATCTCTCACTTTTCACAAGCCTCGTGGAACACGAAACCCTGATTCGATTATTCTCTAATCCCGAGTTGGTGAAAATAGTCAACTGATCATTAATAGCACTAACTAGAAATTGCGTAAACTTCTTTGGGCAACCGTGACGTTCCGATCTCTCGTAAATCTCACGGATGTCGAGCAAAAGTATCTCGACGCATCTCTCTAATAATTAATGAGACGTCTCGTTGAAACTCTGTTTTTCCGCAAAAAATGTTGCATACCGCAGGTTATATTTATTTATTAATTAGCTAAGGACTGAATAAAAACCGACATTGAAAATTTGTTTGTTTCGCTCGTTTTTTGGCAGCAGTGCCTGTTATGAGAAATTATGTTTCATAGAACTATAAATTTTTCGTTTGGCGTTGTTCTGGAACCGTTTACTAAAGATTTATTGTTGATTTTAGGTGAACGGGCGAACTTCGTGAACAAGCCTCATGTGATCGCTATGGTCGGTCTGCCGGCACGCGGCAAGACGTATATATCGAAGAAATTGTGCAGATACTTGAACTGGATCGGTATCAACACAAAAGTGTTTAATCTGGGGGAGTATAGGCGGCACGCGACCACTGCCTACAAGTGCCATGAATTTTTTCGTCCTGACAACATAAAAGCGATGGCGATACGAACTCAATGCGCAATGGACGCCCTTAAAGATGTTTGTCAATGGCTAGAGAGCGGGGACGGCGAGGTGGCAGTCTTCGATGCCACGAATTCTACCATCGAGAGACGTCAATTGATCCGCGACATCGTTGTCGAGAAGATGGGCTTCAAATTGTTCTTCGTCGAATCCGTCTGCAATGATCCAGAAATCGTTGAACAGAACATAATGGAGGTACACACTGTCTTCCTTTGAATTCTTTTTATAACGATGTAAGGTTACTGAAGCTCCCTCGACGTTTACACAAGATTCGTAAGATTGTACGAAGTTCGCTGTACTAGGGTAGATTATTCCTAGAGTATAGTTTGTTCGATACAACTAATTGTCTGTTTGTTCAGGTAAAGGTAAGCAGCCCCGACTACGCGAACATGAACAAAGAAGAAGTGCTGGCCGACTTCACGTTAAGGATCGAGCACTATCAAGAAAAGTACCAGCCGTTGGACGAGAATCACGAGAGCGATCTTTCCTTCATGAAAATTTACAATACCGGCGAGAAGGTGTTGGTCCATAAGCACGAGGGTCACATACAAAGTAGAATAGTTTATTACCTCATGAACATTCACATAGTACCGCGTACGATCTACTTAACCAGGCATGGGGAGAGTGAAATGAATCTTGAAGGTAAGATAGGCGGAGATTCCGAGCTCAGCGAGAGAGGCTGGGAGTACGCCAAGGCTTTGGCTGCCTTCATCACTAGTCAGGATATACAGGTAAGAAGAAATGAGGAAGAGGTAGAGGAGGAGGATCTTTGCGTCGATACAGGGAACTATAATATTTGTGAATGTATCGATTCCAGGGACTGCGAGTGTGGACAAGCTGGTTAAAGAGGACTATACAGACTGCAAATGACGTGGACGTGCCTCAAGAAAGGTGGAAAGCACTCAACGAAATTGATGCGGTAAGTCCGCGAAGTTTTCGAAAATTGAGATCGCCAGGAGAGTTTTCTGCAAAGACTACAAAGAGCTATTTCTCCGCAGGGTATATGCGAGGAAATGACTTACGAGGAAATCTCCGGAAAGTATCCGACAGACTTCGCCGCAAGAGATCAGAATAAATTCTCGTATCGCTATCCGAGAGGAGAAAGCTATGAGGATCTGGTTGCGAGGCTGGAACCGGTGATAATGGAGTTGGAACGACAGGGTAATGTTCTGGTGGTTAGTCACCAAGCAGTTTTGCGGTGTCTACTCGCTTACTTCTTGGACAAAAGCGCGGGTGAGCGATTCTTCGTATTTACTCGATTCGATCGTGTTCGTCTTTGAGGCAAAGGAGAATGTTTGAACTATCTATTGAAAAAGATACGCGTGACCTGAAACGCGTTAGCATTGCACGGAGGAAGCGTAAGATGGAAACATTGAACAGAATTATGTAACTCTGACCTTCGACGTGTAGAAATGGAATAGAAAGATAGATACGTTTGACACCGAAATGTATGACGTTTGAGGTGTCGTGGTTGTCGTTAATATACAATAATTTCGACGTCGCAAATTCTGCATGAATCCCACTCTTCGTCGGCATGTGTAAAACATAGTTAACGAGATCAGAAATCGCAGAGACAAACTCAAAGAGTGATTCACATTGTTTTTCTTCTTTATCTGGCGCACGTGTCGTTCGTTATTGACTGATTATGTAATCGTGATTTATGTCTGTTACAGACGAGCTGCCGTATTTGCAAGTACCGCTGCACACTATCATTAAACTAACACCTGTCGCTTACGGTTGTAAGGTGGAACACATTCGATTACCCATAGACGCAGTGGACACGCATCGGCCGAAACCAAAGGTAGAAACGATTAGATTTGAATCATAGTAATCGTTCTTACGCCCTCCCTTGCCCCTCGAGACCCATACGTAGTCATCCTACGCATAACTTGTTGGCCTTCGATTGGAAAACTTAAGAAAACAAAGGGAGGCGTGTGTCTCTGTTCGTCACGAGCCTCACTAATAAACTATAACAAGCCCTTATATTCCTTGTTTTAATGTTCCCAGAATGCCTGACCCATTAGACTACATTGGGTTCACTTTCTTGTGTCTAATATTACATCTAATATACCTTAACGTATTTCGCTCGATCATTTCCCTTTTCTTTTTCTTATTTTATTTGCCTCTACAAATTCGAGGGTTGCAAAGTGAAAAGAAAAAGAAAAAAGAATTAGGGTAGTATAGAAACAATGTGAGTCGTCGTGGCATGAACCTATTTACAGTATTGTACTGTAATAACGATTAAGACCATCACGGTCCCCGTGTATATATGTAAAGATGCTGGGCGTTCATTTGTTCCAAGTTAGAAACATTCCAGACTGTACGCATCCGTGGTTAAAGGACAACGTCGCAATTTACTGTAACGTGTACTCATTGCGGTAAATATTTCTTTATTGTGAGTGTAAATCATCGTAGCGAATAAGTATCTGTGAATGTTTATCCATCGTAGAACAAAATTATCCTTGTACTGTGCTGCGATTCGACCATGCATAAAAATGCTTCCTCAATTAAAACGGTACAACCCGACTTCGAAAACTTGTTGTCGAAGCTTGCTTGACAACACGACTGCGCGTGTTTATGTAATTTTTTGTTATTCAAGCATTGAAAGTAATGTTCACGCGTATTGTCCGTCCAACTTAAGAACGAAATCGAACGTTGCTACATTAATCTATTTGAACTATCATTGCCAGGCTAAATAATTGCCGACTACTTTCAAGCTAATTATCTGTTTTCCAATCAAAATGTAAAACAGAAACGACCGTAATTATTTTGCGTTACATATATTCGAATGTGAAGTTGAACAGACAATAGTAGTTGCCTTTATGCGTTTACATGTACCCTCGTGGGAACATCGTGCGAATATCGTATAACCAGTCCATATGAAACTATTTTCAGATTCCAGGATATCTAGAAGAACGATTCCGAGGGAAAGGAGAGTTGCTCCACACGTGATAACGACGGCGTTATAGCACGGCAGAGCTTATTCTTGCGATCGTTCCGAGGTGCTGAAGACGCATTCGTTTGGCAGCTGGCTGCCATTGCACGTTCGACGCATTGCAACGCGCATCCGTTTTACCTTCCAGTCCGGACAATTTAGAGACGAAACATATGTAACACCGATCGACGAAGAATCTTGTATCAATCGTGCGACCGAAAGATACCCTTTTCTTTTCCTTTTTCTCTTTTCTTTTTTCTCTTCTAATACAGACCGTATGCTAGCAGCAGCGCGCGCGTGCGCTTCATTTTCTACCTTCGAGTTATCTCTGGAAGAGCAGAAATATTTTATTGATTAATTATGGAAAGGTATCGCGAAACTCTGGCGTATGTATAGAGAGATCGTTGGATATCGTTTGAAAATGGAACGAGAACACGGAATGTCGTAATTTCTTTCAGTGATATTCGACCCGATTCGAATTTTGGAGTATATCCAAACATGCGGTTCTTTGTAATCTAATCGTTGTTATCGTAAACAACGAATCGATCCCTACAGGTATTTCTGAAAATACGTAGTGGTTGTGTAACGATGTTTCATGCTTTCATAGAAGTGTTTTTCTCTCTCTTTTTTTTCTCTTCGATACCATGGTTCCGGCAATTGTCAACTTAACGGGGTATAGCGACCAGGAAGTAATTGTGAGACGTTAACGTTAACGTGATGCAACGATTACTGTCCTAAGCAAGAATCTTACTACAGTAAATCTTTGATCTAAGAGAACGAAAGCCGTAGGATCTACGAAAATAGAATATCCCCTTCACTGCGGTGCAAAAATTTCTTGATTTTCCATTATTTTTTATGGGCCTTCCACCAACTTATTTGTGACATTTTTCTGATTAAAATGACACTAAACACGATATAATTTGAACTGTATTTAGTGGTTTAATTGACGGTATGTATTAAGTTTAGGACGTAGAAGAGGATAGCGAGTGTAAAAGAAAGCGATCGCGACGGTCGCCAAAAATTAAAAACTTATTGTATTGTTTAAAATACCAATGTGATGCTAAATTTTTTATTTTCAATTTTCTTCTTGTACAGGGTGAGTCGAGAGGAATGGACCAAACTCCAGGAGTGGATTGTACACAGAAAAATAATGTAAAAATACTCATATGTTCTTATTCGATTTTCATTTTATTTTTTTTTTTAATTTTTATTTTTTCAATCAGAAGTGCAACAGTCGCCCTTCGTAGACGAAGCCGAAAATGTTTAGAGGTCAATGGCGGTATTTTCGAACATTTATTAAAATAAAACTATGATAACCGAAATGTTAATGTATGAAATTTTGTTTAATTGTAATCCTGCTATAAAATGAAAACAAATGAAAATCGGATAAGAACATATGAGTTTTCTTACATTATTTTCCTGTGTACAATCTACTCCTGGAGTTTGGTCCGTTCCTCCCGACTCACCCTGTATACAACCTCTCTCAAGATATTTGTCACATCTTTCTTATTAAAATGACTCGTTCAGAAACCTACAACGGCCTTTAGCTCCGTTAATTTGCAAAATTCTAGTCTAACTCTTTGAGAACATATTTTCAAAAAATATTTTTCACTTTTTGAATTTGTTACACGAGAAGTCCCTTTTGAAATTGTGTCTATCTTATGATTTAAGAGAGAGCACAGACCCGAGCGTTTCTCTTAGATCAAGGATTTACTGTATATTTAAAAAGTTTTATTGCCTTACGTAATAATCTAGTTGTCGGTACGATGGAATAAGTTTCCATTATGTGTTTGCTCAGACGATCGAGCCATATAGAAGATCCCATCAGGCAACATTTTCAACTGTAATTTATTTCGAGAGAAATGTACATATTTTTTTAATGCCCTTCACGACAGAAGCAAATACATTTAATTAAAACTAATACTCTGCATTCTAATTTGCGTAATTTACGTATCGGCCATAATACGAATAGCAACTTTACGATTTCGATCGATCAAATTTAGATCATTTAAAATGTCATAGTTGACGCAACCTCTCGCTACGCTAGAGGTCGCTGTAGTAGAGTTAATACATCGATGTCGGTGTTTATATTTTGTCGTTAACAATGTTTATAAAATACGCATAATGAAAGACGAAATCAATCAAAATGATGGCCACAACGAACGAGTTCGGTCCTGATTCTGGCGGCAGAGTGAAGGTAAACTTGTTTTAAACAAAATTTCGTAGAGTTATTATTTTTTCATTAGTCTAACCTATACGTTTACAAAACAATGAACATACACAGTAGTTCAATGTTTGACGTTCAGACGTCTTTAATGTTCAGAGTATGATTATATTTTGAATAATAGACCGCCTATTTTTCTAGGGAGTGACGATAGTGAAACCCATAGTGTATGGTAACGTAGCTCGTTATTTTGGTAAGAAAAGAGAAGAAGATGGACACACTCATCAATGGACTGTTTATGTAAAACCATATCACAATGAAGACATGTCGACATATGTTAAAAAGGTGCATTTTAAATTGCATGAGAGCTATAATAATCCAAACCGTATTATGACAAAACCACCTTACGAGCTGACTGAAACTGGTTGGGGGGAATTCGAAATTGTCATTAAAATATACTTCCATGATCCCAACGAACGGCCTGTGAGTACATTTTTAATGGTCCAGAAACGTCAATTAAACAAACACTAGTAAAAATGATTATGTACGTAATAGGTGACTATATACCATATATTGAAGCTGTTCCAAACAACACCTGAAATACAATTGGGCAAAAAAAGCTTAGTTTCCGAATTCTATGAAGAAGTAGTATTTCAAGATCCAACAGCATTTATGCAGCATTTACTGAATTCAGGCAAACCCATAACTCTAGGTGTCTGGCGTCATAACACGGATTGTATGTATACATATAAATTATTAATTATTAATATAATAGTATCTATGTGTGAATTATGATAAAATTTAATGTATTTGTCTACACACAAAAATTATTGTTTACGTGTTCAGTCGAAGCTAAAAAGGACTCTATGATAAAAGCGATCATGGAAGCAAGAAACAAAATAAGATTGGATGTGATAGATCTCAAAGAAAAGTTAACTTTGGCAAAGGAGACAATTGCAAAATTTAAAGATGAGATTTCCAAGATTTCAAAGGCTGGAGGAGGCTTGTCCGTCGCATAAAATAAACCACTAAACTATGTGGAATTTTATAATGAATAAAATAAGATGTACATAGTCCTATCGTGGACGTAACTAGGAGTTTAATAAAGTTATTGATATACTTTTTTATCAGTACCTATAATTGTATATGCTAATAAAGTTATTAAATTTTTGACGAATATTACAGGAATGTGCTGGTTAAACATTTAGTTGTATAATTATAAAATTATATATATAAGAGATAGAATAAAGTAATATTTGAGAAAACAAACTTCTTTTTAATTACCTTAAAATTGCCCTATAACAACGATGCAATCTGTTGATTTAAAAAAGAATTTAAAACTGATTTGTAAATTACATTACAAGAAAATATTCTACTTAGAGGCCTGGAGTATCAACCAATTTTACTTATCACTTGTCAGTAAAAAATAAGTTTAATCAGTTCTGAGAACGTTTCGCAAAATTGAAAAATATCAATTACGTAACCCTTACCAGGACATGCGCAGTCGAAACTTAGAAATGGTTACCGAAAATTCAATGAACTTCTATACTAAACGCTTCACAAATCAATGACTCGTTTTACCATAAATTATTTTGAATAATAATTCGTACTGATAACGCATCGTTACTGATACACTGTCCTCGGATATTAAAAAATGTTATCGTTTAATCATGACTTTGAACTGTCAAACGCTGCACCACGCTCCACACGAAAAATAACGATCCGGAGGAATCACGCGGATGATGTAAATTTATGGAACTTGGCGGTAAGAAGACCAGTAATGTCAGAAATAGGAACAGTATTTGTACGTTTGTACCGCATGACTTGACCAAGTGACTCGATATAAATCAGTTTTCGATAATTATTCGCATACGACAGTCTTCTTTTTCTATATGAGAAATGAGCGCAGATTCGAGCGCGATCTCCGCCAAACCGTAAGCGTATATTTATTATTGATTTCGCGCGTCTATCTGATTGATGGATTCGGTCCGTTACCTTTGAACATATTTTTTCGGCGGATATCAAGATATGCTCACGCGTTCGCGTTCAACAGTTACGCAACAATGAATGCCATCGTACCGGACCGGCAGGCAATTATCCAAATTGTAATGAGTTTCAAGTGTTCGATACGTTATTCTTTCAATTCAATGAATCATCAATAATCAGACCAAAAAGTTGAATCAAATTTGATTCTCGTTTTTGTTGACTCAAGAAACTTTAATAATTAATTTTTTCTTTTTCTTTTATATTTCACTAGTTTAGGTATCGAGTTTGTAATTGGAGGACTAGCAGCAGTGGGTGCAGGATTTTTCACCAATCCGATCGACGTGGTAAAAGTACGTCTTCAGCTTCAGGGAGAACTAGAGGCACGAAACTCGTACAAGAAAATATACAAGAACACCTTACACGCAGGCTATATAATAGCCAAACATGAAGGAGCGCTTGCCCTGCAAGCAGGTATCGTACCAGCTCTCTACTTTCAAGTGGTACTCAACGGTATACGTTTAGGTGTATACAACTGGGCAAAAAATCATGAGTTTATTACTAACAAAAAAGGAGACACTGCTGTTTTCAGCACAGTAATAGTAACTGGAACGGCTGGGTGTATAGGAGCAGTTCTTGGCAGTCCTTTCTACATGGTAATCAAACAGTTTTTAATTCTTATTTTCATAATTTTGTACATAATTGTATCTCGTAAATGGTACACAGGTTCATAGAATGAAGCCATGAAACCATAACTAATTCACAGCCTGTCGATATAAAAGGATACTTTGTCTAGAAAATATCGATGATCGAATAGAAACCTAGCAGATTTCATTGTTACAGCTTAAAACACAGTTACAATCGCAATCGGCACAAACCATAGCTGTTGGTCATCAGCACAATCATGCGGGTACATGGAGCAGTTTCAAGTCTTTATGGAAGGAAGGTGGAATTGCTGCTCTATACCGCGGTTGGTATGCTAACATACCACGCCTTTTCGTAGGCTCTGCAACGCAATTAACTGCTTTCGGTTTGGCCGCGGATTGGCTGCGATCGATGCAAGTGAGTATCTCAAATACCGCATAAAGCGTGCAAATTTATATCGGAATGTCTTCCGTTTTTCTTAGGTACTCGTGAATCAACCGATATTATTAACGTTCACGGCCTCTTTGATCGGTGGCAGTTGCGTTGCGCTTACTATACAACCGTTCGATGTATTAGCGACAAGACTGTACAACCAACGTAAGTTACATTTATGTCAATAATATTAAACCGCTCGGACGATAGAATTAGAAATCGCACGATTGTACTCGTTACATTGGTCGTCTAGGAACCGAAGCAGGCGGTAAAGGTGCACTGTACAACGGTCTTCTGGATGCACTCGTTAAAATATTTCAAACAGAAGGAGTGACTGGTTTATACAAAGGACTTTTCCCGACTTGGATGAGAATAGCACCGCATACTGTACTGTGTTTAGTATTTTACGAAAAGCTAGATCAATTCTACGATACACTTAGGATTAATGCGAATAAAGCGTGATTAAATAATTATCGTGTATAGTCGTTGTAGATACGCGGGAGTAAAAATTGTAATATTTTCAAGGCAACATCGAATGTACCGTAAAGCGAGATAGAATAAATTTCAATTTCTTAGATAGGCAGTGCTGTGTTTTATAATTTAATAATAACAATAATTCATTACTTAAGGCTTAAATAATCAAATTCTCATGGTTTTCAATCTATAACAATAGTTTAAAATGTCCAAAGTAACCAAAGATATTGTAGTTAAAGCTACTTCACAGATCAGTATTTGTATTCTAACATTTAAATAAATTATTACTGACGAATCATACATTTACAGGCAGATCTAAACTTATTTCTTCACGTTTCCAAAGTTCACGTATTTAATAAATCAAATGGTCGTATAAAATTCAGTCATAATTTGGTAGTATTCGTATACTTATCCTTATCCATACATAAAAAGGTATGGTAGAAAAAATTCCCTGTGTTCCATTTGTATTTGATTTAAAAGACGTGTCTGGAATTTGGTCTCGAGTTAAAACCTTGATTTATAGAAGCCGCAACGTCCATTGTACACTTCCCTCTCGTTTCAGGTAGATATATCCTGGTGAAACATTTACATTTACATTACATTATATTAGATACGCATCATTTCTTGACAAGTAAACTAATATTTGTTTGATTAGTTACCTAACAATTTGCCCCAAGATTAAAAGAAATCCAGCAAATATTAGAAAAGTGTATGGCCCTATAATAGCTTCCACAGTTGGGAACATCATTCCTACTATGAAATTTCCGCCCCAGTTAAAGACACTTCCAAGTGCCATTGCTATCGGTCTTGGACCAACATCAAATAATTCAGATCCAATAAAGTACGGTATCGGACCAAGACCAATCCCATATGAAATCACGTAAGTCAGCACGGCTGCTGTACATACAGCTGGCATAAATGATGCTGCATGCTGTGGAAACACAAAAAATTTGATTTGTGCATACATAACGTTTAATTGAATTCTACCGCTTCGATTATTGCCACTTACAATTAACAGTATAGATACGCATAAAACTATTAAACATCCGAGACATAAGTAAGTACTGGTGAGCAGAACGCCTCTCCTGTTCAAAAACGACATCACCGGTACCGATATGAGAGCCATCGCAATATTAGCTACTCCGGTTCCAAGAGTAGCAAACTCTGCTCCAGTTTTACCGAGTCCAGCATCCAAAAATATTGAATTTGAATAGTAGAAGACAACATTTATACCACTCATTTGTTGTCCAAATTGTATTAAACAAACTAAAAATAGTGGAAGTTTTAAACACGGATCCTTCAATAAGCGTTTTATGGTCCAAGGTTCAGCTGTTGTTTTCGCTTCCATTTCTTTTTGTAATTTGGCAATTTCTGCTTGTAAAAGCATTACGTCCATATTACGTAGTCTACTTAGCTCTGGAACATATAGAAACAGCAGTTAGAACTATTATTATAATATAATATCTGTTACTACAAAATACCGATAGATACAAGGTACTGACCATCTAAAGCTTTTTGCTTCTGCTCTTTGATTATGAATAAATACTTTGGACTTTCAGGTAATACGATACACGTAAGTATTAAAGCAAACACGCAAAGTGGAACAAAGGCTGCCAGCATATAATGCCAAGAGTCTTCGGTACCCAAGACCGTCTTGAGTCCCGCAAGTTGTCCTAGAAACACTCCACATGTGACTCCTAGTTGGCATATTACTCCCACAGCACCGCCTAATCTGAGGGGTGCTATTTCTGCCATATACATTGGTACTATGCTCGTAGCAAAACCTCCAGAAAGACCTAAACGATCCGTACTCTTAATATATATATTTGACAGGTAATCGTTATACACAATATTTTGAAACCTACCCACAACTAATCGGCCTGCTAGGAGGAGCTCGATCGAATTTAATTTACGTATTAGAAAAAACATTGCAGCTCCTACAATACCAAATACGTTCCCAACACATAAAGTTCTTTTTCTTCCGTATCTGTCCGCTGACCAACTGGCAAGAAAGGAACCAGTTACACCGCCGATAAGAAAAATTGAAACAACAGTGGACCAAATTATTTTTAGACTATTGTTCGAAATGTCCACGTCGTATCTCTCTTTAACGCTTTCATTGCAAAATTGTTCTATTAACTGGAATTTTTATATATGATATGTTAGATTTGTTAATGTCACGCATTAAATCACCGTATTACATTGCAGAAAAATTTCCCAAGTAAAAATGAATATTTAAATTTTTATTTGTTGTAGTTAGGATACTAACACTTGCTGCATTGTTTACCACCCCTATATTAAATCCTGTCGGCACTGCCGATCCCAAGCAACACGTAACGCCAGCCAATGCCAATACCGTGGTCCAACCACCCGATTCCTAAGTAAAATTCAAATTTGAGATATATGTCTTGATGCTAAAAATAAACCAATTAGCTGTTTGACGCGCATAAATTCGTATATTAACTGATAACAGAAGATTGCACCTCTGTTCGTATAAATAAAAGATAATAAAATGTTTTCAAATACAATCAGAATATGGAAATATTCTCATCTTTAAAACCAGAGATTTGTTGTTTACTAATTCGTGTTTACCAAAGAATATATGTAATCGTATTCGTTTTGCGAATATGTATATGGTCTGATAACATGGTAAGATAACAACAGCCAACGTTAATGTTTGAATCGTCTTTGACACCGCAATAATATTCTCGCGCATAGTACATATTCGATTGATAATGTTTATGTTATCTCTATTAAATATGCAACGATTGGCATCAAGAATTCAACTGTCGACGAAATTCCTTACAATTAGACACCGACAGAGCTCCCCGAATGATCAAACAATTGAATAATCGACAAACAAACCGGTGCATGCTTCTGATTCGAACTTAGATTACCGATTTAACGACGCTTACCGATTTTTCATGTTGATCCTCGGAGATGGGTTGACGCTGATTTTCAGCGTCCGTGAGAACGGCTGCATGGCTATCTGTAATTGCATTACATATTTAAGAACAGTTACATTTCGACGTTAACCAAGGGAACAAGGGTTGTTATTCGCTAGCTGTAGAAGTATCTATAGACCGGAATCTGCTTTACACGAAACAACATCCTCCCAAACGTGTTCAGTAGTACAATTCGCAAGTACTCATTACATCCTCTCTGGTACTTAAGTACCTACTCAATGGGTCAATATCAATAACTCTTTGTAGACAATAAACTATCGTACTCGACCAACGTCACGATAAAACCAAGATAGCTTCTACTCCACTGAACAGGATGTAAACAACGATGAAAAAAATTTTGATAAATATTACCTAACGCCATGCTTCGTACAACACGTGTTGCTGACACGACGACGTCAGACCGATAAACACGACATTGTAATTTAGATGAGTCTATCTACATATTATGTATGTATTACATATCATACATCATACGTACATAAACACATACATTGCGTATCGTATACCGTGTATGTATACGAAAATACGACTTATGACATAAGTAGCGTATATAATATGTGTATGTGTAAGTACTAAGTACAGAGTGTACGCGCGTATCTCTGCTACGAAGGTAAGGTAGGTCTGGGTTACCTTTGATTGGCTTTAGGCTTTAGGTTACCTACAGGTTACTATTGGATGATGTAAGTAAATAATATAAGCATTTTTGAAAGAAAAAAAGGATCGCTGAGCAGGATTGCACAAATATTAAATTTAATCGGCTATTCCTTGAAACGTAAGTGATGTGCCTACGGTAACCAACAAATGAGTAATTTTCTACGTATGCAACAGGACTTTGAATCGTTTATGGAATTAAGTGAATAAGCGTTGACACATATTTAACGCTACACGAATGTAACTTTCAGTTGTATTTATAGTTTTACCGGAAAACGATACATTTTATATTGTTACGAATAAATTGTTCATATACCTGCATATATATACACATATTTAAGTGTACAATATATAGTACAAAATAATATAAGCATATATAAGTAATAATATAAGCATATATTTATATATATATTTATATACATAAATATATGTATATATGTAATAAATATAAAATAATAAATATAAAATAACAAAATAATAAATATATATATATTTATTTATTTATTCGTAACAATATAAAATGTATCGTTTCCGATAAAACGAAATATATATACATCGACTCGAGTAATATCCGTAAATACAATTAATCTCGAGATGACCTTGAGCCGCAGTCGGATGTGTGACAACTGACAACACTTCCGTCAGATAGTTAATATTTACGATAAATTAAATCGATTGAAATGTCCGAAGAGAGGAAGCATTCGAAATTACAAATTCATATCTGTCGTCTTCAATTGCTTGTCGCACTTGCCGCGTAATGTCTGATTATAATTTTTATCAATCCATTTAGTAGCTTAGCGCCGGTATATCGGTTTCTCCACCTTAACGTCGTAAACGTAACGTCGTTAAACAACCGCAACTATTTTTTATTGATCAAAGAATGACACGTTTCTTGATTGTATTATGGTAGACATTGAATTTTTTGGTCACTCTCACATGCTTCATTTACATTTACAAGATTGTCATCTCTGTTTTGTAGTTCTTTTTATTATCAACAAATAATACGTTGACTGCTGATCTCTATGCAAAATAAAAATTGCTTGCACCAATTGCAAGTGATTGGAGCCACATAAATAGTTTATTCTTACTTTAATCATTTTAACAAGCTGAGAAAACTACATAGATTAGCATTCTTAAATCATTGTTACTTTTCTACTGTTTTAAATAGCACCCACCCGTTTTTGTCATGAATGCATAAAATCCGCAGTCTATTGATTAGTCACCACATTTTCACCAAATATCACATAAAATGCTATCGTCAATATGTTGTTTTTCCACACATACAGAAAGAGCACGCGAAAATCGCATTGATTGATATTTATTATTAAAATTAAAGATAGGGTCGTAAGCTTTGTACCTCTAAGTGACGTAGAATGAACCTCTATCAACAGTAATAGTATTTATTGATCAGAACGCATTGTGCAACATTTACATTCTAAAATCGGACATTTCATATGCAACAACCTAATATGCAGAGGGTGTCCGAAAAATGTTGTGTTTCCTCGAAACAGGTGAAAGTTACTTTAAATAACCTAAGAAACCACCCCTGTCAAGGTTCTCCAACATTTTTCGGACAACCCTGTATGTGTATGCATTGCGTGCTTTACCGCATTGAATACGATTATGATAAATGGAAACGTGTTAGTTTGAATTCTCGAACTGTGATGCGTAGATTCACTTGATCTTGACACGCAGATAATCGTAAATGTTACGAGTATGTTCGATACGATATCCGAGGCCAACGAATGGTGAATTAATTGGGTGTAGACGTTTGCACCTGATCGTTAAAAGCATGCTATTATACAGGTATTCTTTCCGAAGGTTAATCGTAGCGTAGTTCTTGCGTAGCGCCGCGCACTCGTTACACTTTCGGAATCGAACACCGTTTCTTGGTTTGTAAATAATGTTTAAAAATCCTCGTTTACGTTACGTACCTTCGTACTCGAGCATGGCCTCTGCATTTATCGATGCAAGGATGCGCACGTCGCAATCTATGGAAAGAAACAGATTTATGGGTTTGCGGCGATCACTCGTGGAAACTTTTCAATTCAGGCCATTTCAACCAGACGTTCGATATCGGAGCGATCTATCTACGATCACGATCGTTATCGAGTTGAGTGGGGGTACCATCGAATTATTCAAAATAATCGATCGATCGATAAATCTCGAGTTCTCGTCAATTTGAAGATTCCTCGACGGTCAACGACCGTAGACGGTTAACGTCGCGGCGTGGTACGCGCGGCGCGGCGCGACGGTGTAATTGCACGACTGTTTTCTCACCACCGCAAGAGAATCAGCAAGAATAAACAAAAATACAACTTTTTTGTTAACACGTTCCGTACCACCGATGGTACACGTTAAACTATCAATTCAGGACGTGTATACCACTGGCAGTAGACGCTGACATATTTATTTAATGAGCTAAAAACATATATTTTATAACAAGTTCAGCACTGTAGGAATATATGTATTTCCATCAAACGAATGAGATATTATAAAAAATGCAGTATAGAACAGAGCACAGAAGTTTGTTTAGTTGTCGAGCAAAAACGGCTCGGCACGTAACGTGTTAATCGAGTCCATTTATGCATCTCTGCAATTCGGTATCGTTGACAGGTATAATAAAGATCTCGAAGAAAAAGTTATTTCGCATACGTATCCCTCCTATCGGTAAATCGGTGTTACCGGCGTGATATTCTGAAATTTGTTTTAATATCACTTATACTTACTGTTTACTGGAATCGGATGCGTCAATGCACTTGCCTGCGTACACGATCACAACGGATCTCTGCGTCGCGTCGCGCAGTTGACGGGCGACTAAATATCTACTCGCGTAGACCGGTAACTAGACCAATAGATTGCAGACAACTGCAGACGGCGGACTGTAAACCGTAAAGCCATAGACCGAATGCCGCGAATCGCGATTCATCGCAAACAGTCATTACCCTCTCCCTCTCACCTTACCTCGGTGTGCAGATAAACACCGCATACCGCGTTGCCTTTCCCCACCCCAAGGGGCTCGGCGTTGCTCATATCTCTTACGCTTCGACCAATTAATTCTAACCTTGACTGACTACTCTCTCGCAGGAAGTTCCCGCCGCCAGATAGATAAACTTTACACAAAGCCGCGTTATTAGAGATCCGACTATTTCTCGTTTTCTTCCTTATTAGTTAGATAATGGTGCAATCTTACTTGGCCGTGACATTCGTCTTACTATAAATCAGATTGTGTTTACGCCTATCCCGCGTTTAATGCCCGTTATCCAGATAACGAACTGTATTTTGAATTTAACCTAGTGATCAGATCGATACCAAATCAATACTGTCGATACTAATCCGCAAGTTATGATACCGTATCGAATAGGTATCGAAAGTATCAAAATTAAGGGGGTAGAATTGTTTCCAGGATTGCAAGGGTGCGGGATGCGCCTTCTCATTTCTCGATAATTCAAAGATTGGGTTTTTCAGCAGTCAAAAGCGCTAGATAAAAGATCAATCTAGGCCGCAATCACCTTCAGAAGTCCAATTTTTACGTTTACGAGACATAATTTGCATTAAGGTGGGATCTTCTTTGCGCGTTTGGACGCAGCGTTTTTTGATCCACTGCTTCCGAGACAGTCTAGATGCAGAGCCATGCGTTTGTCGACTTTTTCGAAATTGTTGTTCGAATTTAAGTAATTTCAAGAGTTATAGTAAAATGTTACGATCCAGCCCACTGTGTTCTTCGGCCATCCGAGACTGTATATCGTGGCCCAGATAACACATTATCGTGAAATACTGTAGAATATTCCTCGAAAGGATAATGCGATATTGTTTCTTGGCGTAGACTTAGTGGCTCACTCAAATGGAGTATCAAAGGCGTTGGGATAACAAAACGCTGTGTCCAGACACGCAAAGGAGATCCCATCTTTATTCGGAAGCATAAATTAATAATAATCAAATCGGTATTAGTATTTTCGTAAAGTATCAAACAGGTATCGATTCATGAAGTGTCAGTATCGAAAATTGATTCCGAATACCTTACATTTCAATATGTATCGTTATTTCCCATTGAGTACTTTGGTATCGAATTTAAAACTAAGTCGACACGTCACGTCTACGTTACTCAATCCAATATGTGGATTATCGGTACACCGGATGATGGTATTCATTATCTGTTATTCGAACCGGCGCACAGTGGTCGAAAAGCGCTAAAATGTGGCCAAAATGCCAAAAATGAATTTCCTGCCAGGCTTATGGTTCTTGCCGTATTGGATACTCAGGTAATGACTCTATGTGAAACCCGCAGTAAAAAAGTCTTAGCATTTTTACCTGCCAAATGGTGGGAGTACAAAGATCGCGTTCATTCGTCACGTCGTCTTCGTGCAGTGAAGTACGGTGTCAAAAATCAAGCGTGAAGATTGTAATTTTACGAAAAGTGATTTTTTTTTATTTGTGTACGATGTATGCTGTTCCTGGAAATAAGTACTATACATAATAATAATATTGAATTTATATTAATTGTTGTTTATAATGTATGAAGTGAAAGATGAAATTTGATACACAGATTTTAAACATGTAAGGTAAAAGATATTATTGTTTAGGCTTGTAGTAGATACTTTTATCTTACATTATTTTGAAAAAGTAGCTGCCACCTCCTGTTACTGTGGTCACACGATCCGTTTTTGTGACGCAGAGGCGGTCACGATACTAGTTATAAGCATGTTTTCTCGAGAAATTTAAAAGATATAATAAAATTTGTTAAATAAGCATTGTATGGTTCCACTTATACAATTTTCGGATACATGTTTTGAATATTTTTATATACTTTCAGCTTCGTCTGATAATGAAACACATTTCTCCAGAAAAGACATTTTTTTGATGATTAGAAACAACAATTCTTAATCATTTGGAGGAGCAGCTAATGGAGAAGACTGGATACTCAATCAACATCACTGAGACACAGATGAAAGAAGCGGCCTTGTCGAAATTATTCTGTTTGATGAGACAAAAGTGGCAAGCAGTTAACAGAACGGAAGACAAATTTTTTACGAAATTATTAACAAAATTTTTAACGAATTTTTTAACAAATGCATTTTCATGTATAGGCTTTATTGCATATAAATCAGACAAAAGTAACTTTCCACAACATTTAATCAAATTTCGGTAAATCAGTTTATTAAAAAAATCAAATCATTTTTTTCACATAGCATATTACGTATCCGCTATTTTGGTTTTTGCAATTTTGACATCAGATTCATATTCGCCGGCACGAGAAATATAGGAATACTAATTTTTAAAAGAGTCCAATAATTTTTTGGGTTCCGCACCCGCCATATTGAATCCGCCATTTTGTTTTTTGTAATTTTGACATCAGATTCATAATCAGCGACCCGAGAAACCTACGAGTATGAATTTTAAACTAAATTGAAGTACTCCTTCCTATTTTGGCCACATTTTGGCGTTTTTCGACCACTGTGCGGCGCGGCATCCCGTCCGCATTGTAATTCCATATATGAAAATTGATGCTGACCGAGGAGTCGGTTATCAGTAAAAGGAACACATTTGCCTTTTTGTCGCATCGTATTGTATTTTGGTTTACACCCCGATACAAAAGCGATCTCTCGAGATCAACTGACAACGCCCTATTGCATAGGTACAAAAGGAAAATAATTCGAAACACATAGAAATAGAGAGACGTACATATGTGTCGCAAGAAAAACGCTTTTTCACGTATGCGCAGTCTGTCTTACAATGTCTATATCCACTAAGAGTGGGCGGGTACTCTCGGTTCGGCTTTTGATGACCCGGGGAGGATCGGGTCGGGACCCGAACCCGAAATTTCCGGGTACACCCGTCCATTCCTATGTCTATACGTTTCACGCGCTATCCGTATTCCTCTGTTTTTTCTTTTTTAGACGAGCCCGAAGCATCGATTCGCGTAATTGGCAACTGCAACGCGGTGAATAGAAGTATTGTGCAATACAAAATTTTATCTGACGATTCGACAGCAGCGTTTCGTTACGTCAGACCACGTGCAATAGCACATTCGCAAAGAACAAAAGTCGTCGGAATAAATTTATTCGTTTGCAGGAACGAACGCGTTGCGTATCGATCTCATAATTTTTCTCGAGAAACTCGTAGACCAAGATTTATCACAGTTTTCTCGTACGTTCGATCCTATTTGTTCAATCAAATCCTTGTCGGAAAAATATTCGAGCGTATTTTGAAATAAAATTCGATATCATTTGACCTTTAGGATTTAGATAAAGCGCCAGAGTACCCGCTCGGGGTACAAAGACCCGTTTCATCGTTGTTACTCGTTTTTTCTTACTCCAAGTATCACGAGATTAGCCAAGCAATCATATTTTATAGAGATCCAGGAATGTAAAGGGTTAAGCAAGTCTAATGAAACTGAGTACTGTGTTCACCGAGGGTTTCGACTTTCAAATGGGACATCGAGACTCGTTGAGCTTATCGAAATGTCGGGTCGGTTCCACGGTCGAGGCTCGCGATAGATATCCGTAAAAGTGGAACGCGCAATGACAACGAGATCTTGGTCCTCTGATCTCCAGGCTGAGCGTTGTCAGCAACCGATTACTGGCTCGTCCATGTCTTCCGGTAGGGATTGTCCTCTTCCGATTTCTCGCTTTCTAGCCCACTCAATCTGGTTACAGTTGGCCTTTTTCTCTTTCTCGGTCTTTTGGGCATCGACCGTCCGCGTCCGGAGAAACTCGTTCGTCTGTGAATCGAAGCGCGAACGTTAGATAGATAAAGAATTATCATTTCCATTCGATACGCACGCATTACTGGAAATATTTTAAACCTTACGCGAGAGAATGTACGAGTATGTACGTACATACTAGCAGTATAGTAGGTACCATAAATATACTATAAAATGAAAAGTAGCCGAGCACTCGCCTGCCGCTGAGTTTCCGTCGACCGCGAACACTTGGCGTTCTCCGGCCAGTCGCATCGGTCCTCGTTCCAATAGAGTCCCGGGGGACACTTGTGCTCGGTCAATCTACCGAAATTGCATAAATAATACTTGTTGCAGTCTTTGTTGTGCGGTATGAACAATCTGTTGTGACAATCGTCGGGTGGCGAGATCTCTGGACGGTCGCCCGCATCGACTTCCACGACGTCGTCTACGGTGGTGGTCGACAAGGTACTCGTCGAGGAGGGCAGGTGGTCTGGCCGGGACGGCGTTGTCGGCTCCCATCCCCAGTCGGGCCGCTCGGAAGTCGTCGACTCCGTGCTGGACTCGCCCGCGTCGATTGTCATCGATTCTAATTGAAACGCAACGTGTAACATGTCTATTTATAGCGTATCGCATCGACGATTTGATTGCAGGTTTTATCGCGGACAGTCGCGCGTCCGCCGCTTACCAGACGCGATCGGACACAACGGTCCGCTCGGGTAGTTCCTCAGAACTCGGTTCATGGTCCGAAGAAGGGGGCTTGGCTCGCAGTCGCATCGATTCTTGAAATCGTCCAGGTCGAGGGCCCAGATCATACCACCGGCCAGACCGAGATCTCGTATGAATTCTGATTTGAGCTTGATCTGTCTGGCGTCGTCAAAGCTGACCCACTGATCGCCTTTGTACGCGTACGGGCCGATTCGTCGTTCCTTGTCCTCAATCACGGACCAGCCTTTCTTCAGGGTTCTCTCGCAAATCTAAAAGGAATCTCGATCATAACATGGCCTTCGATAACTTTCTGCTCTCTGCTCTCTACTCTCTACTCTAGAATTTTTGTTAACAGCGTGCCGCCCGATTCCCCGGTAAAAACATGGAAATACATATAATATAATAATTACTTCGTAGTAGGATAGGAATCCTCTGGCTCTAGTGGCTTCGCCGGCCTCGCCTCCGCCGTAAGTCGGAGCGTTCAGCCCCCTGTGACTTCTTTCCGCCAAGGAGAACGATTGCCCGTACAAGGGCGCGCCCATCACGAGCTTCTTCGCGGGAGCACCCTTCTCCATCCAGTAGCGAATCGAGAAGTTCTGAAAGATAAGAACGAATTCAAGGCATTCCCTTCGATCTAATCAATATCGTGTATAGAGACACGACCACAGAGCCGTGGAAAGCTTGACGCGTACCGCGTTAAAGGTCGGCTCCCAGTCGTTGGGCAACTGGTAGAGAGGCGCTACGTGACCGGTTTTTTTGTCCCATTGACCGTGATAGTCGTAGGTCATCACGGAGATCCAATCCAAATATTTGGCCAAAGTGGGCACGTCGTAGCCTTCGTCGATAACGCGTTTGCTTGGCGAGACTGCCGCGGATAGCAGCAATCCTTTCGGTTGGAAAGCCTCGCTCAGCTCCTTCACCAAGCTCGCGAAAGCTTCTTTGTCCGAAGCCGGACCCTTTTTGCAGTCCACCTTGAAAATAGTTGATTTTCAGTTTTACGGATTGCCTGTACGTACTATGTCAGTGCATACCATGCACAGCAACCAGAAGCTACATTTCTCTTATCTGTATAGTGTATATGTATAGAATATTTCAGGTATATTTACCTGCCAGCACACCGGGTACTCCCAGTCCAAGTCCAGTCCCTCGAACTCGTACTTTTCGATAAACGCTATAACGGTCTCTATGAATTGACGCCTGGCGGACGGTGAATTCGAAAGACGACTATACTTGTCGCCGGCGGAGTCGTTCCACCCGCCGATAGCCATTAGCACTTTGATCCCTTTGGCTTTTAAAGCCGCAACCCTCTCGTAGAACTTGTTGTCTATGTCTGCCCACGGATCGTGCGACTTGATCGTTAGCTGCGATCCGTCGAGCACGGCGAAACCATATAGAACGTGGGTGCACAGGTCGGTGTCCACGTCTTCCGGCAAGAATTTCCCGCCCTCCTGACGATACCAAGCCCAATTCGTGAAGTAGCAAATCACTTTGAACTCGTCGTTGGCCAGATGGTCCTTCGACGTCGAGGATGGCACGACCGTGGTTTCTGGAAGAACTGTCGACGTTGTGGACGGTGGTCGGGGGTCCAAGTCCGCCACGTTTATCGGCGGTCTTTCGGGCTCATGCTCCGTCTCGGGAGCCGCGGCCAACACCCTTTGAAGAGCGTGCATCAATGGATGAGGCCCTTCCCCGCAACGCCCCCGGAAATCGTCGAGGTCCAGAGCCCAGATCATTCCACCGGCCAACCCCATGTCTCTGACGAACTGAGCCTTTCGCGCTATCATTTCCGCGTCGTCGAAGCCGACCCATTGATTGCCCTTGTAGGCGTACGGGCCTATTCTGTGCTCCGGGTCCTGGACAATCGTCCATCCGTGGTTGCGCACTCTGTTGCAGATCTCGTAATACGCTAGGAACCCGGCCGCTTTCGTGAACTCTCCTGCCTGACCTGCGCTGCCGGGAACGTTTAGTCCTGTTCCAGCGGACGGATCGTTGATCGAGAACGTCTGCCCGTACAGCGGCATACCTGGAACGAAATATTCTACATCGATTTTTGTTCGTAGATGTTTTCTTTGATCGGAGTTCGAAACGATTCTCGAGACGATTGAAAACAACTTGAACTCAAACGAGCCGAAGGATGCTGTCGATATTCGGTATTCATTACTATGTACACTATCGGTATACATACAGATGTACGTATACATAGGTGCCAACTGTGTCAACGATTAAACTAGAAGAGACCAGAGCAACGCACCCATCACGATGCTGCGACGCGGCGCGCCCTTCGAAATCCAGTAGTTGATCGAGTAGTTTGCATTGAAGTAATAGTAATCGTCCTCCGGGCGATAGTAGAGCGGCGCCACGTGACCGGTCTTCTTGTCCCATTGCCCGTGGAAATCGTAAGTCATCACCGCGATCCAGTCCAAGTACTTGGCCAAGGCTGGCACGTCGTAGCCTTCGTCGATCACCTTTTTGCTCGGCGAAACGGCGGCCGAGAGTAGCAATCCCCTCGGCTTCAATTCGTTGCTCAGCTCCATCAGCAGATCCGCGAATCCTTGCTTGTCGGAGGCCGGACCCTTCTTACAGTCAACCTGCGAGAAGAATCGTTATCGAGTGTCGCCACCGAATCCGAATATCCGAATTCAAGAAACGAAACAAAACACGCTTTCGAGTTCGCTTCGTTCGAGCCGATCGCGTTTTACTGACTTGCCAGCAGACAGGGTACTCCCAATCCAAATCCAGCCCGTCGAAGTCGTACTTTTCGAGAAACTGGACCGCTTGCGCGATGAACTTTCTTCTGGCAGCAGGATTGTTCACTAGACGACTGTACTTGTCCCCGGCTGAGTCGTTCCATCCGCCGAGCGCCAGCAACACCTTCAGTCCTCGTTTCTTGTAGGCGACCACTCGCTCGTAGAAACCTGTTCGAACCGAGTAAACACGGTTGCGAATTTGCAAGTTGGTTCCGAGTAGATACAGTTTGTAGAAACGAGACTGAGTACGTACGGTTGTCGTAGTCGGCCCACGAATCGTGGGCTTTCACGGTCAGCTCCGAATAGTCAAGCACGGCGAATCCGTAGACGATGTGCGTGCACAGTGTGTGGTCGATGTTCTCGGGAAGGTAGCGGCCGATGCCTCTCCGGTACCAGGCCCAGTTGGTGAAGTAGCAGACGACCTATAAAATACGATTTCAAGAAAACGATTGCTGCCGTGAAGGTCGAGAGTCGCGGGGCGAGAGAACAGATGCTATCGAACTTTACTTTGTAATATCCTGAAAGTGGAGAGACTTTCTCGGGATCCACGATCGCCGGGGACACGGTGGTCGTGGTCTGAGCGGTGGTGCTAGGCTCCCAGGGTTTCGCGGTACTGGTGGGGCTTGATTCATTCGGCGAACCTTCGTTCGACGCCCCAGAATCCGGCACCTCCAGCGATTCGTCGTCCTGGCAGTTGGCTCGAGCCGGCCAGTCGCATATTCGAGTGATCTTGTTGAAATGCAGTCCTGGAGCACACTGGAAGATCTCGTGGCGTCCCCATAGACAGGCTCGATAGCTCTCGCAGTCTCCAGGCACGCCGGTATAACTGCCCGAGACGCATGGCTAAACCAAACAAGAAAATGATCGATCATCTCGATCATCTCGATCATAACGAGAAAACGGAGAACGGTTGCTCACGCTCGATTTAGCATCGGCAGACGCCACCAGCGCGCCGCTTTTCGCCGGCTTCTCGACGCAAGGGTTCTTGAACGCCCAGTCGCACATGCTCCTCTTCTCGTTCCAGTTCAGGCCCGGGCCGCACTGCTGCGGGACTAGATCCCCGTTCACGCAGACCAAAAAGTTTGTGCAGGAGTTCGGATAAGGGTAATACTGGCCGTGCTCGCAACTCCTCTCCGGGATCCCGTTGGGAATCTCAGAAACGGCCGGCTTCCTCGTCGTGGTCCACTGATTGGTGGTCGCCGTCGATGTCGACCAAAAAGACGTCGTCAGTCTCTGCGTGCTTGTTCTCGGGGTGGTAGTGGAGGTGGCGGTGCTAGTGGTAGCCGACGACGGTTTCTGGATCGGGGAATCTGCGAGAGAGACGAGATCAGGATACGAACAAAGTATTTCATAGTAGGTTGGTACTATTTCGATCGTTTCGAACACTGTAACGATCAGGTACATCGTGATACAATACTTCTAGCCAGCGGACGAGACAGTTTGTACAGTTCCGGAGAGCCAGACCCTATCCATATCAAAAGAAAAACGGCTCTGCGGAAACGAGGACGGGACAGTATCATCTTCGGAGCGGACACCGTGTCGCGTCGAGTGCAATTGTTGACTGATTTACAGAAGTGAAGATGTTACCGCGATGCGTCTGGTATGCCTGAAGGCGGACGCGGTTACAACATCGGTGGAAAAATGTGCGTAGTAGCACGGTAAACAGGTTTGGGATAGGTTTGCGCTATCGACGATAAATATTCGTCGGCTCTCTAAAGTCTAAACGCGTCGGGCAGTCGATTTATCTACGCGCGACCAAGTTAACGTTTAATCGAAATTAGTCTAATTTGCCCAGCGTGCGGTAATCTTTCGATTATTAATTACGAAATAACCGGGCAAAGAATCGCGCAAGGACATGCTTTTACCGGTTGTTGATTGACATTTAGCCGCAGCAGGCCAGTCACAGATTCCTCGGCCGGCGTCCCAATGCAATCCGGGAGCGCATTGTTCGCGCCTCAGCTCGCCGAGGACGCATCTAAAGTAATGGCCGCAGTTTGTCGGATCCGCAGAATAGTCCCCCGTGTTGCACGGCGCAGGGGAGCCAGGTGTGGAGGATCCCCACGGCTTCTCCGTAGCTTCCGTAATCTGTACGGTAGTCTGCTCGCTGGTCGGTCTGCGAACATTTATCATTACCGTACTTTTCCTCGAGAAGAAAAGCTAATTGCTAAGCAGAAACGTCGAGCTTCGTACTTGATTGTCGTGGTCGATGTCGAGGTCCAAGTAGTCCAGGTCCAAGATGTGCTGCTCCGAGTCGTGGATTCCGGCTTTTCGCTCGGTTTTGGAGTCCAGCTCGGCCAAGTTGTGGCTTGGGTGGTGGAACCCGATCCTGGAGACCAAGACGGCCAGGTGGTCGCGGTCGGCTTCGCCATGGGCACAGTGGGTCGAGGAGTGTCCTCCACAGCGTCGCTATGAGTGGTCAGAGTCGGTGGTTGAGGCGTAACCGGCTCGGCCGGTCGTCGACAATCTTCCGTCGGCTTGGTCTTCAGACGACCTACGAAACCAAATGAAAAGTGTTCTCATAGGACATAGGAAAACGCCAACATTCGAACAACACCGATCAATGCAACTACCTAATGCCCGATTGATAGTTCTGAGCAGATGGTACGACTCGGAGCAGCAACGATTCGAGAAATCGTCGAGGTCGACGGTCCACAGGCTGGCGCCTCCGTAGCCGTTTTGTAAGATATGCTGTCCCTTAGCGAACACGCTCTCCTGGTCCTCGTAGCCGACCCATTGGTCCTTGTAATGGGCGCTCGGACCTGGCCCGTGTTTCCAGCCTTTGTTCTTCAGTCTGTCGCAAATTTCGTAATAGGCTAGAATACCAGGCTGCCTGGTGAATTCTCCCGAAGCTCCGGGTCCGGTGGCGGGATCGCCCAAACCGAACAAGTTCTCGCTAGACAGCCGATAAGCTTGACCGTAAAGCGGTACGCCCATCAACAGCTTCGATTTGTCCGCACCGAGATCGACCAGGTACTCCATCGTGGTATTCTGGAAACGGAATGACGAAAGATTCCAACGTTGAAATCGTTAGGTCGATACACAAAGACAACTTACGACGTTGTAGAATGGATTGGTATCGCCTGGAATACCGAACAGAGGCGACAAGTGTCCCGTTCTCGACTCCCAGGCTCCGTGGTAGTCGTAGCTCATCACCGAAATAAAGTCTACGTTGTCCGAAATCTCTTGTAACTCGTACGATCTCTCGATCACCTCTTTGTAGCCGGACAGAGCGACGGCTAACGTAAGTCTAGGCTGTTGCTGATCGAATTCGTGCTTCAACTCCCGGATAAGCTTGGTAAAGTTTGGCTTGTCGGAGTCGGGACCCTTCCTGCAGTCGCTCTGCCAGCATTTCGGATAGTTCCATTCGAACGAGAGGCCATCGAAGTTGTGCTTGCGCAGATAGTTGACGGTTGCCACGACGAACTTGCGACGACTGGCTACGCTGTTGATCATGCGAGAGTATTTGTCGCCGGCGCTGTCTGTCCACCCTCCGACGGCCAGCAACACCCTCGGTCCATCTATCTTGGTTATTCGCTCGTACAAGTCTGCGAAAGTTGCGATGATCTCGATCGGATTGTCCGGTTTTACGAGAACAACAAGGATAAAATCGTACAACGGTATCGCTTACTGTGTTCTACGTCTGCCCAAGGATCGAACGGCTGCAGCAGCAACGTCTCTGGATTCAGGCCAGCGAAAGCGTAGACCACGTCGGTGCAGAGCCGCGGGTCCAGACGTTCGGGAACGAACTTCCCTTCCCCTTTGCGGTACAGGGACCAAGAGGTCACGTAGCAAACCACCCGCGGTCCTTTCGTCGTCGAGATCTCCAAGTGTTGCGGCATCGTTTCCCTCAGATCCGTTCCGGAGGTCTGATCTTGAACGCGATGCACCTGACCGGGTATACAAACTTCCGAAGTTGCTCTCACGCAACGCCCAACTTTAGGATCGAAGAATTTTCCAAATCCGCAGCTACCGTGGTGCCGAATACCTGTAGGAAGAATGGCAGAATGCTAAATAACTTTAATATCTATATTTCTAATTTCTATCCATCGTTTGTATCGCGGAAGCAATTCGAAGCAGCGAGCTTGTTCGAGTACGCGAAAGATGGTAGATGATAGATGGTTCGCGTTACCGTCATGACAGGAGTAAAATCCGGAACAATTTTCAGGGTCGCTGGCAAGGCCGTCCTGAGAACACTTGTTGGATTCCTGCGTTTCGTCGTAAAACCCTATCGACTCGGAAGCAGCGTTCAATATAGGCCAAGGTTCCCCACAGATACCCTAATAAAAAGAAAAGAAACTTTCGGTTATCGCGAATAATGTTCTTCTTCTGTTCGAAGAATCCCTCGTCTAAGGCAAGTAGGTAGGGATATGTATGTCGCAGTAGCAGTCCCGAATAGCAAATTGTCGGCACGTTCCATACCTGAAAGTCGTCCAGATCGAGAGACCATACGGAGACTCCGCCCAGTCCGGCAGATCTCGCGTAAGCGGCTTTAATCTTGACCGCCAACGAATCCTCGTAACCGATCCATTGGTCTCCTCGTTTGACGTAGGGTCCTTCTTCGTCCCTTCCAGCGATCCACTGTTCGTTCTCCAATTTCTCGCAGACCTTGAATAGATCGTAACACACAAAAATTTATAACAAAAACGACTCATCTTTGCCTCTAGCAAAGTACGAATCCTCTACGAATTTGTTTTCAATTATCTACATACCTCGTAATAAGCCATTCTTCCATTCGACAGGTTAGCGTAAGCATCCTGGTTTCCGGGACCCAGAATCGGCGCACCGACATCCGTGAAGTTTCCAAATTTCAGGGTGTACCCTTGACCGAACACCGGCAGACCTAGAACGATCTTAGATCTGTGATCGCGCGGTACCCGATCGATCCACTTGTTCGTCAGCCGAGCTACGTAGTTTAAGGGCGCCGGATGAAGGGCCAATTTCTCCCGGCGATACGGCGGGCTGTCTCGCCACGCTCTTAAAAGAATCAAATCGGCTACCGAGGCAATCTCCGGATCGACCGGATCCTCCGGTCGCTGCGCCACAGCTAAAATATACCCGCGAGCTGCCAGAGATTTTTTAATGATTCTGAGGAGCGACCGGAGGCCGTTCGGATTCTCGGACGAGCTTTCCCAGTCGATCTCCGCTCCGTCGAGATCGCGATCCTCTAGGAAGCGCGCGATAGACTCGGCCAACTTATCGCAGTGCACGGCGCAATTGTTCTCGACCACCTTGGAGAACAGTTTTCCTCTGTTGGGTGCCGCGATCGAAACGAATACTTGCAGCCCCGGGTTTTTCGATCGGTGTCCCGTTAGCGCTTTGTATCCACCTGTTGAGATCGCTCGAATAAATTAACGGTTCGTTTCGCTAGTTGCATTTGCATTTCGTTGCGCGCGCGTTACCTTTAATCTCGTCGTATTCGCGATCCTTTGACACGACCACCAGTCTCTCCGGGTCTGCAACAGTTTCATTTACCGATTTATTCGTGATTATTCGTCGCGCCGAGTCTCTGGACAATGATCGAATTTCGAAATCTGGGGATCGATCCCCGCGATCGCGCCTTGTCCAGGAACTGGCAGATATTTAGTTTCTTAGTTCGTTCGGTACCCAAGGTGGCTGCGGCGTACACCAAATGGGAACATTTGTGGTCTGGAATCGACCGTGGAAACAGGGAGAATGGTTCCGTTCTGTGGACCGCGCTGGAGTCCAAATGGCAGACCACTTTCGGATCAACGATCCGCTGCGTTCTCGTAAGGGCGGGCGGAACGAGGGGCGCGATCCAGATCGACTCGTGGTCGAGACTGCTGCTGAGGAAGGGAGCCTCTCGATGCTCTACAGCGTCTCTTAGCGGCACCCTGCCGTCGGGCCTGCAACAAATTCCACCTTATTAACGACTCTGTTACGATATAAAACGGATACGATATCGTCAATCGGACAACGAAGTCAACCGTTTAATTTCCTGCAGAGGAGCGCTGCCGTGACCAGGCCGAGGACTGATCGTGCTCGAAGGCCGAGCCTCGACCGCGTCGCGCAGCGGATATCTCATCGACCCGTATTCTTCGTGTGTGACGGATCCCTCGATCAAGTTGTCTATCATTGGTGGGCTCTCGACGTCTCCTCTTTGAAACGAAAGGACGTTGATCGTCTCCGCGTCCACTTCGATCGGGATTCTATTCCATGACGTCGGAGGCGGTAACAGCTCGCGTGTCGGTACCCGGCCAAGATGAGAGGGCCCTGCGGCCGACAGGCCAGCAAGCATCAAGACCAGCATCGGTATCATCTGCAGAGACAGGATACTAATTAACATCCTCGTGAAGATCAAACGAGTTGGCACAATTGGCGAGTTGGTGTATAATATAACATCATTCATTACGTTATAGACGTAGTATAAAAGAATACGCTACGCTCTTCGAGCGTACAACGCGGCAGAGCCTTATCGAACGGATAATCGGAACGAATAATTTCATTAACGTCGGTCGAGTAAACGTAACGGATGAAAAACGATCTACGTGTATCGCATCGGAACGAACTCGATTAAGCCGTACAACGAATTGTTCAGACAAGTACACAAACGCTGAACATGGGATTACATCGCCGCCCGCGCCGCGTCGTCTCGGGTGTTGAACGCACAGATAATTAATTGCCTGGGGGCTGTACAGAGAGTTGGGAACAAGTGTATAATGTTCGAGTTGGCAGAACGAACGACAACGAAGAAACCTGTCCTGTCCTCTGTGCTGTCGCGAATAACACGCGAGCGTGCAACCGAGGGGCCGGAAAAGAAAAATACGGAACGAGGCGTGTGCTCGGCGTGACAAGCAACCTCGGCCCCCTCATGATAGAGCTCGGCCAAGTTCAATCATAATAACGACCAGTTGCACGCTCGCGTGTCTCAACCTCGACGTCTTATCCTTTATCCTGTCTCCCGCGATCGTCCACCGCTACCCTTCTAAACCCTATTGCTGCGATCGCTTGCCGCTAATCGAGAACGCCGAAGCCATTAATATTTGTCGCGCGACGCTGCTACGATCGGCGACACCAAACAGTCCAGAGGAGAAAAGAAAGAAAAGTTCGCGAGCGTGGACACCTCCCTAGACCTTGACGTTGGACCTTGCTTTCTGTCCAACCGTTCCATCTCTCCGACGAACAAACTGTCCGTTCATCGTTCGCCAAATCGATATTTATGCGTACCACCGCGCGCTGATTCACCGGGAGGACAAAGGCACGCGGACCACTCGAATGTTGCCCGGTGGTGTCCCCGTCCCCGATGATGTCCCCGATGATGTCCCTGGTGGTCATTAAAAATGCTCGACTCGTCGTCTCGTAGACAGAAGCGGTCGACGCGACAAAGAACAACCTTAGCTGACGCGTTGTTTCGTCTTCGGTCATTTCTACTGACACACGCGATACGATGCGATGCAGCGCGACCCTCAAACATACCAATGAGATCCATCATCGGTCTGACAACACTCGACATCATCGAGGACCATCACTAAATGCTCGGCACGGAAGAAAAAGCTAACCCAGACCCCTGGCAAACACTTCGCGGTGTACTTGTCCGGTTCCGGTAAAAGGATCGTTGCACCGGTCTATCTTTGTTTCAACCGTGTACAATTCGTTCCGCTCCTTCGATGAGAAATTTTTTTGGAGAACGCAGAATCGATGTATTGCTTACAAATAAGGGCAACAAGCCATAAGCCCAACGGCGGGATACCGCGTAGAAAACTAGAGAAGACGAGAAAATAATTCGTAACGCTAGAATTTCCGTCGAGCTATTAGAAAGCACCTGTTTCGCAAGTTTCAAATAATAATCGGTGCGATGGCAGTGGAAGCGGACACGGAACAGGGGAGAAACGGTGAACGCGGATCTTTCGTGGCGGAAAGAACCAACTTTGGCCGCGAAAGAAAAATCGGTTATGGCTGATAAGGTAAAAGAAAACGAAACGAACCTTGCCTCGAGTAGCGGAGTAGCGGATGAACGTTCCCCGAGAGAACGTGTCCGGGTTGTGCGACACGAGTGTGCGTAGTCGATCGTCGATGCGAGGCGGAACAAAGAGAGACGAAACGGAGCGTTAATGTCACCCGATTCTACTGCACTGAACGATGATTGAGAAGTCACGATATGGGCTACCGATCCAACGCTCTCCACCACCACCACCTTTCTTCGCCACCTGCCTCCTTCTTCTGGTTCTCTATCTCTATCTTTGTTACTCTTCCTCCGTTCGGCTTACCGTCTGGCCGTGAATCGAGACGGGAATTCGAATTTTGAATAGCAGCGCGTGTGCTACACCACCCGCTTCGCGGGGATGGCTAGCTTGCATGAATCTGGTATTCCGATCGCGCGAGGTCGCCCATATATACCTACTCAGTCGCAGCCGGGGACGGGGACCCCTCGACCCGCACCCTACGCGGACCCTCTCACGAGCGTCCTTGACCACGAACACAACACGAGAATCGTAGTGTGCGTAGTGCGTACACCAATTCCCCCCGAGGTGAGGCTGCCATGCCGCGTCGACACCATGGCACACCACACCACACCACCGCAGGCGACAACATCGTGTTTTCCAACTTTTCCACCTTTCCAATCTTTAAAGCACCCAACCGCTCCAAGAAATTTGCATCGCTCGTACGTCGATGCTCTGGTTACAGCGCAGCGGTTACGCATGTTCTACCACTTTCATCTACTCGTTCTTGCAATTAGTTCGTTCCACGTCCGTCTCGTCTCGTCTCAATCTTATCCTCGCTCCTGACGCGAGGGTGATCACGACGTTTCTGCCGTCCGAACAATTTTATTCTTGCCATCGAGAAGAGGGCAGCGGCCTCTGTAACGCGAAATATTAGCATCTATGTATACATGTATGTACATACACAGTCTTTTCAACCCTTAAATCGACTTTCAAAGCGAACAGGTTGAAAAAAAGAAACACGATTAATATAGGATACATCCGACATTCGTTTGCACCGAACTTTACATCGTCGAATAACTCCATCGATGCACGTTCAAAGATGATCGACAGAAATTCGAACTCTTATCGGTATTGATTCAAATCGAAATCGTGTGGGTCTCGTTTGGACGGAGGCGAAACTTGTCATTCCTTTCCGTTCATAAATTTAAAAGCATCTTTTCATCATGGTCGTACGTGTTCGGCATCGATCCTGCGACAGGGCTCGTTATTCGACGAGGAAAATACCATTATCGTTCCTGGCGCCGAGTCGGAACGCGTGTCAAAACGAGATTATGTTAAGTGCTGGGTAATTGCGCGCGCGTACGCTCAAACAAAAGGACAAGACTCGAGAAAGAGTTACGGCGAACCCAGTGATTTATTGCAGCGACGCGCGACGAATCAGCATGGGGCATCAAGGGTTACGGTTACGCTTACGGCTACGGTGCATCCGGTATCTACTTGTTTATCAGCACTCGTTTCCTGGTATGTAGTCCGCGAGTTCGCCGAGGATAGCTGAAATAAATATAATATATACGCCGAGACCAATGTTTCAGAAGCTCCAAGGATAAGTAGAAGTTCCATATACATATACATACAGCATACGCATCGCATCGCCGATGCGTTGGTCCAAGATAAAGTATACAGCAATTTCGCACGAACACGATAGCTTTGTCTTTTTTCTCGGCGCCTTGGCTTCGATAACAATGGCGCGTTAGTGCGAGATGCTCGTCGCCCTCTCGTATTACTTGGGCCTGCTCGATGGAAGCGACGGTACCTGCAACCTGCACCTTGAAACTTGAAACCAAACCGTTAATAAATCACTATAGACATACGATAGTCGCGAAGATGCGTTTGCACCTTACAGATCACTCTACGGGCCGCTGTCCCGGCTCCGTCACAATCGGGAGCACCGAGATATGTACTTGAAAAGAAAACAGCATTCTCAGTTAACCCTTGTGTAGTCAACCGGATACCCGGGTACCATTTTACTGTATTTCTTTCAACAATTTGTTAATGTTCCTCAAAAATATATTACAAAATTTTTCTGTGTGTCCATTCTAGCAACGACCAATGTCCCATTGCAAGCACCGGTTCTCGTCAGATCACCGAAGTTAAACGATGTGGAACGTGAGCAGCACTCGGATGGGTGACCCGGGCCCGGTAAAAACCGGGAGGGGGCCCCCCTGGGCGCTTTCCACGTGTTGTTGGCAAAAAGTTGGGTGGTGTTCGGAACACCCACCTTTATAAAAACACCGAACAAAGGTCGCGCACATAAGGTCGCTAATATTGGTGTATAAACCGCGAGGGACCAATACTTGAATGTATGTCCATTCTTTACTCGCTAATATACACTACTATGTACGGTAGAATTATATGTATAAGATAGAATTAGATAGATATAATGACAAACAATATTTTTATGTAGAAATTGTATTGTACAATGATTGATTGATTGCATTTAAAGTATTAGATAATTCGCAATAACATATATATTCTCAAAACTATTCAATTCAAAACAGCGGAATCCTTTTTTTTCAAAACTTATTGTGTTCTATTAAATACGGCCGGGTGCTTCTTTCTTCGCAGTAGTGTATTAATTTATAATCTAATAATGAGAATTTATGCAAACATGTTAAATACAGAAAGGTTTTAAATAATCTATACATTTTGGTTGACTACGCAAGGGTTAAACCGAATCGCGTATGCATCAACGGACGAATCTGTTACATGAAATTGGAATGACAAGGTCCTTATGCTACCGCGAAGCTGGTTCAGAAACATGTTGCTGGGGTTGACGAGTGCCCGTTCGTATGCTCGTTTGCTCGTTTGCTCATATGTGATGTATCCTCGGTTTGTCATATGTTCAATGAAGCGCAAACACACCTCCATCCCCCTCGAGCTGATATGCCACCTTCGATAATTAAGGGGATTGTATTTATTCATGAGACGCCCACATATAGATGGAGAACGATAAACCGGCGAAGATAGGTCCTCCGATCCTCTTGGTGAACGCGCGAGGCAAGAGGCAACAAAATACAGAACCGGGCAGAGATAAAAAGAGAGAGCGAGAAAGAGAGACAGAGACAGAGACAAAGAGAAGGGCGGTGGCGAAAGGTTCGAGACTCAGGCCAAGTCAGGCCCAAGCGATAATCAAAATCTCTGATGCCTCGATGGGATGGGACATGGGCCATGGGACATGAGACCCATGAGCCGGTTCACTAACCAGTGAGCAGAAAAGCGGGGGTCCGAGTTTGCTCGCTCGTGTCCTTGACTCGGTGTGAAGACTCTTCGGAACTCGGATGTGCGGAGTCGAATCGCGGATCGATTTCTTCATCGATCGAGAACAAACACGAACGGTCCTAAGAGATCTTGTCGAACATCTTCTCGGTCTCTCTCTCTCTCTTTTTGTCTCTTTCTGTTTCTCTCTGGTCACAGGTCTCGGAACCAGTTAATTTATGGATGACGTAATTAGAAAAAGACCACCTCGAGTGTTGCGACCAAGTATCGTAACTCGTTACTTCGCTTGACGAATGGGGCTCGCGGTGGCTCGCACAAAAAATCCGGCTCGGCCCGACCCGACCTGGCACGACACTCCAATGTGTCGTGTAAATCAAGACGTCGCGTCGTTGAGTTTCGCCGAGAGTGGCCTCGAGTCGGGCCCCTGGATCAACAGACGCTGTTCCTCGAACCGAGAATTTCGCCGATCGAATTATCTGCTGCCACCCTGTCTTAATTGCTTTCTCGTGTACGGGTCCACTGTCAAATATCAAACGACGATCCAACCGGGGCCTTTCCGAAAACTGGAAAGTGTATCCGCTATCCTCGGCTCCTTGAAAGAGCGATCGGCTGTTGAAAAGTATTGATATATTAAAACACGGCGCTTAAGAGGAAGTTATCTGGCAAAAACATTATTATCGAAATAGTTCTCGAACGATTTCAGAACCGTGACGAGCAGGAGAATTTCAAAGCCCGTTGAACAAGATGTCGAAAGGATTAATCGCAGTGTCGAATGGACGGCCACTAAAAACTTAATTATACATTCGGTTGTTAGGTTCGACAGGTTCCAGGTACAGGGACGACTCATGCAACCACTCGTGTATCGAAACGTTTGACATCCCGATGCCAATGAACTTTCGAGAACGCGCCATCGATATAATCCGTTCCATCGAACGAACTGGATCTCCCGCTCGCACCAATTCGGGACCGAACAAAACTTACTTAGATCCGTGATTTGAATACCTGTCGGCCAGCGATTTGACATCCACTCACTAGCCGAATTCCGTCCGACTCTCTGTTTCCTATTTGCCCATCTACCTATCTGCCTATCGATCGATGGAAAACAGCTCTTCCGCGATCACTTTTTCTTGCATTTTCAGAGATCGACGCTCGCTGGGCGAGCAGGTCGTGACTACGGAAGAAACAGAGGCTTCGCAAAGTTCTACGAACAATTCAGCTACAGTTCTCTAATAAATGTTCGTTTAAACATTTACTGAACTGCCGAGAGTGCTTTGTTTCGAAAGTCACACTACCAGCTAGAAAACGAATCGTCAAACGTTATTTCTTTTTCTTCACCTTCTTCTCCTGTTCTTGCCTTTTTTTTATAAGACGAAAACAAGTCGACCGTTCGCAAGTTCAAGGCGAATCACTGGCATTCCCTAAACTGCCTTATTTTTAGGAATTCACGGGTTCCTCGATATATATATACATACAATACATATAGCATATTACGATCGACTCTCGAATTTTTCAATGGGACGAGTCTCTAACGCTCGCCGGACTTGTCTTCTTTTTCTTCCCTTAGCCGAGGATGGGATTCCGAGGAACACAACGTCGCGTCGCCGCGCCGCCGCCTTCTCTTATGTTTCTTTGAAACGGACCCGGTTGAGACTCGACTTAATGCCGAAAAGAATCGTCGCCACTGACCGAACGGATCTCGACGATTTGTCACGAGTCCTGACTAAACTGTGAGTTTTTTCGATTCCCTACAGCCTATAAGTTATCCTTGTAGCCCGTGTTGTGGGCAGTCACGACCGAAATATATTAACGTGCCGAAAACTTATTGATCTTCACGTTCGTTTCGTGTTTCCAGCATTCAATTTTGTCTGCCCCCTTCCGTTCCCACCGTTCCCAATGTTCTCGTGTGCAGAGATACTTATCGTTGAGAGAACTGTTGTGTCCCCACCCTTGTATTTTGTTAGTAACAGATTATAGAGATAGACGCTGTCGGCGAAGAACTGTACGGTTGAACAAAGAACATCGGTCGACGTATGTATTTTGAGTACTATTAACAATTTTGACTACAAAATCGGATAGCAGTTGGCAAAGGAGATTGCTATAAACATTGAGCTATCTAACTAATAAATTAACAATCTAACTTCCGCTTCGCTGCGCACTTGCGCTCGGCTAGGGCTCTCGACTCTCGATCTCAATCCTCGATCAGTAGTCGGTCCGTCAGTCGGGTCTCGGACTCCGGCAGAAGCGGACGAGTTCTGAGACTATCTGGGGCTACCTTGAAGTTTACCAGGGGTTCTGCTGAGCGAACCTGGTCTAACTAGCTCAGGCTTGACCAAAGGTCCTCTACCACTGGCCTAGTAGTGCAATTTTTGATAAAATTGGGTACTTAATTATAGATTATGAAATTATAGTTATACATGCTGAGTTAAATCGTGCATTAAATGACAGCATAATTGATTTTAAAAGTAAATAAAATAAGGATTAGAAAAATCATAGAATTTCTAGTACGGTATTCATAAAGGTTTCGAATCTGTTCGACCAAGATTCGAATATATACACTTGCAAGTATTACTTCCATTTACCAAAGTACTTGTAAAAGGTTCGAAACTATCTGGCATAGATTCGAGTTAGTTAGGAGAACTATTTCTATTCTTCGAAGTACTTATAGAGAGTTCGAATTCAATCAATCAAAGTTCGAATCTGTTTCCGAGATATCCGAGGTACTTGATCACATCCCTACTGACCGGAGTTGGGCTGCAAGCATTGTAAGCATCGCGTCACCCTCGAGATTTCTTCTTCGGTTCACACCTTTTGCTTCGCAATAATAACTCGACATACGACTCGGAAGACTACTTTTCCATTTAGCGAGCTATGTAACTTAAAAAAATATATTTTTATAGAAAAGTTTAAATAATTTAATACTGCCCCTCAGTAATGTTAAACTTTTCTATGAAAAACTATTTCTTTAGTTTATGTAAGATCGAGAAGAATTCTAATATCGAATAATAATATCGAGAGCTAATAGCTAATACACTTATTGTTAGTATAGAATGCAGGATTTGCTACGTGTGTAAGAGCAAATGTATTGAAAGATTTTCAATGAAGAATTTGTAAATAAATAATATCTCTGAATACTTATATCAAACCTATTTCTGACACGACGCACGGATTTCTTCAAATTCTTGGACATGAATTCGTTCTTTCTCTGTACAGATGATTCGTGCCGCTTTGCCCATAAGGTGCCGTGTAAACAGCGGTAAGAATTATTTGCTCCGTTCTAATGTCCGTACAGCGCCAATCCATGCAGCGGCGAAACGTTCAAACTGCTAGCCAAACGTTACCGACAGAGATGATATGATCGATAATGAGCCGTCTGTTGGTAACTTATGGCATTTTGTGCACAGACAGACGTTGGAACGAAGCAATTGATTTTTGCCGGAATGTGTATGATGCCTTATGACAAAAGCGGAAAGAATAATATCAGGAAGGATATCTTCTCTTGTAATATTTCAATGTTTTTCCGATCAGGTCTTTTCATTGTTGAGGGCTCAAATTGAAGCTACTAAGATTCACTTTTTGACAGGGGCATTACGATTTCAAAATACTTACGATCAACTTGACATGCGCCTCCGTAAAAAAAAGTGTTGACACTTTTCATGGAAACCACCGTAAAGAATAATTACTTATCTCGTATCCTTCCTGTTACAATCTGTTCGACTCTACGTAGATTAAAGAGTAAACTCTTTTATTTTGTTGTTCGTTTTCCATATAAACATGAACATATTTTATTGTATATTAACTGGTGATACGAAGTGGACCAAGCCTGTTCATAATCTGATTCGTTGATATTGTCATTTCGACCAATAGCGGAATTATACGTGCCCGACAACCAATTAGAACCGCATTCCTTCCAGATGATTTCTTCGTGGTTCTTCCTATTTACCTGTAAATAGCATATATATATATAAAATATTCTACACATGGAAATAGGTCCGAAGACGGTACAATCACCCGTTAGAAATACGTGACAACGAGAACTATGTTTCGTGAACAAATCCTATTTCTGCGAGTCTGACAGATGAACAACTGTCAATTTTGAGAAAGCTAAACGAGGTATCGATTAGAAAAAATCTCACGATGGAGGCAGTACCGAGGTTGCCAATGATATCGTTTCAATTAAAAGTCAGCCCGGAAACAACTACGTTTGGACCAAAGTTGAAGCAGGTACCAATAATATACATTTTCAAAGTGTTACGATCTATTTGAGTGATCGTTACACTAGCAGTTCGTTTTACTTTTTTTTATGCACATCAGCGTAACGGTATTTCAAATTTTTGTTTACGACACAATTGTGGAGTACCACATTAGCCTCATCAGCTCTAGCTATAAAACTAAATAATGTAACGAGTATTTTTGTATTTTTTCTCTTACTTTTTTTTAGTATATCCTTGATTTTTATAATGAGGACCCAGAATCCTATACAAACGAGATACACCAGTTGGAAACTTTACGAGCAATGGCTATTAGACCGCCAGTCGATATGGCTGGCTGTTTATTATTGAAAAAGTATTATTGCCAGTTACAGTTTCTGCAGAGTAGATTTCCCATGGGAAAAGATGGTGTAGCAGCGGTCACATTCACATGGTAAAAGCTATGCTTTTAACAGGGAGGTACCTTAGCGATCGATAATTTTAATTTTCTATATATTTGTGTAGGAGAGATACGTACGCAAATATGGTCTGTTCGTTGGCAAATATTCGCTTTGAAATCATTTCGATATTATACAATATCGGCTCGATGCACACTCAATTGGGTGCACGCACAGAGAGAATATCCGCGGATGGCATGAAAATGGCCTGTGCTCATTTTCAATGTGCAGCATGGGCATTCGAATATTTGAAGAACAGTTATCCACAACCATCCGGCGTAGATTTGGCTCCAGAATTGATGACGTTCATGCATCAGCTTTGTCTGGCTCAGGCACAAGAATGCATATTGGAGAAGAGTATGCTCGATAATCGTAAACCTACGATCGTCGGTATGTATTGTACAATTAAAAAGTGCATAGATACGATCATGTTCTGCGGCTTTAATTATCTGCTCTTGTGTATCATTCTACAAGATATATGTATCATGCAGCAAAAGTCGCGAGGCAAATAGTGGATTATTATACTCTGGCGCTAACCACGCTTAAACAAGGTGGAAGCGAGGATGGGACTATATCGGATACAGTTGGTACAAAAATATACAGGGTATGATACAATAATGGTTCTGTTTTAGAGTTTCGATTATCTGCATAAGATATGATAAGATTAAAGGCATGTTGTTTTAGAGCTGGAAACGATACGTGAAATTCAAAAAGGCCTACCACTTAGCGGTCACACATTTATATCAAGGACTAGCAGCGGAAGAACAGAGAAAAATGGGAGAGAGAGTGGCATTTTATAATGCCGCGTTAGCTTCATTAAACGAAGCGCAATCAATTTATGCTCACGCGAAGACTGAAGAGAAAACACTTATAGAAGAAGCGCTTACGTTTACTAATGACGTGGTAGAGGGGAAACGAAAAGCAGCTAAGAATGAAAACGAATTTATATACCATGAAGAGGTACCTGAAAAGGAAACTCTCCCCACAGTAAAAGGTGCCTCGTTGGTTAAAGGAATATCGTTCTGTATAAACGACCCTGAAGTTTCGGGACCTGATATTTTTGCCAGGTATATCTCATGCTAACTACATCGCAAGAATCAATTTCTTTAATATTGTTTACGTTCGATCGTACGGTGCAGATTAGTGCCAATGAAAGTTCACGAAGCGAGTTCCTTATACTCGGAGGAAAAAGCAAAAATATTACGATCCATCGGTGGAAAAATCGAGGACAAAGATCTACACTTGAACAGCTACTTGGCATCTTTGAAATTGGAGCATATGAATTTATGGGATCCCGATGTTCAAACTTCGGAATGGGAACGTTTGCCCCTTCCCGACGAACTGGTTGAAAGATGCGCAGCGCTGAATGCAAAGCAGCACGTCATTCAGGAGCTAGTGGACGTAATGGGAAAATTATCCGACACCAGTCAAGACGTCGAGAAGATCTTGAAGGAAATCAATAAACTTCTTCTTGACGAAGAGACCAAGTTGGAGTTCTATCATTTAGAAATTGATTTTGTACACTTCGACAGGAACCATCGGTTGTACTAATGTTTCATTGTTTTTACAGAGAAAAACAATATCAGGACGCAGTTGGAAAAAGACCGCCATCGATCGTGGCGACCGATTTAACCAGAGAAGCTAAAAAATACGAGGAAGCCCACAATAAAGCATCGGAGAGTAATCATGCTCTGCACAAAGCGATATCGATGCACGTGAAAAATTTAAAAATACTCGCTCAACCGCTGGCCGAACTTATGACGCACGTTCCATCACCGAGTGCATACCTTTCAGGTATTCGCTAGTTATAGTTTTTTTTACGAACTCGTTCTCCAAACTTTTACTTTTTGTAGAACAAAACAACGAGAAGTCGCATACTGCTATCGAATTGGAACGAATGCACACGAAGGAATTGAAACACATTTTAAACAAAGTGGATGAAATGCGTCGACAGAGAAACGAATTCCTTACGAAATTGCGTGACTCGATCGCGCAAGACGATTTGACGCGACTATTGGTCACCGCTACATCCGATTCTGGACCTTTGGACCGTTTGTTTGCGGATCAGCTCAGCAAACATCAAAATTTGGTCGGTATTCGTTCCTGCGAATTCATCCGAATTCAAACGTTTCCATCGGAGATGGAATTTTATAGTTGTCCCGTTTGATGTTGCAGGTGTCGTTGATAGAGCAAAATCTTGTCGCGCAGGACAATATCCTGGCAGCTTTGACAGACGCGTACGCTCAAACCGCCAACGTGCGGAAAGGAGTCGAAGAAATATTGAAGCGTCGTGAGCATACTATATCGTCTTTGATCACATCTTACGACGCTTACGAAGACTTGTTGGGTAAAGCCAACAAAGGTCTCGAATTTTATAGGAAACTAGAGATAAATGTTTCAAAATTACTTCAACGAGTGAAAAGCACTTGCAAGGTACAGGAAGAGGAACGCGAGCACATTCTTGCTCAGGATAACAAAAGCTCCCAAGAGAAAGTCGATACGATGACAACTACCGCATACGACCAAACCCGTGTTCGATCCGGCAGCGGCCTCAAGTTGAAAGATTATTTGAATAACAGACTAGAGAATGTTCAGAATCAATACTATAACGTGGGCAAAGGCCAAGCTAGACCATTTCAAGGAGACGCAACGGTGAAAGCGTATCTAGACGACGCGATGGACAAAAACGCGATCCATTCCGCAGGAATTTCAGTACCGGATACAGTGTCATCTGTACAGCCTATGCAACAGTATTATCCCACGTCGTATACAGATTACAAACCCAGTTTGCCATACGCTTACGATACGATTTTGTATAACGAAAACGCCACGGCAAACAACGCTCCAAGTCAAAACTATGTACAAACGAATAACACAGAAACCGTGAATGCTTATCCGCAGGTAGCCGCGACTGGCACAACAACGAGTATCACGAATACTGTGGCTCAATATCCGACCAATTGTTTCATGTCCAATGGACAGTATTCCACGGTATTGGATGGACAACAGAAATATCCTACCAATACTCAAATGCAGTATAATCATAATCTTCCTCCTAATACGATGCAATACGATAGTTATCAACCTTCAGTCAGTTACAACACCGGATACAATTTTACGCAACAGTATCCTTCAACTGCCGTTGAAAAACCCGATGGCGCGGTTGATGCGAAACCTCGGAACCTACCACCCCAAATGTCAACGGTATCGCAGACAGCTATACCAACGTCCAGCATAGCTAGCAAACTCATGAACGTGCATCCGAACGTTTACATGGTCGCGGATCAACAACGACAACAGTACGGAGTCGAGCCAGTACCTCAGCATACGCACGTCTCCGAAGGATCTGCTCAAACTGTTATTAGAAACCAACAGGTGTTGCCAACCGACGCCAGTTCTCAGATGCAGAACTACGCCCTCCCGCAGATCAATCAAAACGAAGTTCCGTCTTCTCAAGATTACAGCAGCGGTACAGTATACTATAATCAATCGGATCTGCACTCCCAGCAGATGGGTGGATCTAGTGGAAGCGCACCAGCCAACATCGCTGCCTCTACGCCGTACATACCAACGCATTACACCAATACGAATATTCCGCAGTCCGTTAACTCGACCACGTCCTTGACAGTTGCAGCAAACGAGATGAACGCTACGAATTTACATAATACCACTGTTGTGCAGTACCCAGGCCAAACCAAGTCATTTTATATGGATAAAACGTACTCGTATGGAACACAAGTTCCCGCCAACAACACCGCTTTAAGTTACCCCTGCACTTACCAAAGTATGCAGCAAAACACTGGTGCTTCGTACGCGCACACTATGATGCCCTCCGACACCTGTAGCACGTACTCTTATTCGAGCTGTCCCAGTACCACAGAAATAATTCAGAGCCACGCGAAGACATCGACCATTCAGAATTATTCGCAGATGTACCAGTATCCGCAGCAATCGCATTATTCTGGATACGCCGGCTATTCGCAAACTTACAATCAAGGGTATAATTACATGCAAGGAAATCAACAAGCAACGAATACGGCAACGGAGCCTTACAAAAACCAGATGGGATATGTGTACAATCCTACTAGTCAGTGTTACGAGTACGACTACAATTCGTCGATTAATCTTCAAAATAACAATCTGCAACCTGTTCAGGAACAACCACTACCGCAACAACAACAACCAACACCACCACAACAACAGCAACAACAGCAACCAACACCACCGCCACCACCACCGTCCGAGTTGACGTCAGAAACAACTGTTAAAAGTAGCAATGTTTACCTACCTCAAGAAAGCAATTCAACGTACACGAATGCTAGCAATAATTCATTGGTGTGTCAAACACCGTCTTCTCAGTATTCGGGGCAGCAGCTGTATCAATCTCAAAGTTCATCCGATATCTACTACACTACACAGTACGGTCTTCAAATGCAGAACCAAGGTAATTCGAAAAGTTTTTTCATTGGACAATCGAATCTTGGAAAATAATCTGTCGGTTTTGTGTTTCAGCATCCACCAGCAAAAGTGAAAACCACACCAATTATAATCAAACGTACATGCAAGCTGTTGACAACGGAACAAATACAACTACGAGCGCGAATCCCACAAAATCCACCACAAAATCATCGGAAAAGTCGAACGTGGATCTGTTGTCTGATCTGGACATTACCATAAATCATGCGCCCTTAGTGCCGGAAATACGTCCCCTAAATAAAACTCAGACACAAGGGGAGCCTGCAGCAAGTACCGTCGATGACGAAGACAAAACGGAACAGAAAAAAGAAAACGAACAAGTGGATGTACAACAAGCTGGCGAAGCTTCTGCCAGCGACGACAAAGTGGAAAATGAAAATTTAAAAATAGTGTGGGACACATGGTACAACGATGTACAGCCGAAAAAAGATCCTCTAGGGGATCCAGCGGCTCTTCAGAAATTCATTAGCGAAGTCGAGAAATATGAAAAATTTATAGATAGTCTGCTTGTTAAAACGTTAAGCGGGGCAACGAATCTTGATATAAAGTGGAGGGAGGTTCAAGAGTTCGAAGTAAGAATTCCTAGCCATTCCATAAACAACTTTACCATCTACTTTGTCGTAACGTTGTTAAACTGTCAAATAATTGCTTCGATTCTAGGAGAGGGAGAGCGGAAAGCAATCGTGTACAGTGGCACTGGCGCATTCCTCGGAGAACAGAGTGATGGACTGTATACCTTACGACACAGCCAGGGTACAGATACTGTCAACGGATACTCCAAGTTATATCAACGCTTCGCATGTAATAGAAATCACGCAATGGATACCAACGTCGTTCATCGTTACTCAAACACCATTGCCAGATAAAACACAAGTATTTTGGACGATGACATGGGAGCAAGAATGCGAGATAATCGCGTGTTTAGCTTCGGATGCACAGGTGACTAAATCTGTGGTTGACAGGAAGAACGCCACATGTCACATACTTTCAGTTTCGAGATATTGCGTTTTAAAGTTTTGATCACTAATGCTTTGACACAGGACATCGGTTAAATTGCATTATTTTGAGCCTTTCGAATTTATTTTCGTGATTTTTTTTCTGGTAAATACGTAAATCCTATTCTATAATGTTCAATTAACGCATAAACTCAAACTTTTTGAGATGTGACATGCAGCGTTTTACCTGACAACCACAGAAAAATGCCATATACCGTATACCAGGGAGTTCCAACTTGTAGCTCGCGAGTCATACGCGGCACCTTTCCTGCTTAGGTTCTTCCCCCACTCTTAGACTTCATCGTTGCCGTAGAATTTCGTCCCTGTTCCCGTGCCGCTACGACTGCACGTAGTAGTGGGAAGAGGTTTGACTAATGGTGGGGTCTTGCGATTTCCTGAGGGGAACAAGTTGGAACTCCCTGTCCGTATGCCATAGAAAGAAAGATTTCAAGTACAATATTATTCTGTCCAGTTAAACAGTGAAATCTATTGGCCTATAAACGAAGAGGATATTTTGGACGTCGGCACGTTTAAGATTTCATTGAAAAAGAGGGTCAATCATGTTTCTTACATCCAGAGGGTTATGTCTATATATAATGTTAAGAAAAACTCGGAAAAGACGATCGTGCATATGCAATTTCTTACGTGGCCTTCCAAGTAATATAAAAATTGGATGCGATGTTTGTTTGTATTATATTATATTATAGTTTGGACAATATCTTACTTGTTTCTCCTGCTTTGGCTTGTTTCCAGCGGCTTCCCCAGTAGTCCAGGAGTGTTACTTACATTTGCAACGGACGTGATGACAGAACAAGCATTACGACGTTGTTCAAAGCCCATAGTTGTTCATTGTATGGACGGAGGATCGTTGAGTAGCCTATTCTTGGTCGCAGCTGCAACAGTGTGTCATATACGGGCTGGATGTGGAATAGTCGATGTACCTCTGGTATTTAAAGGTCTTCTCAAGTGCCGCAAACAAGTTGTAAATAAGGAATCGTTGTTGTTTGCCTATCAACTGGTTTTGTACCATGCTCAAGACATTTTAATGAAACGTACGTGCGAGGGCTGTATTACTTTTTAACTCATATTCTTAAGAATATGGCTATTTCTACTACACTCTAAAATATTTTAGGTGGCATCTTATCATCCACTCGCTCAACGTTCGAAAACTTTGATGGATTTAAAGGGAACAAAGATAAAACCTCGAGAAAAAATGCATCCCTCGGACGATTTCCTTCAAAGTCTCGGCATTAACGCTCAACGATCAGATATCGAACAAGGTTCGGCTGCAATGTTTATAGCTTATTATAGTATAGCATACTATACGATGGAATATCGTTTACAGAATCACAGATAACGATATATTGTATGGAGTAATATTGTCAGTCACTGTTTCAGGTCAACAAAAAGCTTCATCAAACAATGGTATAGGATCCACGAGTTCGACATCCATCCAAGAGAAAGGTAAAGAACCAACGATAGATCCTTTGAATCAGTTGGATCCTTTGTGGTCTATTAGAAGATAATCGATTATAATTGGAGAAGTAGAGTTTTATTATGCATCGACTAATAAATCTATTATTTAAATAGATGTTTCCATTCCTATATTTCTTAAATTAATGATATTAGTAAGGTACCGAGGCAAATGTATAAACAGCACGATTCATTTTAATTTTAATATTATACGAGCGAATAATTAAACTTCTGAAAAAGAAAACGAAAAAGAACAAAAAAACATACACGCATACCTACACTGTCCATTCGTTTCATAATCCCAAAAGATTGAGGATTTCAATGCAATTTGTTAAATACGAGTATGTATATCGAATAAAACATACGCACTGAAACAAATACTGTCTTGTTCACATTTATTTTCACGTTCACCAGAAGTCGCACATGTTTGTACACATTCAGAAAATGAAAGTTTACATTAATTACACTTTCAAGCAACGCATGTACGAACATGCCTTTGCGCAACATATGGATGGTGAGATCGTATAGTACATGATACCAATATATTTATGTATGTTGTATGCACCACCAATGACCTAAAAACAATTGGTATTTCTTCCCCCTTTTTTTTTCTTCATATAATGTTGCAGCATCGAAGCTTACGATATACAATAACGTTTCGATTACAAAAACCAATTCTCCTTTTAGTACAAATTTATTTCCTACCTAAACTACCATTATCTTATGAATTGAATTTTCATATCGTTAAACCTCGAGAATTGGAAAGAGAATAATAAGCAGACTCTGTATGTAACTGTGTGTATACATTATGAAATTAGAAAAAAGTAACTTATGTAGATACTTATGTATGTAATGTATGTATACGTATTTGAATACGAAACAATTATGAAGATCGATACTAATAAATTCGTATAAAATATATGCTTCTCTAAGAAATGAAAATATGGATTATTTCCAAGACTGAATTACTATATTTATCAAACTAATGCTTACGACGAGGCCTGTATGAGTATGTTACGACATACTTCTTTCTCATGGTTTCGATTATATCGATGCTCATGGAAACACGCGATTCTGTATTTAGTTTTAGTGCCCCACATCCATACCTCAAACAATTGCAAACCTTATAAGCGAGCGAGATTATGACACGGTTTACAAAGTGATGCCTACTTCGGTGTTACTATCCCAAGTGCTTTTAATTTCCTCTATTCCTCAAATCTTTCACCTTATATATTCGCACCAGCCAATGCTCTGTCGTGTAAGCTTCTTCCAACATATCCAGCTCAAAGTCTTTATTACCAATCTCCATGTTTCTAACTCTATCGTATCCCGAAGGTTTGCCTGTTCGATAGAATTTCAACATTAGAGCGTTTCAATGTCTTTTCCATTGAGTTTGAAAATCGTAATACGATTGACACGATTGGAAAACTTACCTCCTTCTGTGTAAATTTGACCGAATCTGTAGTAACACATTTTGTACATGAGACAATTGAGCAAAATTGGAGAACCTTCCTTGTCGACTCTAAACTCTCCTGCAGAGTTATAGTAATCCCATTCCGTTATAGATTTGCCTTTCTCAGTGCTTCCACCGATACGCACCATCCATAGGAACTTGTTTATATCTATGAAACAAGACGATGTAACTTATTGGCTTGCAAACATTTCACAAATTTGGTGCTTGCAGATTATACGTACCATCGGAAGAGTATCCTGCAAGTCCTCCAAAAATTACAAGAACATAATTCACGTCTAATTCTCTCATTATCTCGTAAGCTTTCTCCTCAGAACTCGCCATTGCTTGACCGACTCGTGATATGTGAGTATTGTTCCATGTATTATTGTCTACTAAAATTGTACGGTTCGCCATTGCTGTAATTTGGTATCCATAATCCCACCAAGACATTACTTTGGCATTCTAAGTTTAAAGAAATATTTATTAGAATGCATATTCGCGTGTTTCAACAAACGCATATTCAATTATTTCAAACTATTCGAAATCTAGTGAATTACTTCTGGCGTGTTCATGCGTAGCCAATAATATGCTTCTCTAAAATCATCGAAAATCATTCGTCCACCGTCCGGAGACCGCGCTGATAACACAATACTGGGTGAACTATAAGCTTCTGCCGTAACCCATGTACAGTGGGTAGTGTACGAAAAGAAGAGAATACACATGATCGTTATAAAAAGCGATGCGATCTGAAAATTAATAGTTATTGAAAGTAACATATATATATAACATATATATCTACTGTACGTATAATATACATATTATAACGATAAAACATTAATGATAGATTGCTTCAATTACATCGCTTCTCAGTATGTAGTTGCTTTCAAACTTTTTCGACTTCTTGTCAGTAACCTTTGTACCATTTAGTTGCTTCATGTAAGTAACGAGTAAAGAAGATGCTCCGATCCCACCCAAAATACACATCACAGGAGCAAGAACTAACATTAAACGAACCATCACACCCTGCACATTTGGAAAGGTATTATTGTTTGAATACAAACTGGCATCAGTTGGAATAGATTATACCTTAAACTAAGTTATACTCACTGCGAAATATAAACTAGTAACTCCATACAAAATAAGGAAAATGTTGGAATCTGTTAACTTTGAGAAACAGAAATACAATCCTGATGGAAATAGAAATACCAATATCTGTAGATCAAAGTAAAAAGAACTCCACGACGTCGGCTGATGTTCGGAAACCGAAGCGATTATTGGTATGTGATTCTTTGCGTAAGATGGATCCAAAAGGGAATAAAAACGTCCGGTCCACGGAGATATTTTTCCTTAAAAAGGTCGAAAACTTCTAACACCGGTATACAGTATGTAATAGTGCGTATAATATATTATATATACAAATACGATAAATACCTGTAATGGTTAAAATAATCCCCAAAACAAATGAAATACTAACTGTGGAGATAACGAGACCACGGAAAAGTACTTCAAAGTCATCTTGAGACATTTTACTACGCAAATAGTCAACTAAAGCATGAATTTGACAAAGTCCAAAAACTCCTAATGCCTATAAAAAGAGATAAGCATAATTTTCACGAAGCCGAACAATCAATATGTATATATGTATACAAATATATGTCGCTTACAAGCATATGTTCGGAACTTTGTACAGGTTGGAAACCAACGAACGATATTTGCATGGATAGTATCGTTCCTATGCAGTACAGAATACTGTACGCGACGTATATCCTGTGCGAAAATCTACCGGTCACCATTAGGGTCAACACGTGTAAAGGAATAAGATTAATTAAGAACACGTAACCACCCCAGGAAGACACCATGTAAAAATATGCGAGAGCAGCACAAGCCGACCAACAAATTGCTCCTGTTTTCACAGCTTTGATCCACATGTAATATGTAAACAGCATACAAAAAATAGCTATACCCTCGTTATCGTAAGAACCTGCCACGGATCGTGATATATAGCCAGGAACTATTGCTATCATAGCTGCAGCAAATAATCCTGACGCGGAATCCTTAAACCAAGATAAGATAATACATTTTCTATTGGACATTGAAAATTTGAATATTCTACATATAGAAAGAAAATTTACCTTCAGCTCTTTGGTAAGCAAGTAAGTTATGATTGTTGTTAAACTAGAAAATAATGGAGCAAGGAAAACGCAAATAGTACGTATATCTAAGGTAATATTCAGTAGCCATAGAATACGGTATAATGCAGCTGACGTTATCATTAAGCCTGGGTATATTGTTCCTGTAAGATAATAAGAATCCATAGTGATTTCCTTAATTGTTTAAATAAAGTAATTCAGTGCATTAAGTGTATGTACCTCCGATTATCCTGCCAAGAGGATACCAAACACGATCGTCAAACCAATTATGAAAACTATAAAATCCATTTTCAGCTAAATACTTTGTCGTACGATAGTTGAAGTATGGATCAAATTCGTGAATAACACTCTCGAATCTTAGAACCGAGAATAATCTTGTTGCAAATGCTATAACAAAATGTTTGATGTAATCATATCGTATAGAATGTTACATGCAGATTCAGAATACTTACATAAAATTGCTGCAAGAGATAACACGGTTAATTTTAAAAGTGTTTCTTGCTTTTGCGCGGACATAAGTAAACCCTTTGTCTTCGTTAATGCACCCATGTTTATTAGGCTTACAGATAGAACTTTTTAACTAATCAAATGCTTCGTTTACAATTTTACCTGCACAAAATAAAAATATATAAGTCAGTTGTTTTATTATATTTTACAAATCCTCATCTTCTCTAAACCGAGACAATTGTCTCGTATGCGGAAATCGAACAACGGAAAAGCACGAAAGGTGTTTTCAATGTAAATAATGTATAATTGCAATTCATGAAAATTTAAAATGCATTGCATATGGCATTTGTCATTGTACATTAGGTTATGATTCCTTCGAAAGGTAAACAAGCGGAAAAAGACAATCCACGATTGTCGACGAGAAAATGAATAAATGTAGCGATAAACATGCCATTTAAATAGTACACAGCGGTTGCATGGCCAATAAACATATAACAAGCATGTCGTCTATCTGAAAACTGACCACGTATACAAAATTACCGGCCGGTGACATGCGTGTATTTTGATTCACGTGTTTTCACGTTCCGCATCGTACGTTAATGTAGTTTTCCGGCAATTAGATAGACCGTGATCTCAACTTACGAGTTTAGAAATTCACAACAATACAAGAAAAGTAAGAAAATAACAATATCATTTAAACGATTACTAACTCAGACACATTGCGACACGAAAGAAAAAGGCATGGGTTCAAAGCTGTTCCTAGTTATGCCATCTTGTATAACTGCCGAAACCGAGCAACGATTACGCGCGTCTTCTGGCGTCGAATTCCAGAATTAAATACATTTCTGTATCTTATTGTTAGACCAGAGAGAGCACCGACGAAAGACTGCCAGCCTCTGTGCTATTTAGTGACATAGGCAAGTGGGCGCGGGGATAACGTGGAACTAACAGTGATCTGAAATACCAACATCGTTAGAGTACGATCACAGTGGACCCGGTTTCGTCCGACGGCCGACTTCGGCGCACACGGACGAGCGTTTCGAGCGCCTCGAGAATCATGTGTTGGTGCCGGTTCGGCCGATTTCGTCCGAAAAGATGCTCACAGTGGGCCCGATATGGGCGGAAACGGTCAAGGTCTGCGGCAGCAGAACCGTGCTCCGAGAAGAGTTTCAATGGGACAACCCCATGGGGTCTCGATGTCGGACGACGGTCGGAGGAGAATCAAATCATTTTTACAACCAATAAGATTCTCGCAAACCCGTGTATTAATTTAAAACATTGATATTAAAAAGGATGTTCAGGGATTCATGTTTTTTTTTCTCTAGACTTTGTGTGCTTTTTTAACTGCTGCAATTCAAATTTACTTTCGTCGCTCCAAATTATATTTTTCCAGATTGATAAACTTTTTTAAACTCTAAACCTTTTCTCATATTTGTTTTATTAATATGTGGCTTACGTCAAGCCTTGCAGAATTACATGCCAAAATAGAACTAACTTTCGGACAGTATGTTTGGAAAAGAAGTATAGTGTTGGCAAATATATATATAAACTACGAACTACCTACCAGAAATGAAACTAGTTACAAAATGTAGTCGTATTTATGTATAACTTACAGATAATAATGATGTTAATTTCGCCACATCGCATTGTATGTACAAAATACAAGAAATAAGAGAAAACCAATTACGGATGCGCAGCTGGGGTGGGGATAGGCAGAACCAACGATAGGGTCGATTTATTTATATGCCGTTCCCAGGGCTGTTCTCCATGAAGAGATTTATGACAGACCCTTACTATTGAGCTGGAAGTCGGCACTTTCTCGGACACGTGTTGACTATAGAGATCAGATTAGTCGAATCATACATTATAAATATATGATAGGTTGTTGAATTTGCCATTTTATTCTCTATAAGAATATGAACAAAAAAATATATGATTCCATTTAAAAAAATATCGATGACCTTGAAATCTTGTAAAAAAATTATCTTGAGAAAAAATTTTTACCATCATCAAATTCATCCCTTAAAACAGTACAACTTTATTCTGTGGAGATTTTTTGTACGACTAATAATAACCGAGATATTTAGGTATTCCCATTTAAATGCCCCACCCGGTATATATATCAGTGATCCTACACCTATGCAGGGTCTATAAGAATATATGGTTTAGGATTTCTGTATATAGATACTGATATATATATATACTGTCAGTATATATATATCAATGTATATAGAGCATTGCGTCTCGTCAGTCGATAGTCTATGGTGACTAAGAAACTTGTAAGAAAACCATCGTTCCCGCCATGAAGTAAGAGTCCTACTCTTACTTCATGGTTCCCGTCCATGCGCGAGTTTCGCCAGGAACGTATCTACGTTCTAAGCAGTCCTAAGTTTGTGGGGAATGTGGTGAGGAATTATTACCGGTAGGAAAGTACCGGAAGAGTTCAGAAGTTTATATATTATATATTATATGTACATGCATATTACAGTTTAATACAACACACACATATTATATAGTCTTATGTTAAAATATCAAATCATAACAAATCTTGCGAAATTATTGGGGTAACCAAGGTACCTCATTTTAGCCCAACTTTGTACTTTACTGATACTAAAATCGTCGCGCATGCGCGAAAAAAGCGCGCAAAATCTCATAATTTCATCACCGGGCGCTAGAGGACCGTTGAATTGAACCAGTCCGGAGAAAACCGGTGTTTGTATTATGTTGCACGCTATTTGTTTCATCCCATTACGTTTAAGTACAACAGTTTTACGCGACAATTTCGTGTCTTAGTATTGTTGCAACTATTAGAACAAGATGTCCGAAGGTAATTCTTTATTCATATAAATACTTCGGCACAGAATATGAATTAAAAAATCTAACCCTTTTAACATGCCGCATAGCCCGATGCATTTTTATCGTTCTTACCGGATTTTCAATTTGAATTGTAACCGATGATAAACGTGTTGCAGAGAAAAAATCAACGGCGGATATGTGGACTCCGTACAAGGAATTCCAGAGCCTCGTAGAAAGATACATCACGTCTTCCTCGACCAATCATGATCTTCAATACCATGAATTTACGGAAGCTCTACGAAATCATAGGCAGAATTTTCTTACGCTCTTGAAGAATCCTGTACGCGAATATACTATATACACCATATGTACTATATAAACACGAGCGTTTCTGTTATACATTTTATATTTTATCTGGTTGCAGCCTCAGAATGCAAACAATCGGGAAGAAATAAAGAAAGGAGCGACAGAAGGAATCACGCTTCCCGACATAGGATTTCAGTTGTTGCCGAAAGAGCTGGTGGATGAAACTCTGATTATATCGGACATGTATAATCTTAACGAACTGGCTGCCTTAGACCTTCTATGCACGGCGCAGTTACAAATGCCCGATCATCCTGGTTTGCCTCGAGGATTAACTGCAATTTTATTGTACTACGATGGGAAGAAAGCTCTTACATCGACTCTGAGAATGCTGGTACAAGCTAGAATGGGTCACAGTTGGAAAATCGATGCGCCCATAGCCCTCTTGAGACACATCACAGAATATACGGACAAATTGGAAAAGGACAACTTGTTGCAGGGAATTTTATCCTTGTTGAAACAAATGGATCCTGTAAAGGTGGCTATCCCAAATTTTCTGTATTGGTTCTTTTTCTAATCTGAAACTCGTATTATATACTTGACAGGAACAAGAGTTGTTGGAAAAAAAATCGTGCATTAGGAGGATCGAAACATCGCTACATGGTTATGAAGCTTTACAACGATTCCAGGCAAGACTTGGCCGATATTTTGTATTTGTGGTCTGCTCAATCCTCACTGCCAAATGAAATTTTACTCGGCTTGTTGTCATTATTACAAACAAGACCCATAGAATCGGAAGCACGCGAAGACGGACTAGATAAAGTTACTCTCGCCCTTATAATGAGCGTGTTGAATGCAATCAATTTCAGTTCGTTACATAGCCGCGAAAACGGCGAAGGTACGACAAACAGTTTGCAATTTAGTATCGTATTTATAGATTAGAATTTTAAGATATACGTTTGTTTCAGAACTAATAAATTCGATGCCGTTGATCTCGGCTAGCCTTGCGCGCGAAGAATTTAGCGAGAAATTACTATCTACGTCTATTACTTGGGAAAGCGCTGGACTTCGAGGGGTGATACAATTTGCTTTTGCTGTTGCCTTAACAACGATTAAAACTGTAATCAATTCGCAGCCATTGAACATTACGAATGAAGACGAGAGACTGTTGGAAGCAGCTTTATCTAACAAATGTTTCCTCTTTATGGCTGAAGTATTGTTCAAGAACAGGAGTATATACTCGGAAGAATTTTATATTCGTTATTTTCATACTCTTGTATCTGATTTTATATTACTGATGCCTTTAAAAGTGAAAGATTTACGAAGTCGAGCGGACGAATCGATGCGCTTGATACAAGCCTATCAACAAGAGGGTATCGAGCCGCCATTAAACTTGGACAATCACTTTGAATATTTGATGCTAACAGTGGCGGAGTTGTATAAAGAGGACCCTCTAAAATTGGATTTGATGATGGATTATTGGTGTCATCATTCCGACTCGGCGCACGTATCCGCTTCTATATACATGAATCGTTTCCCATCCAGACAAGTTGCGCTATTCAAATTCGTACGGCTGGCAGGTGAAATACTGCCAGCCGGTCTATTTGTACCTTATCTTAAAATGATAGCGTCTCTCGCATCTTCATCGCAAGCTGCGAGACAAGCGTTCAACTTTCTTAAACCAAATGGTAATCAATTGTTTTTGTAGCAGCGCAAAAGTGTTCACTGTTCACTGTTTACAGTTTGAACAGTACTCTGGCAGAACTCTAATGAAAATAACGTTCTTCTTAGGGACTTCAGGATCAACAACGATTTCATGGGATCACTTTTTCAAATCGTTGAGCCAGTATTACATCAACCTCCGAAAAGAATTGCCTCCTAGTCAGGACACGGTTTATCGGCAAAGAAATCATCCAAAGGGTATTACCCCGGACGAAGTGAAAGGACTCGAAGCGGTACTCATGGTAGTTCAAGTAATCGCAAAGAACGATGAAATGTCCAGAATAGCGATATGCGACCATCCAGGGTGGAAAGTGTTACCATCTTTGATCGGTTTGATCAGTTGTAGCATATCGATTCCGTTGAAAGGAGTGCTGATAAGGACTCTAGCCGCGTTAGCAAAATCCCCTGAAAGCTCGTCGACCGTGTGGCAAAGTTTAGAAGCCGCGCAAATACTATCAACGATACCAACCATCAGTAGCTATCAGCCGCGGGGGGTTCAGACCGAGCTGGAGGAGATCGAGTCGAAGAAAGACGAATATCCGTTGACACGAGCGATGTTGGAACTTCTGGATGTCCTGACCGATTTCCCGATTCCACGTTTGCTGGGAATGGGTTATCGAAATCCCGGTTTCGATCCGTATCTGCATTTCATCATCAACACCATTTTCCTCAAGTTTCATACGCGATCGTATAAAAATTTGGCAGAGAAGTGGGAGGTTGCCGAAGGCTGCCTGAAAATTTTCTCAAAGCTCATCAAACAGTACGAGCCGACCGTGGAGGATTTCATGGGGTGCAAGGTGGAGCTGCAAAGCGGTGAGACCACGGTGGTCAACTCTGCTCCGGGATACCACATTATGACTCAGTTGCACTCGAAATCGGAACTCCTTCACGTCATATTGTACATCCTGGACAAAGGTTGCTCCAACTTTGATTTATACGAAAGTTTCCCAGGCAAGAAGAATCTCGAGAACGGTAGTTTGTACTGTCTGGAAATATTGGAGAGAGGACTGAAAACGCAGCACAGCTACATGGCCCAACTGGCAGCCGCAAAATCGATACACAAACTCCTAACCGGTTTGTCCAGGTTGCTTCTAGAGGTGGACCCACAATCGAAGAAGCCCGACTACATGATAAACGTCGCAAAATACGTCTCGTACAGTTCGTGGTTATCGCAACATGCATTCCACGCTGTCGGCGTGATTCTCGAGGTGACGAACGAACCAGGAGCCGACTCCGAACTGCTATCGACGTTCACGGCGACTCCTGCCTTGGCTACCAACATCAGGCACGGGTTCGTCGAATGTTTGGACACAGACATCGCTCTGGATGATGATATCGAGTCGAGCGAGAAACAGTATACCGGCAACAGTAAAGAAAGAATCCTACTTTTGCTGATGCAGAGTATTACACGGCCAACGCCGAACCTCTCACACTATCTACTAGCGTTCGACATTACGAAGGATATTCGAAAAACATTGCTGCTGCATCCGGGTTTCTTTGGGTTCCCACGAACCTGTTTGCACTCGATATTAGGAATTTTAGACCAGTCCCTTGAACGCGGCCGCGACAAAATTACGGAAGCTTGTTACTGCTTTCTGCATACGCTGGCCGCGAACAACAAGACCTCAGTTTCGGTACTGAGATTTCTTCGTACCAGCGCGAATCAGGATTTCGTGCAGAGACACCTCTCCAAACTGCCTTTCGAGGGTCAGAACACCGCAACCGAGCTCGGTTGTATGTCGTGGCTGCTGAAACTAGCCGCGATCGAGCTACGAGTCGCTGGCGGTAGATTACAAAGTTCTCTAGTTCAACGTCTGATGGGAGACTTGGACCAGGAGAGAGGGCAAATAGTACCGTCGCAGAAGCTTCTGATGGATCTGCTGCACTATATCGAGTTTCAGCTTCAGCTAGAAGCCCCATTGTCTTTGGATTTCTTTGATCCGTCCCAGGTAGAGATGGTGCTGGGCCGCTGCAGCGTTCCGGTTGCCCTGATCGGTGGTCCGCGTCTCGTAGACATCAAAAAATTACATTCCCTGATCACAGAGGAGCTGGCAGTAACACAAAGCAGCGCGACTGCGACTCAACGTAATCTCATGCAACAGGAGGTGCAGAAAATCTTAACCTACGCTTTCAAGAGAAACCAGACGAAGCTGCTGTCGTACGCGACTGTCAAGTTCGTTGAAGGCTGGTGCCAGACCACCGAGATACTGTTCTGCGTCGCGACCAATCAACATCTACCTACGCCGCAGAAGCAAAATCTCTTGCTGAATCTGTCTCATGACCTATTGCAGAAAATGACTTCTTGCGAGGCGCTCAGCGAGATCAAGACCCTGGTGTCCGGCACGGTATTGATGCTGCTGGTCAATCTGCGGAACAGCTTCATCACAGAGACGGACAACAACGAGTCGTTCCCGTCTTCGCCGTCGAACACAACGATGATGAAAATCATCCTGAACCATATATTGCAGTGGATACTGAACGCGGGCGCCTCCTCGCAGAAAGTGATCACACACCTGTACGCGGCTCTTTTGAATTTCCTCTGCGTGGTAGGCTTGGAGAAGTCGGAGAGCACCAATATCATAGACACGATGTACGTTAGTCAGCTGGACAGCACGGTGAACAGGGTGATGCCGGTGCAGGAGCGTTCCCATCGATATGCGACGATACAGGTGATAAACAGTTTCGGGAACAAACTGATGGACATTCTGTGCCACAATTGTTCTGGCGGCCACGACGTTTGCAAGATGCTGGCGCTCTCCTGCCTCGACAAAATCTTAGAACTCGACTACGACAACGCTTGGATAGTCTATCTGACCAGCAGGGGATACCTGAAGCACATGATAGACAGCCTTCTCGAATCCGATAATATGTTACGGTGTATGCTACAGCCGGAACCGCAAACATTGCGACCGCTCTACTTGTACGAGGCGAAAATGGCAGCGTTCTGTAGAATGGCCTCCACTAGGCTCGGCGCCGAGAGCATTCTCGAAACCAAGATTCTTTCGTGCATGTCGAGCATGGTCGTTTTCGATCATCATCCCGACGTTCATATTGGTTTCGAAGGGGACGACTATTCATTCATACCCTCTATCGGCCAACGGTACCAACAAATCCTCTTGCCGTCTTTGTATCTCTGCGACGCCCTGCTTACCACTCTCGGAACCGAGAACCAATCGTGCGCCATACAAGTGTGCGGATTCCTTCAAAGTCATCGGGACGCCATCGAGGTGGTTCTGCGGAACGCGTTCCCCAAAGCGAATCCTTTTTTTCTTGAAGGAGATCGCCTGCCTCACCGGCGTCATATCCAGATCCGCCAACATCGACATGTACAGATTGGTCGACGAAGAACTGGCCAAGTCGGATTTCGACGACCGGAAATTGGAAGACACCACCGGCATGAGAGAACTCCGCGCTCATCTCTATCGATTGCAAAGACTGATGCTCTCTCTGTTGTGTAAATTTCAGCTGCAACCGGCGTCCGTTCGTTTCAACCACGAAGAAACCAACGCGAACCAACAGCACATGTCCTGCGTGCAGATCGTCGCCAACATTATGCTGTACACGCGCAATCAAATGCAGCATACCAGAATGAATCAGAAGATACGAAACGTGTTGTTCGAACCGCATCTGACTCCAAAATCAGGAGGCAGGGAGGACAATATCAAAGACAATACCTCTGGTGGTGTACACCTGGGGACGATCATCGATCAACTTGTTTCCGTTACTAATTTGTTGCACTCCGAACTACCACATATCGATGCTCTTACAAAAAAGGTCGCCATGGTAGGAGAAATGAGTACCACCGAACTAAAAGAGTACACGTCCGAAGAAGAAGAAGCGGAACTAGGCGCGAAGAACCATCGGGTCATAGTCGAACAACGATTAAATCGCTGGATCAAAGAAAAGCGGCAAACTATCAAATACTGTTCCCTGATCATAGAACACGCTCTGTACATACTGTGGAGTCACCTGGACTTTTATATGATTCAAGTGATATCTCGACACAGTCGAATGCAAGGTAATCAGTTTTTTGCTTTTAATGCTCTCCAAAATCGAATCTTGGACGGTAATGCTGACTTGTTTCTACGCTCTACTCGTTGAAAGCTGTGCAGCTCCATTCTACACATTTCACAGTATACAGTATACAGGAAAATCGGCCAACATACGGGGCCTAGAAACGACTCGCACTGCTCACCGATCCAGGATTACCGCTCTCAGATACTTATCGGTAGTCATTTTCTAACTTTTTTTGACTTATTTCCAGTGTCGTCAGGAGGTATAGACGAGGATATGGTCGCGTGGAAAGGATCGTCGGAGACACTAGTGGAACTGAAACACGGTCTCGTTTCTACTTTTACGGACAGTTTTATTACGCAACTGTTGGACACACACAGCGAGTACACGACGGTAGATCACAATTTCGTCGAGGTGCTCGTGAGAAGGATCAAGAGATTATTACAATTTTCATAAGCTCGCATTCACGAATAGTAATTTGAATGTACAAGAACATATTTTTTTATACGTCCGTGTATATTTTCAAACGTTTATTGAAAGTCGCGCAAACATTATTTATTACAAAAAATATAATTGGATCGATCGAGTCTTAAACTACCGTTGAATACGTTGAATATGATTTTCGGTCGTTCGGGTCGTTCGTTTCTGTATATCTGCGAGATACTTCGTTGTCATATACATATGTACATACTTTTTTATCAACTGTAGTTCACGAATTGCGGTCGAATAGTTAGAGTAATATTTTTGGATGAGATATATGTATATATCTGTACATAGGAATGCTAACATTGTAATATTTTTATTAGAATATTTTTCTAATAATATTCCCAAATATTCTTCCATAATTTTGTTCTGTGGCTACACTAAGTGTGCTGTCTATTAATAAATAAAATGTTAACTTTTTCCATGAAGTTGTAACATTCGACTGTACATCGTGTAACGTATTTACTACGATCAACTCGTAATATTTCCAAGTTGCTAAGAAGTAATAACAGCTTCGTCCCAAGGACCATAAATATTGTCTTTATACCTCTGACATTGTACATACCAATATGGACATACGAAATGAAGGAATACTATGGATACTATAAAAACGTACGAGATCGTTTGTGAAATAAATAAAAGAAAATATAAAGTACTAAAAGTTAAACAGCTTGAAATAAGTATTTTGTTGCTTAATTTATACATAAGATACGGTAATAGTACAAAACACTGCACAGCAACCGTAAGAAGCGAAAACGCATGAGACGGAGATGCCAATCTAGAAGCTAACATCAGCGAACCAAATATGGAAGATGTTATCGATAAAGAGTCGGACAAAGAAATCTGCAGAGAACCGTACTTGCTAAATATCAAATGTGTTAAAAACATCAATATGGTCATAACGTAGATTGTATCCGTACTAATGGTTTCAGTTAATGTCTTCAAAACAGGCGACAAAATGTAACCGAATGTAAGGAAAATTAGTACCGTCCTAATGTCTTTGGTCAACTTGGTCAAAGTGTTCGGTTCTTTTAAACAATATACAAAATAACCGAATATTGTCAGAATTACGCTCGATAAAAATATCATGTCTGGCATGACCCACTTCCTGTTCAACCAGACAAATATAATGACAAAGAGTACTACAATATTTAATTGAATACATATAGTAGCTCCAAACGTGATCGCTTCAATCAGTGTTATATTATTTTGGTTAATATTTTTACGTAACTGCTTCAAAAATGAACTATCCGTATAATTGTCTGGCAATCCATAATTTTTGTATAATTTTTTCTGCCATTTTATCTTCAACGTCATTTTCCAATTTACAAATCAATTTTCATTCACGTTTCTTATACACGCTGAAAACAGAATCGACAACTTTCAGTTTGAAACGAATCACAAAACATATGGGATTCTTGTACTTACATGTATATATTTAAACAACACAATTAGACAAACCTTGATCTTTATCCGAGGTATTTAAACAATTAGAAAACATTTTCAAACCAATTTCGTTTGGTATTATAGGTTATGAGACTACGGAATAAACAAACAACTATTTACCTCCTTCCTTCTTATTTGAATACATTAAGCTTAGTTTGCATTCAATTTTAGAATCGCATTCTAAAATTGTTTCAAATTATTGAAATTCTTCGGTGATCTTTCTGTACGTTCAATAATTTCGATTTCTATTTGAAATCTACTACTTACAAAGTTATAATGTAAGTAGGGTTATTTTATAATTTCAAAATCGTCCTCTATGGTGTAACTCTATATTATATGTATCTATAGTGCACACGCACACGCGCACACGACTGACCTACTACACACATTCACATATGCAGTTCACCGTCTGTTCACCATTTATGTGGAAAAATGGCAGCGTTGAAGGATGTTGTTTCTTTGTACAAAAATTTAAAACAAGAATGGTCAGCGACTCCTTGCAATTTAAAAAAATGCGGCGAATTGCTCAATCAATTAAAGGTAGTGTATACAAATTGATTATTGTACGGTAATATAACTGGGAAAATGCTACTATTGTTAAAAATGCAAACGGTATAACCTAGTTAGTCTGTCAAAATGAATTGTCATGGTGTGCTGTAGCTCAAATTTATCAGACAGCATCCGTATAATATTAAATATTTCTGTTTCTTTTATTTACTTCGTACAATAAAATTATCATCTATCTGACGTTTGATAAAATAATCAATTTTTACAGGTTGGCCTTACGCATTTGATGTTCCTTCCAACGTCCAATAATACAGCAAGTCAGAACGAATTGTTGATAGCTCGTATGTATCAACACATAATACATGAACACGTATCATTAATTCGAACCGGAATTATGAATAATATTGTTTGTTAACTTTTTCGTAATTACAGGTGATATTTTAGAGATTGGTGCACAATGGAGTATAGTCACGGAAGATATACCTTCTTTCGAGCGTTACATGGCACAGTTAAAATGTTACTATTTTGATTACAAGTCCGATCTTTTGGAATCGGCATATAAATATCATCTGTTAGGATTAAATCTCCTGTTTCTCTTGTCTCAAAATCGTGTTGCCGAGTTTCACACAGAACTGGAACTGCTGCCTTCCGATCAGATACAATCCAACGTTTATATTAGACACCCTTTAAGCTTGGAACAGTATTTGATGGAGGGGTCGTATAATAAAATATTTTTAGCGAAAGGTAACGTACCGGCGGCATCGTACAACTTCTTCATAGATATATTATTGAATACCGTGCGCGATGAAATTGGAGCCTGTATGGAGAGCGCGTACGACAAGATTTCGATACAAGATGCCTCTAGAATGCTCAATCTGAATTCAGAAAAAGATATGAAAGCATTTGCAACGAAAAAGAATTGGACTTTGACCAAAGAGGGTTACTTCTACTTTGCAACTACCAACGAAAAGAAAGCTGAGGAACCAATACCCAGTTCAGATTTGGCTACGCTAGCTATAGATTATGCAAGAGAACTTGAAATGATCGTTTAAGAAACATGTCTGTCATCCTCCTTGTATTTTATAAATAAATAAAAATTATCATGTATTTATTAGAAATTAAATTAATCTTTCGTACTCTCGTTGAATTCGAAAAGAGGAAAAGATTTATATACGTTTTGTTTACTTGAAAATATCTGCAGCTGACGAGTGCCTTGAAAGGTTTTGTCATAGATGGCGTTGCAATTTCTTTTTACACCAGAGAGTATCCTTTCTGTTTATACTTGTCATTATGCATAAGAAGTAATGTGATAAAGGAAATCCTCTTTGGTAATAAAAAGAAATAATACTTGCAAGTTATTTTCACGACTTTTCGATAGTTTCTTGATTCGGTGATTCATACAAACTCTGTACAAAACAAGATAGAACTTGTACTCTCTTCATGATCTACCGGAACGGGATAGTCAACACCTGTGTAATTGTCAGTGCATCAATAATCCCTAATTCTTCGAAGTATTTATAAAACTTATCCTTTTCGAATCTTCCTTACGTGAAAAAGGAAAAGCGGTGATGGTTAAAATGTTACGCCGCTACGAAGGTGTTCTTTATTTCTCGGACAAGCAAATGGTGATATTTGACATCGGAAGCGCATACACAAAGTAAAGCATCGAATCATTTACATTTGTCCGAGTATTCTAATGTTTAACAACAAATTAAAATGTGATCTATGATTAGATACGGGTACGCTAACGAGGCTACACCACGCGGAATAATAAGGACAGAGACTGTTTGTTCAGAAACCAAACAGATCAGGAAGATTTACGATTATAAGGACACAGAAGATTTGTATCAATTACTTGTTGAGTTTCTCCATTGTTTATTCTTTAGGTAACAGCTTTGTACATTTCTAAACGATTTTCATTTGATCGTATTGCTGCGTCTCTAATAGTTTAACCTCGATCACAGGTATGTTATAATAACACCTAAGGATGCCAGAATTGTGATACTAGAATCTTGTTTAACACCGTTCCAATTCAGAGAAACACTAGCTAAAGTATTATTCAGACATTTTGAGATTGGCTGTTTAATGTTTTTGTCTACTCATTTGGCAACCATTAGTACTTTAGGCACCAATACAGCCTTGGTATTGGATGTCGGATACAAAGAAGCTACAGTGATTCCAATTTACGAGGGGGTACTAATTTTGAAAGCATGGCAAGCGCTTCCTTTAGCTGGCGAAGCTGTGCACAAGTAAATACCTCCTGCTCAAATGCAATACAATCGATACTATGCACACATCCAAATACTACTGGTATTTTATTTTTATAGGTATTTAATGGAAACATTGAAAGAAACATCTCCGAAAGCGAATATAACAGAAAAACTTGTGGAAGATATAAAAGTTAGAACATGTTTTGTTACTACATTGGAGAGATCTGTTAAATTAGAAACCGAGGAAGCTCCAAATCCTCCTCCCGCAGTCATGTACCCTGGGGTTAAAAATATTACCATACCTGGCAAAGTTAGGGAGAAAGCGTTTGAAGTATTGTGGGAAAGAGACAATGATAATTTAAGCATACCTACAATGATTTTAGACGCAATTCTTAAGGTATAATATGCGACCTATACGCGATTACGAGTTTCCCAATATATATTTAAACAATCCTAATTTTAACTGTTGTTTGCAGTGTTCCATAGACACTAGACGAACTTTGGCTGAAAATATAATATTAATCGGAGGCACGACAATGACAAAAGGATTCGTTAGTCGTCTTAAATCAGAACTCCTAGCTCTATTGAAAAGCAATCTTTATTCGGAGAAGTTAAAAATTCAAGCTTTCAAATTTCATACTGCACCCAGTAAACCCAATTATACAGCATGGTTGGGAGGTGCTATTTGCGGTACCGTTGACCTCCCATTGAGATGTATAACGAAAGAGAATTATTTGAAATCGAACAGAGTTCTTGATTGGACTAACTTAATCGATAATCAAAGAGAGGATCTTTTGGCTTGCGAATTATGAATAATTGCCTAAGGATTTTCATATGTACATATTGAGCTGTATAAATAATTTTATTTATTTTTCACTTGTATTTCTAATCAATGTAAAATATACTCGAAACACAATGAAATGAAAGAGTCTTATTGTACCGAAAATTTGAAACTCCTTTTATTCACAGGAATGAATGTACAGAATCTTTAAACTCGTGTTACAAATTTTCTGGTAGAAATTTGTATTACAAAGTTGTGAGCAGTGTAAGTTTCTCATTGAGTTGAAGTTGAGTTTTTATTAACTGCGAGAGCGCGACAACCATCAATAGATCTTTCACATTGCTGTTAAACATTTCATCGAATTGATCGCTCGACATTGTCGGTACAGAGTGCACCATATCCAAAAGAGCACGACCCACCTGAAGATATTGAATAATTCATTAAAAGTAACTCGTTAAAAATGAGTGAAATACATAAGAATATAAACATGTAACTACTTGGTTATCCGGAGGTTGTTTAGAATTAAGAATAACGTCTACGTATTCGAGTACTTGCTCCAACATGGAAGAGAGTTTACCACTGGCTTCCGCGATTTGAGCAAGATCCATCATTGGTTCTATACCACCACCTGTTTTTACACCAGCTATTTGCGCATGAGCCGGCAATTGTGTCTTGGAACAAAGTTGCAGCCCAACTACTTCTGGTTCGTAACAGGTAACCTAAGAGCAATTATGTTTAGCAAGTCCATAAAAGCAGATGTATTCGACACAAAACTGTATCGTTTCATTCAATTAAATTAATAATACGTAACATACCTGTACTTTAACTGGTGTAAACATCGAACCTTGTTTTCCATTAGGTACCCCTAATGGTACGCACACGTAGGCTTTAATCGCCATTCTAGTAGTATTTATCAGTGTCGTATCGACAGTCAAGTGAACAGGATTGTTGCACTCACGAACATAGTATTCGTGTATAACCGAAGAGTGAGTGGTGACCTGTACAACACATTAGAAATAAAAGATTTTCGTCTGTTTGTGGAACAGCAGAAATGATCAAAGGTAATTTACCTCATTCCCAGTTGCCCACCAACCAACAATGTTTTCTTGTGCGTTCACCCTGTGATTTAAATCGTATAGGTCGATTCCGTATGTCAGATCGGCTTCCACTTGACTTTCCGACTCTTTATGAGGTACACAGAAGCAATTCGTTACTTCAACCATACCTTTTTCCAACGTGCCTAGAAAAATCAATCAAACAACGTAGAATTTATCTTAACAATTATTGGATTTGACAAAATAACCAATGTAGAAGCTATGTACTAAAATTAATCATGTGTTTTCACCGAAACGACGTTGGCAAACATTGTCAAGTTTTGCATTACCTAGTAGTGTACCAATAACACGATGGGACTCGGCTTTTCGACGCTCATAAGCGTCGACTATTTGAAAAAGAACCACAGGATGGACTTTCACGGTAAGGTTAAGCGCCATGTTTTCTTCGTACAAGCACCTATTCACAAAGAACAGTCAATTCGGTAACTACCAGTGACCACGACCACACTGTGACCTCCTAAACCTAACCACAGTTCCACAATGCTTAGGGCACAGTCACAGAGCATTCTTACAGAGACGAAACTCCGTTGTTTTTTCGATAACCAATTCCCAATGAGTATGCATCTATTATAGATAAGAAGCACAGGCTGGAACATGTAAGCATGTGATATTAGAAAATAAAAAATGATGAATCAGAACTCAAAGTCAAAAATTAATTATCCAGAAATTTAGTACATATTTCTATTACCATTATCAATTTTTATATTACGATACACTATATATACACAGAGAAGAAACTTCTCTCTGATATATATACAATATATAGTGATATACGTTATAACAATGCGGCGCGTACTCATGAATCAATTTTAATCGACCGATTATAGTTGATCAACAAAAGTTGAATGAAATCTGTAATGAGAACCTTTGTAGTATTCGACAGTGATATCAGACACACGTTCCTTTCTGAATAAATGCAATTCGAAAAAAATAAGGATCCGTCTCATTTCTATCCCCTATACCACCGAGACTAGGTATAAGGATAGGTCTATCATCCAATGTATTTTTGCAGCCCACTTTCGAGGGCCACGTAACCCCATTACTATTTTCAGTTTGCCTATTTACATGCAAATGAAGCGATCCAGCACGCGAAACAACGATTCAGAACAGAAATAGACTTATTTATTTATTTGTGGCACGAAGAATCCGGCATAAACTCGTCTAAATCGCGTGGAAAGAAAACGGTAATGGGGTTACGTGGACCGCAAAAATACATTGGATTATAGGTCTACCTTTGTGCCTAGTCGGTGCTTATGCCTATACTTGGCTCCAGATAAGAAGATACTTGTTTCGCGCATGTCGTTGCGCGTCAGCCAATGGTCGTGTGGTCGGCGGAGTACGGAGTAGGGGATTAGCCAATGAACGAGTTCCGTTAGAATCATTATGCGCAGTAGAGTCTTAAATTCGTCAGCTAGTAAGAACCTTCTTATTTGGAGCTAAATACATAGTCGGTGCTTATGCCTAGTTGGTGGGGATACGCGAGAATGGAGACTGCTCGCTGGTTCAAATTTGGCGCCTTGGCAACCATATCTCTACGCAATGGTTATGCCAGATTGAACGTTTTGCCGCCACGCAGAATGGCGCTGTATGAACATTTGAACGGAGCAAATGATTCTTACCGAAATTTGTATTGTATCTCATGGCAAAATTAGCGAGAATCATTCGCTTCCGAATGAACAATAATATTTCGATACTTTGTAGTTAAAATTTCTTAAATGTCAAAGGCACGAAGTAAAGCTGGATGAGTGCACTTTATGATCGGGCGATTTCAATTTGAAAATATGTCCTAGTTACGATGGCATACAAAACAAAGTACAGTTCACTCGATTATGACGGTTGATTTGAATCGTTTATTTCGGAGGAAAGGGAAATGGTGGTCTACTGCTATGCTACGTCTGTGGTCAAAGCTCCGGTGTTTTGATTCTTTTAGCGCAAGGATTGTATGAATCACATAATGAAAAACAACATTAAATTAGAACAATTAGGCTGGGAAAAATAAAAAATAATCGCCCAAGAATATAATAGGAACGGCTCATGGATTACTAAATTCCAGGTGCATTCATATACAGTAAGGGTGAACCACGAATCGTGACCAGTAGAGATTACTCTGTTATTAGCAGTCAAATCGAAAATGTTTTTATCAGGTATTAGCATGGTTTTAAAAAAGAATTAAAAAAAAATTAAAAAAGCAATTTTTCTTTATGTTATGATACTTACTGAATTCGCCTTACAGATAGGCGTAAAAAATTATAGACGTATTTGCAAAACATTGAAGGTGGCCTTGAAAAATCGCGAAAAAGAAGAGTTGACGAAAAATTTGTTATAATCACGTGGAAGTTCTCTTGAAACCATGCTATACCTGATGAAAATATTTTCGATCGGACTGCTAATAACAGAGTATACTCTGACTATAGTCTCTACGTCTCTAGTGGTCACGATTCGTGGTTCACCCGGTATAATTCGAACAAGCTTTTTTCGTGAAATTTAGAATCGGTGTTCGCTCTACAAGAGCGTCTTGATTCTCCGACGTCTCGGGTCCAACTGACCGGTGAGCTGGTGACATCTGGCGCGATCGATCGGAACGCGATCTCGATAGAAACAGGGACTTCGATATTTCTCAACGTCACGTTAGTTCGCGCTGCCCACGGACAGGCAGATTCAAGAAATGAGATACGACGAGGAGGTGGAACGAACGGTTTCTACAAACGGACTGAGATTTCGAGGAAAGGATCGCGAAGAGGACCGTGTCGCGCGGCGAGATGCTGTCGCCCCGTTGAACGATCGCCGCCGTACCGAGAGATCATAACAGAAACGTGCAAAATGTTGACCGCGAGCTCGGCCAAGAGAAAATTCTGCGTCCGTAAGCTGAAGTCTCAAATTGTTGTCGTTGCCAAATAAGTATAGTGAACAACGCGATCCTGCGGCCCCGGAACATGGCTTCGTCCACGAAGAGGTCATGGAAACTCCGTAAGTGCTCGTCTCTTAGCTGTCTGTCGTGTGCACTATAGTCGATTCGATATACCATGCTCTTGCGTCCGAGCAATTCCATTCCGGCGCTATATACGTGCCTGATACGGGTAAACAATTTCTGTTTACAATGCGCACGACGCTGCCTCGATGCCGATTAATTCCTCGCTGCGTCTTCCTATTATGGTCATAACCTTCGCCGGATCGTAGAACACACTGCGTTCGTGATGTCACCGATCGCTGACATCTCGTTCTGCTCTCGATTCAATCGTGTGCAAGATAACTTGAAAATTCAATTGTTGAAAATGTTCGTGCGACTTCTGTCACCCTGAGCTGCGTAGAGAGAAAACAAAACACACTATGGACTGCAAAGACAGCATTGTCCCATACCGTGTGAGGGTTCAGTGGCTCTATGACTATGCGACTGCAGCAGAGGGCACTCTGTATTGTTGACAGATTAGATGGATGTTTAGAGACTTCTCTATGAATCTTTCTTACATGCGTTTCTTTCTCTGCAGAGGATTTTGTTGCCCACACGTCCAATGTCAATTGCCTGGCTTTGGGTCACAAATCGGGCCGTGTTCTGGTCACTGGTGGCGACGACAAAAAGGTGAATCTATGGGCAGTCGGCAAGCAGAACTGTATTATGGTATGTTCAGTCCTTTTTTTTTTGGAGTTGGTTCAAAGAAACTCTAATATGGAATATTAATCTTCGACTTGTTTTCAGAGCCTGAGTGGTCATACCACTCCTATAGAATGCGTAAGATTTGGACAGACCGAGGATCTAGTATGCGCTGGCTCGCAGACAGGAGCACTGAAGATCTGGGACCTGGAACATGCCAAATTGGCCCGCACATTAACAGGACACAAGTCAGGTATACGTTGCATGGACTTTCATCCTTACGGGGAGTTGCTGGCATCTGGAAGTTTGGACACGGCAATTAAATTGTGGGACATTAGAAGAAAAGGTTGTATCTTCACGTATAAAGGACACAATAGGATGGTGAACAGTTTAAAATTCAGTCCTGATGGTCAATGGATTGCCAGTGCAGGAGAGGAGGGAATGGTTAAGGTAAAATCAACTAAAGTTCATTTCAGTGCAATGTAGTTTGGTGCCACTATTCAATGACCAATCTTTATTTCTTCATTAGCTGTGGGACTTGAGAGCTGGCAGACAACTCAGAGAATTTTCCGAACATAGAGGTCCGGCTACCACGGTAGAATTTCATCCCCACGAATTTCTGTTAGCCAGTGGCAGCGCGGATAAAACAGTTCACTTCTGGGACCTGGAATCGTTTCAACTTGTTTCGTCCACGGATCAAACTCACTCCACAGCAATTCGGTACGCTATTTAACAACGGTAAAAGAGATTTCCGATAATCTCAAGCGTTTCATTAAACTGTTTTCTCCGTTTGTTTAGGTGCCTCTATTTCAGTCAGGGTGGAGAATGTCTTTTCGCTGGTTGCCATGACGTGTTGAAGGTGTACGGTTGGGAACCGGGTCGTACGTTGGATTCGGTTCCGACTGGTTGGGTAAAAGTGCAGGACATAGCTGTGGCACAGAACCAGTTGGTAAGTCGATACAGTGGAGAAATTGATCGACAAACGATGAACAGTTAACATAAATCCGCTCTAACAAATGCTTTTCAGATCGGTGCGAGTTTTCATACTGCCAATGTCATTTTATACGTATGCGATTTAAAAAAAGTAGCGCCGTTGGGAGGAGTATCGACGTCCGACTCGCCGTTTAGTCACGGGAACTCGTTAAGGAAGAGCTTCTCGAGGGAAAGGCCGCCTGGATTAAAAAAACATACGTAAGTGAAACACGCGAAATCACCTCAAGTTCTACGTACTGTTGCATTGTAAATCGTAACCACGATAATTTCGTTCATAGATTAGACGTACGAACGATCGAGGAAGCGGACAAGTCTGGAACAGACCCAGAGGATGAGGCAACGTACGCAGACATACCCAATGTCACCGCCTATCACGACGTCTTTCAACCAAACAGAGCACGTAAGTATATCAACGTCGTCCTATCTCTTCTCTTGCAAGACTCGATCGTGTACCCTAACCCGACTCAAACTCTGCTCTGTCCTAACTGTTAACTATCCACTTACAAATCACACAAGCCTGAAAAATACAAATGCATTCGTGAACGTTGTGTCGTACAGTCTGCGAATGAGCATGCTATGCACGGTATGTTTCAGTGTCACGCACTCCACCTCCAGAACCCGAGGCTTTCCAGGAGCCTCAGGACTTAGGTGAGTTTCCACGAAAATGTCCCCTCTTCCTTCTGTGATACCGAAGTTTGCATGAGACGAACCTTTGCACTCGTTTTATCTGCCGATGTACTTTTATTAGACATATTACGAACCGCGCACGATTACCTTTTCCAGATCCCACCCAGCCGCAGATACTGCAGAATCTTTCTACCTCAATGTCAAATCTGAACGCGGCGGAACCAGAGGAAGTTCCACCCATACCGTCACCGTCATCCCCGCCCCCACCTGCCCCGACGTTGGCGTTGACCAAGTCGGTGCCAGTTCGTGTTCAGCCGATCAAGTCATCACCACCGGTTCAAAGAAGTGCGGTGACCTCGACGAGCCAATCGAAGACCCTGCAGACGAACAACGGCCTGACCAGAACCTCGAAGAATCTGGCGTCCATACCTCCTCTCAGACAGAACATCACGCCCCTTCCCGGCAAGAAGATCGGAGCCAGCAGTGATATAGGGACGCTTCCACAACCCTTGGGCCCGCAAAGGTCGAACTCGACGTTGACGCCGCGAGTGGCGCCGATGGCTGCCGTTCTTCCAGTCATGGACGATGGGAAACTTAAGAACAGAGCACCTAGCCCGGACTCTCCGAAGCATTACTTGAAGAGACAGAGTAGTTGCAAGGACGGGGAACAGGGTTACGAAAGCGATTATCCGGTACAGTAAGTATATCGGCACCCCTTTCAACGAATATTCCAATTTGGTTAGCTGTGCGTTGCGTTAAGGGCGTATCTGCGGCTTCTCATTTTTCGATAATGCAAAGACCGGGTTTTTCAGTAGTCAAAAGCGCTAGATAAAAGATCAAGTTAGGCCGCAATTGCCCTCAAAAGCCCTATTTTGACGTTTACGAGGCGTAATTTGTATTATTTGGAAGCATAAAGCTGCGCATTTAGCTATTTTCATAAAACCGCGACAGCTGCATGCTGCAAATTACACCTCGTAAACGTAAAAATAGGACTCTTGAGGGTGAAATACCCCATCTTTGTATTATCGAGAAATGAAAAGGCGCATCCCGCACCCTTGCAATCCTGGAAACGAGTCTACCCCGTTAGCGATTCGTGTTACGTTCTTTCAGAATTAATAGTATAAGGCATAGCCCCTCTGATCCAGCGTTAAACAGGCCGAACTCGGCGCAGTCCAGGTCCACCTCGCTAAATAGGAACTATACTACCTCAACGTCGCTGTCCGCACGCAACGCTTCCACTACCACCACGACACTCGCGGCTAAAAAAGCGAACAAAGCTCAAGTGCCCCCGAATCCTAAGGTAGACGTACGGGCGTCTCAACTGAGGCCGAGCGTGGAGACCACGGGGAAGGAGGAATTCGTCCCCATAAGCACCGACAAACCTTATGGGCTGGACGTTGAAACCTTTCTGCCCGTTAGTATGAATCTATGATCTGTTCTATCCGAGTATATTCCCTCCTCAACGCGTTCGCTACCACCGGTACTCATGTGTGACGTCAATGAATTCGTAGTTTAACAAAACATTTCAATCATAGAACAACGAAACGTGTTAACGTCTCGCGACGCGGGGGGCAACGGGACATTCGGGAACAGTGGAAGCTGTGTTCTCGTCGTCCTTATTGACCTAATGCCAGTAACAAACCGTTTGTAACTGCAACGCATGTTAATGATACTTTTCACAGAATAATTTTGCGAGATCGACGGCGTTCGGCTACCCTCAAATCGGAGTTCTGAACGAAATGTCCGAGGCTGAAGTTCTCAACAGCATGATGCGAGGTCACGAATCGATGATGACCGTGCTGACGAACCGACATCGGTCTTTGCAGATCACCTACTCCCAGATGCAACATAAAGATCTTAAGGTATTCTATTGCTACTGCGTGTCGGAGCTTGTTTAACCCATTCGTATCATCGCTATCATTCATAATAGAAATGAATGAAATTGGTGACATTTTTGGACAAATTGATTTACGACGATAATCAGAAACTAAACCGAATCGTTGAATTTTTCTAGGCCGCGGTGGAATCTGCTGTGGCGATGAATGATCTTTCGGTGATCGTCGACCTGCTGGGGATACTGACTCTGAAACCGTGAGTAGTTTTTCGCCGAACGATTCGATGATTCTGTTCCGTAGCATCCACGTTCACGTTCCTGTTTGATTTCAGACCAATGTGGAATCTGGACCTGTGCAACTTTCTGCTTGGTCCGATCGGAGATCTCCTGCAAAGTAAATACGAAATGTGAGTACACATAGATTTTTCAATACCGTTTGGCTTCAATATAGATTATACCGATTTTTCGATATCTACTATGTCCACAAATTCGTCAAAGCAAAATTATTCGGCACTCTTTCAACTATTTTAAATTTATTTCGCTCAAATAGGGTGTACCTTGGCGCTACTACCAGCAATTGGGCACCAATATCTTCCCTATTCATAAATTTGTCAAAGCAAAATCATTGGGCACTGTATTCGCCCATTTTAAATTTATTTCGATCAAACTGGAGGAGTTTCTCCGAGTTATTGGTTCACGGTCGAAGTAGCTGTTACTGTTGAAAGATTAATTAAAAAATCCTTAGCCATGGGGCCATGGACTTAAACAAATTCTGAAGTAATCGTCGGTACGTAATGTGTTAAAAATCGCCTTAAATCTTATTAAACACGCTATTATGTTTACAAGTCTTTGAAAAGCAGCGATGTTTTGGCGTTCGGTAGTTCCAGCGTCAACAATGTTTCTATCGCGAGAATAGAATGCACGCGTGCACACGGTGTCCGTTCGAGCGTATCATCGTCTAACGTTACTCCACTTTCAACGGTGAAACACTACACGGTCGGTGAATTAAAGAAAATCGAGACAGCCCTTCCAGGACCGTAGAGAGGGGAAGGGTGAAAGAAGAGGGGGTGAAGTTCTCGAGTTCCGTGCGATACAAACAGGGTGGGTTTCGAGTGGGGTCGTCGTACTTCACCGTGTCGGCTCTCTATGGGAATGGCTAATTCGCTGAACGGGGGAAACACGAGGCGAAAAAGAGAAGGGCTGCGCGAAATTAGCCGAGACAATGCAAGACAGAGGCCAGATGCAAATTCGAGCCTCGGATCCTCGCTGTCGCGCGACGATTGTCCCGATGTTAGGTTTAAGTTCGAAGGGCCACGCGTGCTTCGCATACATATGGTGACGTGTCTCGTGGACAGTTATGGGTAAATCCTTTTTGTCATTCTCTATTTTTTTCGTTTTGTTCTCCCAGTGTCGGGGCCGGTGCCGGTCGATCATGAATATTAATGCCGGCGTAGGAAGAACGGTCGACCCAGATTTCGAGTCGGACTCGCGGGTACCTTTGCACCTCGTCTTCGTTCTCGTTCGTTCGAATTTTATCGAAAAAACCGGCCATCGAAATAAACAGTTAGTTCCCAACGTTATACGCACGGAGCACCAGAAAGAACTGACACGCGTCGTCTTATTGCAATCGTAAGACCGATTGTATTAATTTATTTTTAATGAAACAACATATTGTAGTTAGGCGTTTTAGTTTATTTTCAGCCACAATGGCCCAGAAAATTATAATATACATTACATTTTACTGTATTGGATCTATTCTACTTCTACTATACAACTAAATTATTGCTTTGACGAAGCGGCTTTGTATCAGACGTAGAAATTAACTCATAGCCCGGATTTTTGTTAGGAAATTTTATAATAACCCGGAATTGACCTGACAAGTTTTAATTTTGCATAAAAATCCGCAGTCCAACGCTAATCGTTCCTAGCTGTCCACGTTTTGATATATTTTGGGGGAAACGGTGACGGAGAAGAGTGAAAAAGAAATGAATTGGAGGGTGGAACCGGTGTTCGGAACCAGTTAATTAGCCGGCGCACAGTTACAAGCTGTTGCCATTGCGCTGTCGTGACCAGAAACGAGCGTTTCCTTTCACGTGCGCGCTGGTTATCCGTCTCTTCCTGTTTCACTCCTCGCCAATTATAAACAAGAAGCATTACGAATTCTGCACGGCTGTCCGTCGCAATTTCTATACAAACCTATCTCCATCAATGTTCTCGTCGATCCCCCGTCGCACTGTGATCAGTACAGGCGTGTCACAATCATTTAATGATCATCGGATCGATCGTCTGTCGCCGGCTGTTATCGTAAATAATAACTTCCTCGCGTTGATTCAATGATGAGCCAATCGCGCCACGATCTAATAATACATCTCCTCGATGACGATCTGAAACCACCAGCCCGGAAAATTGCCGTTCCATTCATTAAGCGATCGCTTGTTGCGACGATTTTCCTTTTTCACTTATTCCGCTGTCATTGCTATTATTAGAACGAGCGCCTTGATTTACGGCGCTGTCGACGAATCAATTTGTACCGCCTCATTAACGAGATACCAGCTTTCTAATTGATTCTCTGTCGGATCTCTTATGTCATTTAATCGACTGATATTCTTCTAATTCTAGCTCGTGTGCTTCGAGTTTCAATTTTTTATTGCTGCCTTTGAAATTCGGTTGTTTTTTGGAGTTCAATCTTTTAAAAACGACTACATTTTTTAATTGTTTAAGACCTAAGTTTTTCGGCTCTTAGAGGGACGAGGTCTTTGATTCTTGTAGTCTTTCAAGTTTTTCGATTTTTTATTGACCTCTAAGGTTTTCTATTCTTAGAATCCTACAAGGCCTTCTATTCTTCATGGTCTTCTAAGTTCTTCCATTCTTCATGATCATTTATCGACCTCTAACTTCTATCATTCTTCATCGTCCTTTAACTTCTACCGTTCTTAATGGCCGTCAAAATGCTTCGATTCTTCACAATCCTCCGAGTTCCTCGATTCTTCGTAATCCTCTTAGAACTTCGATTCTTTGTCGACCTCTAACTTTTATCATTCTTCATCGTCCTCTAACTTCTACCATTCTTAATGACCGTCAAAATGCTTCGATTCTTCACAATCCTCTGAGTTCCTCGATTCTTCGTGATCCTCTTAGAACTTCGATTCTTTGTCGACCTCTAACTTCTATCATTCTTCATCGTCCTCTAACTTCTACCATGGTTATTGACCGTCAAAATGCTTCGATTCTTCACAATCCTCTGAGTTCCTCGATTCTTCGTGATCCTCCTAGTCTTTCGATTCCTCATCATCCTCCATATTTCTCAATTCTTCACGATCTTCCAAGATCTCCGATTCTTTCGGACTCCGTAAGACTCCGCAGCCTTTCAAGACCTCCTAAGTTCATCGATTCTCGAAGACCTAACGACTCTTCGATCCCTCAAGATTCATTAAAGAGTTCTCGGTTCTTCGCGCCTATCGAGATTCACAAAGTTCACGGTCGTTGATCATAACCGTCCGAGAATACCCTCACGCCTAGTCGACGTTCGCGTGCATGTTGCCACCGATACCGTAAAAGTGAATTCGTACTAATTGTCGATCGCTCAGCAGCTGCCGTGTCTACGGTCAATCGTAAGCTCTTCCTCTGTGTCTTTTCTTTCCCCCCTTGGCGATTAGACTGCAATCAATTTAAAACGGTCTCGTATGTCGAACGATGCTGCTCGGTGCTTTTTATCGCAGGATTCCTCATTATTAGGCTGCGGATCTTTATGGAAAATAAACATTTTCTCCCTTAATTGATTTAACGAGTTCAGAATAAAATGTTTCTCCAATTTATTCTTGTCATAAATGCATAACAATCTATTCATTATATCGTCTACTCTCAAATGGGCACGCAAATTGAGAGTACTCTCGAGAACAACTATCGACAGAATCTCTCAGATGAACACGTACCTTAACTATTTGACAGTCGGGAAAAGGGCGAATCGGGCCAGCAAATTGCCGGCTAAATGCATATTACAACGAGTATGCATTTCGGCCGGCATGAAGCAGTTTGCATAGAGCTATTCGCCGTTTTCACGGCTGGTTCGTCACGGGCTTTCGTCCTGGTCCCGGAACCGACGAAACCCCGTGAGAAAAAAAAGTATCGAGCCGATGAATATTCGATGGGGCCGCGTGCCGCCTTTCGAGGGGTTGTACCGCGCCCGTTTACCGATTTATCGATCTTCTATCCACGATTTTCGTGTTCGATAAATAATAAGTTATTTCAATTCGTCCTAAAACTTGAACGAGCACAAACGATTGTCGTTTCCCAGTGAAACCCGAGTTCGCTTCAAGAAATCGTTTGAGCAAATCGTTTGAGCAAATCGTTTGAGGAAACGTTCTGAAGCGTCGCGGATTCGTGGTTTGAACGTTGTCTGAAAAATTTTAGTGGCTGTTTATAGGTGATCAGTGGTCCGGGCAGTAGATCTACCTGTTCCTTAAGATTTTAGCGCTATTTGGAAGTTTAAGAGTATATCAATACGTAGTCCATTAAGAATTACTTATTTAACGCTAGGTTTACGATACCCGTTAAAATGACGGATTCTAATATTCTTAATTTGCGATTATTAAGATTGCAAAGATGTTTCCCTGAGGAATTATTTACTAAATTGATTTCTTTGGGTATATATTATTGGAAAAAATGGCCAAAAATTTGGATAGACACATTCTTGTTATGCTTATAAAATAATGTGAAACAGTTATTTCTAGACTTCCGTAAACCTAGCGTTGATAAATGACGAACTGTAATCCTAAACTTGAGGTATGCATTTTGAAGGTAAAAGAAGGCTCATCATTAAAAAAAAAAGAAATCTTTTTAGAAATATTAAACAGGTTCAGCAGGGTTCACAAAAGAAAATTAGTAATTTTCTCGATCGAAAATCATATTGGCAAAATGTTCATTTTTGAATGCTTGTTCTAATTATAATTTTTATTAAATCTCGTTAATATCGACATTTTGAGCATTGCTGAACATTTAGAAAGTATTGGGTTGTTCGGAAAGTAATTTCGTTTTTTCCCGACAGAGGATTTAATTGTATATTTTTGCACCCAACTACACACTTTAGCGGCATAATCATTATATGTTTTGAGAGCTGATATAGCAAAGCTGGTGTGTGAAAAAGTCCAATTGATTCTACGCAGTAATTTTTGGTTGGTGCCCTTTTAAATATGGAGAGCAATAAGCAGCATTTTCGTCATATTTTACATTTTTACTATAGAAAAGGGAAAAATGCTATTCAAGACAGAAAGAAATTAACCGATGTGTATGGAGAAGATGCGTTGACAGTACGCCAGTGCCAGAACTGGTTTGCAAAGTTTTTATTTTTTTTATTTAATTATTAAGTCTGCTGTCATCAGCTGGGCAAACCGAATGATGCACTTCAACAGAAAAGGCCAGAATTATTCGACAGAAAAGGTGTAGTGTTCCACCAAGATAATGCGAGACCTCATACAAGTTTTGTCACTCGCCAAAAGCTTTTACAGCTTGAATGGGATACAATGCCACACCCACCATATTCTCCAGATCTGGCAACTTCGGATTATTATTTGTTCCGGTCACTGTAAAACTTTTTAGACGGTAAAACCTTCACTTCAAACGAGGAGGTCAAAAATCAGTTTTTTGCCAGCAAAGACCAAAAATTTTATGAGCGTGGAATCATGCTACTACCAGAAAGATGGCAAAAGGTATTGGACCAGACTGGCCAATATATAATTTAATAAAATATTTGTTCATTATACGAAAATTGTCTTTCATTTTCACAAGAAAAAAAAACGAAATGACTTTCCGAACAACCCAATAAGATGTAGATGCATTAAATACCTATATGAGACAAGTCATTTTTTTTATCAAATGAACTGCTAGCTCGGAACTGCTGTCCGGACCACTGTGCGTCCCGAGGCAAACGATCGTCGTTACGCGGAACATTTACGAGGCGGTCCGCACGATTCGCCGATTCGTCGCGCCGATTCGAACGGGAGCGCGAGCGAACCCTTTATCGTCCTCCGAAAGCGAGCGTGTCGAATCCGGCCGCCTAAGCCTTTCGTGCCTTTCGTTATTTATTAGCGTCGTTATGGGCTAATAACACGTTTTGGAACAAACTAGCCGTGACGCGAGCACCGGTGGGCGGCGTGGCCAGCTCTCTGTACTCTCTCTCTCGTCCTTTCCCTTTTTCCGTCGCGTTCCCCGGGACATTTCTAAACGGCGTCACGTTTGCTCCGTTTCACTTCTATTTATCCTCGCCGTGCGTTTTATTATTTTTATAAATTTATTACTGAATTGTTGGTGGTCCCTTTCGACTGTTCCAGGTACATAACCACGGGCTCGACAGCGTTGAGGTTGATCCTGCGGAATTTCGCGACGGTGATAAAATCGAACGTGGAGGCGCCTTTGCAAACGATCGGCGTGGATGTGTCGCGCGAGGAACGGTGAGTAACATTCGGAGAAACGTTTATTGTATCGTCGAAAGCTATCCGCAACTTCTGACATCCATGATTAATAAGTGGGAGACCTACGTTTGAATCTGATAGCTATCCAAACTCCAGAGCAAGTTGATAGAACTTATCCTTGTATCGTTAAGTCATTTACGTTCCATATGATAGTTATTCAAGGACTAGAGCAATCGAATTTCCGAGTGTAGATTTATCCTTGCATTCTCAGAAGCTACCTAAAGCTCGATATTCTCTCGCTGGTTCTCTCGCTGCCAGGTGCCAACTGCTTGTACTATCGCAAGCTAATTATACTCGTTCGGAGACCCGTCCACTACCTGGGGCACCCATCCTTTGACTAGAGGTCCCATCCAGTAGCGATCTAAGGATCCTAATCGTAGGCGATCGTTGTTAACCGGCCACCATTCGTCAGATACCACAAGTGCCTCTCCTGCTACAAGAAGCTGCAGACGATTAGGAGCGTGTTGCTGAAGAAGCAGTCGACGCCGGGGAAGCTGGGCGCGACTTTCCGCGAGCTGGCAGTATTAATGAGGAGCGTCGAGTGACCACGGCTGAACAACACCGCGCAGTCTGCCGCCTGGCTCGTCGTCACCTGACAGAGGATCGAGATCAAGGACCTGGCCGGAAGCGTAGGTGTAGATCGGCCAGACCGAAACGTCGTCGCCCCACAGGGCCGCTCGTTCGAGCTGCTGCGATCGGCCCGGGAATTTCCGTTTCTTCCTTCGCCGTTCGGCACTCGTCGGTTCCTCGTGTCCACTCGTCGACCCGTCTGGAGGAAGAGCAACAACGTTCAACGATCACCTTGTACAGAGACACCTGTGCGGCGAACCGAAAGGAAAGAGGGGCAAACGTGTTCGAATCGATGGAGAGGCGCCCTCGAAGGTAGAGCTTGAAAACCGTGCAACACCTAGACTGCGGACTTTTAACCAAAATCAAAATTCTCTGCATCGTTTGCTAAAAGGAGGAACTACTTAGGAATACCTTTCTTTCTTTAATCGTGTTAATGAGACGGAGTTCGGGTATCGATACTTTTCATTTCTTTTCGTCTTACTATCGTTTCAAATTACAGCTACTCCGTTTTGTCATGAATGTATAAAATCCGCAATCTAGTAGCGTCGATCTGGGCTCCCGACACACGGTCTCAAACGATCTTTACACCGAAGGAAATTGTTTGGACACCAACATGTTGTTATCTGTTTCGGTGGTGGTTACCATTTTGATCTTTTAAACATCTGGCTAGTTTATTGTTGTAGGAAAGTGTTCACAGGACGAAGCCATGCTGTCTCAAAGGGTGTGTGTAGCAGTGGAAATTTTATATTCTTGTAGAGCATAGAAAGACGAATATCCAATTGTTTGATCTCGATATAATTGTGTCTGATAGCATCGAGTATCTTGAGATTAAATGATCGTAATGGTATCGTTAACAAGGTCGTTGGATTCGTCTTTTTATGCTCTGCGAGAATATGGAAGATTTAAAAAGTTCTGTTACTTTAATTACCGATTACACTAATGAGCAGGGAAAGAGCTCGGAAGATATTTCAATCTAGAGAATAAACAAGAATTTATGTGAAAAGCAAAATGGAAACCGTTGCCGAAACAGATTGGAAATTTCAGTCGTTAGTAATAGTGTAATTCAGAATTGTTTCAAGCCCTGCTCGAAGGCCCTCCCGCACCTTTCAACGCGAAAAATTTCCTCGATCTGTCCGTGGGATGCTCGTCTTTCTCGAAACCGTCTCGGTCTCGAAGCCTAGATAAGGAGTATTATATATTATTATATAATATATCGCGTTACACTATATGTAACTGGGGAGATTGCAGCACAAGGGGGTGGACGATCGATGAAATTTTTCCGATTTATCGGGAACGTTCGCTGTCCGTTGTTTTCGACGGCCTTCTTGCCAGCTCCTCGCGCTTCCGGCGAGGACCCCCGACGACGGCTAAAGACGACTTTTAATTAAGGAGTAGCTAGTTACACGCGTTTCATTTTAGAGTAACCGAGTGAGAGAGTGAGCGCGCGCGAGAGAGAGAGAGAGAGAGAGTGCGTGTGTGAAAGAGAGAACGAGAGCGAGAGAGAAAGAGAGGTCGAAGAGATAAGAAATTGTATTTTTGCAAGAGCCATTTGCGTCCGTTCATTAATGAAACGATTGAAAATGGAAAAGAGATAGAATGGGAGGGTCAAGGTGCACCCCGATCGTGCGTCTTGGAACCTCCGAAAAATCGAGGAGGCCGAAGGTGTTTCTTTTTTACGAGACGTTGGGAACATTTTCGAAATTGTCCGACCAATTTTCAAGATTTATTCCTCTGAACGCAATACACGGACTTTTTAATTTCGAACAACGTTATTACACGTTGACCGCAGAATTTCATGTGCGTTTACGGTACGCGAAAATCTATAAAAAAAATCGGGAACCGTGCGATTCGAACTTCAAAAGGCACCGAATCGCGACGAAAAATTAGGATAATGAACGCGCGAAACCTGGTTGATTACAGCATGCGATAATCTTTCGGAGACCGAGACTCGTGCGATTGAAAAAATAGGGCAATTCTGCGGTCTAAAATTCATTTTTTCGAGAAACGTTTTCTATAGAATAATTTTTGATCTTGGATCGAAACTCTGTACCGCAACGTGTCCTTCTAGTAGCCGAACTCGTTCTCGAGAGTACGCAGTGCTTTCGGGAACGAGTTCGAGCGAGGATTGTTCGCGAAACACGTACAATAAAGAGAACGGTACGCCGCGATAGGGAGACAGAGAGTTTTCGCGAGTTTCTGATCCTCTTGGTTTTCTCCTGCGAATATCTGCGGAGACACACATTATCTGCGAGAGCCTTTTGGCATCGTGTTCCAGTGACAATTTTGCCGGGGATCGGAGAAGAGGCGAAGGAAAATACGAGTTAGGCGAACAAGGGCCTCAATAATTCGGAGAACTCTCTGCGCAGGTGGAGCGACTCGTCCTCGTCGCGAGTATATTTTTTATTTCTCCTGGAGTTCAGTTTTTCCAGATGAAATTGATAAGCGAAATTAATTTTCATATCATATTTTGAGAATCGCTTCGTCAACCTGGAAGTTCAAATTTTATATTAGAGAAGAGAAACAAATCGCTTCTATTTATGTGTGAGCGGAAAACCTTTATCAAGAACCGTCTTCACAGAAATTATTCAAAGTACAAAGGCTCGGTTTTAAACCTTTCAAGTCGTCTGATATTTTCTTTTGTAACCGTTCAACTTTTTAACGTTTGGACGTTAAAAAAATTTTTCTTGAGGCTTGTCGCGTTTTTATCTTCTAAGGCTGCTACGGCGTGAATGAAAATGGTGTTCGCGTTAAGGACGAGTCCCATCGTTTCATCTGCGCACAGAGTCTCGGAATGATCTGAATTTCCGGGTGAGATCAATGTCGGTTAGTCAGGGCACGCGATTGATCGCCGAGGTGATCGACTCGACGTTCGATCGGTGCTCGAATCGAGAGACTCGCGGAGTAAATGAAACTTCGAGTGAGTGAAGCTTCGTGAAATGTACCTCGGCCGGCCTATTTTATTAACAAGCTGTTTTTATACCATGTGATCAAGTAAATTACCTTTACACCTGAACAACGAATATTTTTCTGTGGCTCTCCAAGACTATCCTGCTTCGGTGTCCTCGCGCGTCGGCTCCGTCCGAGGAGACCGGAAGTCGAGTCCACGTTCGATCGAGACTCGGCTTCTCAGAGCGAAAAAACGTGGTGCAAGACACGCCGAACTACAGATTTCTGTCGGACGATTTCTTTCCTTTTCGTCGGCGAACCCGTCCCGTCGCGATCCCGCAGAATTCTCGATGGAACAAAGATGGCGAAAGGAGACGAACTGGAGCGCTCAAAACGCAATTTTACCGCTGTTTTACTTAATAGAAAATTTACAAAAATAAGAGAGATAGAATGAGAGTGAGAGAGAACGAGTATACATGAATGAGTGCTAGCACGAGAAGAGACTCGTCGTCGGTTCCGTCCAACGTATTTTTGTAAGGAGAGTGAGTGAGCGTGCTCTGTTCCCTCGGCCATCCACTTCCGGTTGCGCCATCTCGACACTTTAGCTGCGAACCTTTAGAATCATTTCTTCTTCCTTTTGCACGTTCGTCGCCCATCTCTTCTGCACTTCTCCTCGAAAATCATCGGTACCCATCCATTTCTCAAGGTCCTTGTTCTCTGGAATGAAACTTTTCGAACAATCGAGATCTATTTTTCGACGGATTTTTATTCGATCTGTACAACTTCGGAGATCGCACTGAAACGGAAGATCCATTTATCAAAAGACGAGGCTTACGAGCGATTCGCGACTCGTCCGAACACATATCCTTTCGTCCGCCATTTTCTACAAAGCATTTACCGGTTTTCTCTATATCGCGTTGATCGCGAATCCTCGTAAACGACTCGTTCTCGCCGAGTGCAATTCCGGTGGAAATTCAAAATCAAACAATTTATTCTCGCGGCACAGAAATTGCAATCATTGTGCGTCATCTTTTTAGCTCAGAGCTTGTTTAACCCTCGGAACTGGCCGGGTCTGATCGGACCCGTACGCGAATTATTCTACGCCACCAGAGGTGGGCATTATTTGGCGAAACAAATATTTCAAACACTATTGAATATTTTAGATTTTATTTTGCTTAAAGAAAATAGTATTTTAAATAAGATATACAATTTCGAAAATAAAATATTTCTATTTGAACAATCTGAATCTGAAAATAAAATATTTCTATTTCAACAATTTGATTCACAAAAGAAAATAATTCTATTTGAACAATCTGAAACACGAAATAAAATATTTTACTTTTTGCATTGTTATAATACTCTGAGAAACCCGTATAAACGTACAGTGTATCTTATCGTTAAGAAACGATTTACACTCATAAATGTATCGAATTCGAACCATTAATTTCAGCAATAATATTTAAAATTGAAATTGAAAATAAAAACGAAATACGAATATTTTCAATATTCTTCAAATAAAATACTATTTACAACAATTACTGCCTCATATAAATTATCTTATTTTCAAAAATTACTGCATCAAATGAAATATTTTATTTACAAAGTTGTACACGTACTTTAAAATAAATAGGATTATTTACAATTTACTATTTAAAATACTATTTTTCCCAGCACTGTACGCCACATATAATCATTAAAATCAATTGATATAAGAATAAGCGAAAAGATCGTGTTTGGAATTTTTGTAATCATCGGCACAAGTAGTTCGAAACCAATGACACAAGTGAACGAATCACGCGGGTCCGAGCGGACCCGAGCATTGCGCGACGAGGGTTATAAGTAGACTGCGGATGTTCATGCACGTAAAATATGCAAAAAGCATATGCAGATATGCACAAGAAATATGCAAATATGCACGAAAAATATGATCAGAACTAATACAAAAATATTTATACGGAAACACCATAATTTGCATTACAATAAGTTACTAATTTTTCCATGTTTGTAGCAGTTGTTGCCGTTTGTCAGTTAATATTCATTTATATGAGCCGTTTATTTTGAAAGTGACCCAAGTCCATTTATATTTAAATTGAGATATTTAAGAGTTTGCGTTTCAATAAAATTAAAAATAGACGCATTGAATACCAATGTGTCACACTGCTCAAGTGTATCTAAGAGAGTTAAATTTTCAATTTCTATTAAAATAATAGCAATTATTAAATGAATAATATGTATTTTCTTACCACAAATGGAGTTAAGCCACTTTCAAAATTAACAACTAGATTTATTATAAAATTTGAAAGGGCCCAAGCCTGTTCGACATTATTTAAAATACTTCAAATTGAAAAAACAATACTCAATTTATTTTATATTTCTTTACAATACTTCAAAAACACAATTTATGCAATTCAGGAAATCTTCCTACTATATAAATTACATAACAATTTACTGCTCGTCTACATTTTGTGTATGCGGGAGGGATTTGAAGAAGTTCATCATGTTCTTGCATTTCGGAGTTGTAACTTGTCTTATATTTTTCTAAAGTGATGTCAATACAATATTTTACTACTCCGAGGTGGTAATAAATCCAGGATTTAAACTCTGCATTCTTATCACTAGACTCCGGATTTTATGCATTTATAACAAAAATGAGTAGATGCGATTTAAAACAGTGAATAGATTAAGAAACTTTAAGAGTATTAATATATTATTTCCACTACATTAAAATTATTAATGAAAAATATAAATTGATAATATAGACCCTGTGCCTTGCAATTGAGACGCAAATTGTTTATTTTGCATAAAAATTCGGAGTCTACTCATCAAATTGCAATTATCTTCTTCACTGCCTTCGGACATTTGAAAATCCGCACTTTCGGACATTGTAAATAATGGATTGGACTTAGGCCACTTTCAAAGGAATGTTTTTAATGATTGAAATAACTACGAAAATTTTTGCGTCAAAAATGATCTTATACTCTGAATATACTTAACCACAAAATATTGTTTATGCCAGCTAACTTTAAGCTGTACACGTTACTACAGTCAACAAGAAACAATTGACAAATAGACATAGGCCACTATCAAAATGAACGGCTCGTACGCTGAAAAAGTACGTTTTACATCACAGGATGTAATGGATGCATATTTATATTTGTTCCAATAGCATTGTGATACATTAGTTGACACATTTTCGTAGCTTAATAAGCTCACGAGTTTAGATATTTCGCATAAACTAGGATTCTCTTTTACCACTGCATCTACTTTAACACGAATCTGATCACCGCATTTACAGCTCTTAAATGTTCGATACAGTCCATGAATATTTTCATTGGATTTGTTAAGGGTGAACCGACAGTTTCCAGTCTCTTTATTGTGGCTGGAAGAGTTTGTAAATGTACTTTTATAAACGTCAAATTTTGTGCAACTTGTGCCTGTTGCAGCACGTTCTGAGCTGTCGCAATTGCAACTATGTCATCTTCATCAAAATCATCAACTACCTATTTACAGAAACAAAATAAACATTGTGAATTAATGATTTTACCGTTTTTAGATGTTAAGAAAAAAGAATAGTCGAACCTCTCTGATTTTATCCAAATTTTCGGCAAAAAATATTGGAGCCAAACAAATTGCAGCAAAATATAGCGAAATTATATAAAAGAAATATATAATATATATATATATATGTATATATACAATGCATATGCACATGGTAGAAAACATATGCAATATGCAAAATAATATTTGCATATCGAAATATGTATTTACATAAACATCCGCAGTCTAGTTATAAGCGAAAGAGAACTATACATAGAAACGGCCTCACACTCATCGATCATCATTTTCGTAAAGAACGGTCCTAGCTTCGAAGCAGGACCGTTTCTTTTTTTGTTGAATCAATCGACGAACCAATTCAATTCGGTTCACGAGAGAGAAAGAGAGTCTCGGCAGCTAAGGTGTTCTCGAAAACCGAATGCCGACTCGGAACGCGTCAATGTACATACGCCTTCGTTGTTTAAGCCTTTGCACTCCTGTCGAACAAATACTACGAGCTGCCTAACGCTCAATTAATTGTAAAACACGACGTACACGAGACAACGCTCGACCGACAATTTGTAGCTTGCGAGTGCACCAGCGATAATCGAATGTCCCTCGTGTTGGATCGCTTCTGTCGATCGCCTTTCCTCGTTTTATCCTTCGATCGTGCCAGTTTTTGTGGAGTTTCCATCCCTCGCCTCGCTTTCCCGAATTTTCGCGCCGTTACTTTCGACCGACCCTTTGCGGACGAGGATTCCCGAAGACACTGAAAATATTTTCCTGGATCGTGGAGACTAGATCGTGTATCGAAGATCACTGGGAAATAAAAGAAATATTGTCTGTGTTATTGTAGATACGTTAAATTATGTGTTTGCCACCTTAGGTCGTCCTCAAAGGGTTGCATCAACGAATAAATCATCCGTTGTAAATTGAATTGAGATCTTTTTGTCTGGGAACTTAATATGAAAATCTTGACGATTCATTTTCCTTGATTTTCTGTTGAATAGTTCAGGTCAAAACGGCGAGGGATTCGTTTGGTTCGATAATCAAACTACGGACAGATCCCGTTCGTTTCATTTGTTTTCCACTTTCTTCCCTGGTTTCGCTAATTTCCGATCGTTTCGTAGACTCGCTTACGGAGGAATAGAGCCTAATTTACTCGTAGAAACTGTAACTGTAACGAACACACGGCGATAACTGTTGTATACCGAGGCCGAGAGCCGTCGCACGGTTTTCCGTTCGCCTGAAATCAGCCATCTTCTTCGAAACTGTTCCGTCTCGTAAGTAATGGAAATTTTTTGGATGATCATCCTTATGTCTAACTCCGGGTGCTAAATTATATATTGACATACTCTCCGTCAATTAAATCTTAATCACCGCATATATTACTTGCGTGTCGCGATTACACCACTAAATATATATTTTTCATTCAAATTCAATGTAAACAGTTACGTAGAAAGTGGAGTGCGAGTAACTGAAGATTAAATAATATTGCAGCAACTCTAATATTCCCATTATTCGATAAATTGCAGGAATTGTCACAGTTTCCAATTTACAAATCAAAGCAGAAGATCGTGGCAATTCATTTATTTTGAAAGTTGGATTTGATCGGCAGAGTGTCGGCAGATTCCAGGATCCGGAGGACCGTGCGCCACGCGCCTCGATCGTTCGACCGTCTAGAACTTTCTAGTTTTGTACGTTATGTAAATAACAATAACGATATTTTCTATATTAATCGTGCCGTGCCCCCCTCCCCCTCCGCCCGTCGCTGCGAAAAGGGGGACGAGCGATGCGTTCACGTTCGCGACGCGCCCGATAGGTTTAACGACGTTTCCTTCGATAAGTGATAGTAGCGATTAGAACGACGGCAAACTGGACGACGAAATCGCTGACGTTGAAACTGCGAACGTTTATGCATTGTCGTCGTCGACTTCTTCTTGGAGCTTGTCCCCGGTACCAGGAGCAACAAACGATCGCGCGTCTCTTTGTTCAAAACGTTTTCACTTGATCCAAGAATAAAGTACTTACCGAACAAGTTCTCTCTCCCCTTTATTCCACGACTCTCGGTCGAAGATAGACCGGCTACATACTGCGAACAACATGCATCCGCAATATAAAACGGTAAATTTTTCCGTATTTTTACGAGAACTTCTGAACGGAAGCTTCGCGGAAGGATAAAATCGGTGGTTGTTTTTTTCCGCGCTCATCCATCAACGACAACGTAAAAAAAAAGACAGAGCACTACGATTACGGAGAACGACGCGCGAGGAGATCGAGATACCGTGAAACGCAGCGCAAATATTCGTAATCCGTGAAACATCACCGGCCGCGTTCTAAAACGAGACGCGCGTGGCGGCTGTTTGCGTCCGGATTATGCATTCATAGGATTATGCGCGGCCGTGCCGAAGGGTGGCCGCGACCCACAACCCTTCATCGATCAGGAAAGATCACGCCGACACGCGCTCGTGGCCCACAGAAATCACGTTTCTCCTTCTGCAAAGCCATAGCGCGATATCTATTGAAACGTTCAAACGCGAGACGGGACAAATTCACTAGGAAAATGCACAGAAAAATACAAGCTGTACCTAGCTTGTTTTCTGGGCGTTGATTGCTCCAAGTGGGCGTGGCTTTGTAGCTCTCGACGTTAACAGGTATGTGCCCCAGAGGGCAGTCTGTGCCTGTGATTATTACACAGCAACGTTTTAGATTAAATAACATCAAAGAGTAATAAAGAAATGTACCTTGCTTTGTCCGTTGAAGAAAGGGCGTGGCCTTGTTGCTTCAGATTCTGTCTGAAGAAGAAGTGAATCAGAGATCTATCTGTGTCTGTGCCTATTTCAGAACTGGTTTTCAAATCAAATAACAAGAAGGAAGAGACAGAAGTCTATCAACGATGCTCTTTTTGTTAAGAAATGGGCGTGGCCTTGTCGTATCAGATTCTAACTAAGCTAGAAAAGTGCCTCAGAGATCTATCTGTGTCTGTGACTATTTCAGAATTGGTTTTCAAATCAAATAACAAGAAGAACGAGACAGAAGCCTATCAATGATGCTCTTTTTGTTAAGAAATGGGCGTGGCCTTGTTGTTCCAGATTCTAACTAAGCTAGAAAAGTGCCTCAGAGATCTGTCTGTGTCTGACTATTTCAGAACTGGTTTTCAAATCAAATAGCAAGAAGAACAAGACAGAAGCCTATCAACGATGCTCTTTTTGTTAAGAAATGGGCGTGGCCTTGTTCCAGATTCTAACTAAGCTAGAAAAGTGTCTCAGAGATCTACGAGGTATGATCAAAAAGTAAGGTGACTTTTTATTTTTATCAAAAAATATTTATTTATTCATCAATATTTATGTTGTCCCCTGCAAAGTAATCCCCCTCAGATATAATACACTTGTGCCAGCGCTTTTTCCAATCCTCGAGGCACTTCTGATAAGCACTTTTTGGTATAGCTTTGAGCTCTTCCAGCGATGCAGTCTTTATCTCCTCAATTGTTGCAAATCTCCGTCCTTTCATGGGTCTCTTCAGTTTTGGGAACAGGAAAAAGTCGCAGGAGGCCGAATCCGGTGAATATGGTGGCTGAGACATGATTGTGGTGTTGTTTCTGGCCAAAAAATTACTCGCAAGCAACGATGCGTGAGCAGGTGCGTTATCGTGATGCAAAATCCATGAATTGTGTTTCCAAAATTTCGTTAAAATTGCTTGACACGAACCAAACGAGACGTCGACATCATCAGCAACTTCTCTAATGGTAATTCGACGATTGCCCAACACTATTTTCTTCGCTTCTTCAACGTTTTCATCAGTTGTTGACGTGCTGGGGCGTGCAGGGCGAGCTTCGTCATTAACATCTTCTCGGCCTTCTTGGAAGAGCTTGTATCACTTATAAACATTTTTTTTACTCAGAGTACACTCACCGTATGCCAGTGTCAACATTTCAAGTGTTTTGGAGCATTTAATTCCATTTTTTACACAAAATTTGATGTAAATTCTTTAATCCATTTTTTTCGACAGCAGAAAATCGCCGAACACGCAAAACACTTCTAACCTTTATGCTTCTCGCAAACAAACAAAAAGTGCTATATAGCTGAAACTGTGAACATATGTACGGGACGAGTGTACCAGCATAAGAAAAAAAAGAAAACGAAAATCGACTGTAGGTATCCCGCGAAATTCAAAAAGTCACGTTACTTTTTGATCACACCTCGTATCTGTGTCTGTGATTATTTCAGAACTGGTTCTCAAATCAAATAACAAGGAAAATAGAGACAGAATCCTATCAACGATGTTTTTTTTGTTAAGAAATAGGCGTGGCTTTTCCAGTAGGCGTAGCCTCGCTGCTCCGGATTCTGCCAGAGATAGGAAAGTGCTTCCAACAAGCAGTCTGCACCAAACTCCAGCCCGAACAGTCGAAACAGGACGAAACCGTTTCGGGTGGATCTGGTTTCTCAGGTGCATCGTCGCGTCTCGCGCATCAGGTGCATCCGATGCAACGGGCGGGACTCGTCCACGTGAAAGCGGAGGCCCAGAACCGGCGCGCGGCTCTTGTTGTGACGTAGATAAGTTAAGCCCTGTTCTTGCCACCACCTCGAGCGTCGAAAATGCTGTTTTCTCACAAAACGCCGGTAACAATGCCACCAAAGACGACCGGGAGACTGGACGACAGCGCTGGGGATCGCCTAAGCGGATTATCCCTCGTCGTAGAAAGCGATACTCGAAACACAGACGCGAGCACACACCTACACAGCCGCCCACGCGTGTTCGGGACGACGATACACGGACACCAGCATCCGCCGCGTCTCTTTCATTCCCGGCGATCTACAAAACCGTTCTCCTCATTTTCGTCTTATTTTTTTTCTCCTCTCTGTCCGTCCTCGTGTCTTCTTCGTCCCGCCTGCTTCTGGTTTCTCGCTCCGTACACTCCACCGTGTGTAATCGCTATCTGCTCGAGATCTTCCCCGAGGAAGCTCCTTATTCTTCTTCTATTTTTTTCCCCTCTTCGAGCAACAGATTCTGCTCCTTTGTGAGCGTGGGCCGTGTAATTCTGGATTTGATAGAGACGGTGGGAGCCTGTCACTGCTGAAAATTGACGGCTAATGGCTCCGGTTCCCAGGATCCACTGCCTCGATCCAGGGAAATCGCGACAAACCTATCTCGCGGCGATCGAAACCATAACTTCCGCTTGCAGCATTTTTATGGACATAGGGGAAATTCAATTTTGCGCCACGGCCTTCAGACTGTATTTATACGAGCGCAATGCTTCGACCATTTTCGTTCTTTGTTCAAAGATTCGTTCAACTCTTTCGGACTGCGTCATTCGTTTGTTTGATTCCTTTCCACCACAATAGACATGTTTGAAGTTCTGGAAAAGGTGGTGTTAGGCTGACTTTGCTTGCCATGTACATAATGAATTCTTTCTCTGTTTTCGAAAAATATTTAGGCTGGAATGGGTGAAAGCAATTGTATTATCTATTATCATTGCACCGCGGACGTTATGAGCTGGTGACGAAACTGAACAGATAAAACTTGAAAATGATTTAAAGTACCGATATTAAATATTTATATATTACTTTGCGGCATATTAAAATACATCGTGGTAGAAGTAAATGTTTATTTAGCTTCTGCTTCCTGCAATGGACAGAGACAATTTTTATTTCGCACGAAGATCCTCAGTCTAATTATCACAGACTGAAGATTTTATATACCTATCTGTGACAAAACTGAACAGATAAAACTTGATACAGTAAAATGATTAAAAGTATCAATATTAATATATATTATTTTGCG
>CM052191.1:4610340-4632649 GCA_028455805.1 Lasioglossum figueresi
TAAGGGTTAATAAAAACTCGAATATGACAATTTTTAGTGGCACATCAGAGTCGCCGTTCGAGTGCAGAGGTTCAAGTCTTCGTAGTTCCATGTAGCACGTGATCCGCAGGCTACTAATAACTAGACTACGAATCTTTATTCAAAATAAAAGTTGTTCGCATCGATTGCGGGGAACAGGAGCCAAATAAAAATGATATTCTTCTTTTAATCATCCTATCAAGCTGAAGCTAATGCACCGATGTTCTTAAATATTGTTAACACGTCCACTGCTTTAAATTGTACGAGCCCATTTTTGTCATAAATTCATAAAATCCGTAGGCTACTAATAACCAATTGTTTTTCAGCAACGGAACTGTAAGGATCCACACCCTCAAGAAATAATTCAGTTCAATTAGTACATAGACTTACGCGTTGCGAATAAATTAGTGCAACAACAGTGCAAAGGATTAAAGGGGGAGCTGTTTATTTGTTTGAAATTATAGGTGATATTTCACCAAGTCGTTGAAGTAATTGAGAAAATTGTGTTTGGTTGAAAAGAGCCATAGAATCGAATCGTATGTTAGGCTATTTAGGCTTGTAGGTATACATGCAGGACGCCCGTCGCGCCGGAAACATAAACGCACATTAATCATCGGCAGCTCTGGCGAGGACAGAAACGAACGACTCGTCGCGACGGTGTCGAGATCATTACGGGAAATCCCGGGACGCCTTTGAAACCGTGAACGAGTACAAGCTGCCGGATGACGACGATCTTTTCATGAACCCGCCCCCGTAGCGGAACGAATGGAAGACGATTAAATCCTCGAGCACGAGTCATCGCCGTAACACCATCGAATCTGCTGCGATTTCATGGAAACTACCTCTTCCGAATAGCTCGAGCTCACCCTTCCATCGGACCAATAACCGTACGCCATGACCGTAATTCTAGCATACAAGCCGGTCCCGATATACGAGCCGAACAAGGTATTCCACTATACCAGAAAAAACGACAAGGGAAACAAAAACGTAGAGTGAAGTGAAATAAACAAAATGTATATTATTAGTAGACAGCGGATTTTATGCATTTACGGCAAAAATGAGTAGGTGTAATTTAAAACAGTGAAAACATCAGATGAATTTTAAAATACTATTATATTCTTTTCTCAAACTAGTAAACATATTAAGAAAGAGAATAAACTCCTGTTTCACTCGAGTTTGCTGCATTTCAGGCATAAAAATTTTATTTGGCATAAAAATCCGCAGTCTAATTATATTAGTATTAATTCTTTTTCGCGCTGTTTCCGGCATTAAAGGGGTGAAATGAGCCGTAGAAAAATGTTATTCTCCATGAAATATCTCAAGAACAGCGAACGGTATCAAGAAAATTGTAACGAAAGTTGCATGGTATTATTCAGTCTACCAAACTGTGTAAAACAAGTTTTTAGATGCGTATTAAAAAATAATTTTACAAAGAAGAATTACCAAATTATTTAGAGGAGAAAGAAAAGCCTTGTGGCTAGAACAAGATAACTAGAAACATTTTCCCGTGGACCAATGGCCTCCAAACAACGGTCAGCTTTCGGAAATGTCCGAATCCGAAGGAATAGAGAAAGGACTGAACGAAAGTCGGCAGAAGACGAGACAGACGGGAAAGAAAGAGATAATATGGAGGGAACGGTTGCCGTGCGCGGACTGCTAATTCTTTTGTGCGGTTTTGCGCGGATGGCTCTCCGATGCCGTTTTCCCGGTTTCTGCCGGTCGTTGTTCTCGTTGCTGCTCGCCGATGCACGATCGCCGATGTCCGACGTCCCCCATTCACGGGGACAAAGTAACCGTGTAATCGAACCTCTCTCCGTGGAAGCTTCTTCCGATCCGCTATCTTCTTTCTCGCCCTCCTCGATCGGTTCCGTTTCCTTTTTCACGACAGGATACGCGGTTTCGCGTTCAGGGAACTTTCGAACACGTTTCAATACCGATCCGAGACGATCCGTACGCTTCCTCCTCGATTTCAGGGTTTTGGTTTTTACTTGCACTGACTCGATACGTGAAATCCGCAGCGCTCGAGAACCGTCGGAACAAGTTTCGAACAAAATCCCACCGATTCTCATAGCTTATACCTTTAGGAAACACGTCGCAAGTCTTTTAACGTTGTTAAACACCAAACCTACCGAGATCTAAAAATGGCTGGCATGTGTTGCCTTATAAAAATGACATCATAGAATTTATATTACTTTCTGTGATTTCGATTATAACATGTACTTGGATATAAAAATTCATTATTATACTGAGGATCTTTATGCGTTTACACCAAAATTGACTAGACGATATTCAAAATTGTTGAAAAATTTTCGAAATTGAAGATGTTAATATATGATTTCTGCTCTGTTAAAATCGTTAAGGGAAGAAATAACAATCAATCTAGTTTCTATTTCTTGCAATCGATGCAGACAATTTTTATTTTGCATAAAGATTCGCAGTCTAGTCATAATTTCAACAATTGTGAGATATAAAACCAGAAACCGGTCGTTTGACCGGCGGTGGTAGGTTTAGTGTTAAACATTTCGAAACGGTTACGAAAAGTCAGATTATCAAGAGTAAATTTAGAATCGTCGATAGCTGAAGAGGAAAGCCCGCAGCATCGTCGTCTGCGGAAGAGAAATGGCGGCGTTGCTCGCGTGCTGCTAAAACATACTGCACACGGGGGCCGAAAAGTATTTATCCACTCGAATCCGATGAGTCGTGACTCCCGAGGCAACTCGTCGCGTCAAAATAAACATCTGCGTCCTCGATCCTTCGAGGACCTCTTCAGAGCTCCTCGGCAACCTCCGTAAAGAGGTCCTGAAGGGTCAGCGCGCGCGCGCGCGTGTGTGTTGCGCCGACAAATAGGTTGCTGGTCCTCTTTCTCTCTCTTTCCTTCCCTCCATTTCCGGTGTGCAGCACGCGTGGAAAGTCAAACAAACGATCGATGGATCGGTCCCCTTTGAGCTGTCCCTGGGCCCCGTGATCCTGGAAAAACAGTTCAATATTGACTCGCTTTTCGAAATCAAACAGGATTTCGGCATTTTCGAGACCGTTTCCTCTGTGTAGAATGTAGAAATTGCTCGAAAATGGCACCAAGTTAAATTGGTCTTTGGTTAAAATCATAGTGTTGAGGTCTGGAGTCTCGATGAAGACTCGATGAAGTCTCGACGAAGACTCGAGGAAGACTCGAGGAAGACTCGACGAAGACTCGACGAAGACTCGAGGAAGACTCGAGGAAGACTCGATGAAGACTCGATGAAGACGAAGACTCGACGAAGACGAAGACTCGACGAAGACGAAGACTCGATGAAGACGAAGACTCGATGAAGACGAAGACTCGACGAAGACTCGATGAAGACTCGACGAAGACTCGATGAAGACTCGACGAAGACTCGACGAAGACGAAGACTCGACGAAGACAAAGACTCGACGAAGACGAAGACTCGATGAAGACGAAGACTCGACGAAGACTCGATGTAGACTCGACGAAGACTCGACGAAGACAGCTATTCTCACAAAAGACTCGTCGAGCGAATACTTGCATGCAGCGCGAACCCGAATCGTTGATCGAAGACTGCAGGGCGATTTCGGAAAAAGGTGGCGCGACCCCGTAAAATCGAATTCCTCGTCGGTAGGATTGTTCCTAGCGGGGAGAGTCCGTTAATTGATCGTCGTTCAGCTCGAGTTTAGACGGTGTCGGTCCGAGCAGCGTGTCCGCGGGTGGTCCTTGAAGGAGGTCCTTCTCTGAAAGCGGAAGGGTTGTTCTGGAGGGCCCCGGAACCTCGGCGTGGTCTCGCAGCGTGACGTCAAAATAACCAAATGTCAACAGTGTCGGTAGTCAACGGGGTTCTTGATCGAATTACAGAGGAGAAACGGGGCCGGTGGTTCGATCGACGAGGTGGTACCCGGGGCGCGAGCGCTTTCTGTCAATTAAGTGCAGCTGCGAGGATTCTAGCAGCGGGCCTAAAATTCGAAACACCGTCGCGACGCGGGGATAAAAAAGGTGTCCATTCAGAAAATTTTCGCTGGACCTGACCGCGCCCATCGCGGCGGACGAGCACCGGCAATTTTCGCCATCTCCCTAATTCCGTCGGACACTGCCGGACACTGACCCAGTGCCAGCCCACGTTTACACCCCTTCGGACATTCAAGTGGACATTCACGCGCGAAATTACACGTTCCCGTCAACGTCCGTCAACGTCCGTCAACGTTCGACAATTGGCTTCCTCTCACTCCAATTGGAATCTTCTTAACCCCTTGTGATACTATTTTCTTCGCGTCATCTACGATCAAAACTTCTTCGTGAATTCCTAACAGATAAGAAATTTGTTTGTATCCCTATGCTTTCGCTAATGGTTAAATATCGACGACAGATGAGTAGAATTTTATTTCAATTGAACACGTTGATAGCCAAATTACAACCTCCAGAAAATTTATTATAGTTGCTATTCGTTGAGCTCTTTTGTTTTCTTCTATCCCAATAAAAATTAATTTCTTCCGGTATGTTAGATTGAAAATTAACTTCCAAACCCGATGAATAATAGCGCGGGATTGCATCGAGCGATTAGGCGCGACCATTATCGGATGTCTCGAGTCGATGAGCCCGCGCAGCGGAGGTTTCGAAAGGACGCTCGTAACTCGTTTTTAGCATTGTAATTTTAGAATCACCGGCTCCGATGTTCCGCGCCATTGAAAGGGAACTTCTCGGTAGAAGACGGCGATGTCGCGGAAAACGACGCTCGTTTCCCACAAGCGGACGGGGCCGTCGTTAATCGGCGAGCACCAGCAGACATCAGAGACGACTGGCAAGAGAAACAAACACCGCCGAGCCGTAACCGAAGCGACGGGCTTTTATTATCACCGTGAGCACGGCTTTATTACGGCGAAAAACTGCTTGGCTGAGACACGAACAAGCTTTGACGGCAGCCGACGCGTCGCGACGCTGCTGCTCGGCTCCCACGAGTACACCCTGTCGTCACGGACGTCTACGAACATTATCTGTACCAGGGTTTAGCAACAAACATCGAAACAATCGATAGGTAATACAGCGCAGAACTGAACAAGGCTACGTGAGACTGCGGATGCATTTACAACGTTACTTTCCTCAACATAAAAGTCCCCGCGAAGTTATCTGTTCGAGAGGTGAACGCTGGATAGAAAGCGAATCGCATAATCGCTGGAGAAGCTGGCTCTGCGGCGAATATTCGGCCAGAAGACTGGCCTCCGCGAAATTTAGCACCTCGAAGACAGTTACGAGGCGATCCGGAGCCGCATCTCGCTAAACCGCTAATTTCACAGTCGTTTAAACGACGATAACTCATCGAGATTTACTACGCAGCCGCGGGAACGCGTTTGACATCATATTCCATTAGACCGGGGCATCGGGGTTCGCGATTTTACGAGGAAACCGCGTTTTGCTGCTAGGCGACGCGAGGACAAAAGAAATACATCGCTTTGCTCCGAACTGCCCCTTCGCGAATAAACTGTTCGTGCAACGCATAAACAGTGCGAGCTTCCGATTGCGAAATGTTTGTGACAGTATTTTTTGAACAGGTTTAGAAATTAATTTTTACTACAATGCATCGGAGAAAATGAATTTCTGTTAATACCGAAGGACGCCGACATGTTTAAGGAATATTCATCGTGATAAACGTGTTGATCTTGCTGGCACTCATTTATGTATTTGATAATGATCATTTATTGATTTGGAGTGTTGAAATTCGGCAATTTACGTGTTCAACTGCACGTTTCAAAATCACGAGGAATTTCAATGCCAACAGGCAGGAAGTTCTGGCGTTCCTAATATATCGAACAATTAAATTCGTGCGCGTAAACATTGCACGCTTGTTCCAGCGATTAGGAGAGAAAGTGAGAGAGGGGGAGAAAGAGAGAAGGGACCAGCTGTAGAAGAAAATAAAAGAAACCGGCCAGCGGAAACGATGATCCAGTTACTCGCGTCGAATCGTTGTCGTTCTCGTCCCCTCGATCGCGTCCAAGTGGAATCCGTCTCGGAATGATCGAAAATTCTCATTGATTCGCGTAACGGAAGCGGAACCGACATTTGCATCGGCGTGGAATCGTGCCACTAGGGCTCCTCTCCATCAAAGTCCGACGGGGGAGATCGCCGGAACAGGTCGAGAAGCTTATTTTAGTTTTCCCGAAATGCGCAAACCGTCGGATCCGTCAGAGCTGTCGCTCGAGGAGCCGACAGCCGACACAATGAGTCCTTTCGTATCCTCTTACGCATGCGAATTACACGGATCAGGGACCGTCAATGTCCATCGATCATATTTGTGCCCGGAGAATTCCCTTATTTCTTTCTGGAGATTTTTTGCCCTTCATCCGGCGACTTCTCGCGATTTTTCACCTGCCGATCGAGCTACTCCGATTGAGGCACACTCAAAGACTTTTTTAATCTTGGATGACAGATTGTTGCATTTTCATAACTACACAAAATTTATATTCTCCACCGTAATTCACAATTTTTTGACCATTTCTTATTTACGCGGTAAAGCCACTTTGGAGCGTGAAAAACAAATTTTGAGAATTTTCTACGGGTTTGGAACGAAAGAAACTTTGTTATGCAGACTTTGAAAAATTGTTTGATAATAATTTTGTTACAAATGGCTTAAAATTTCAGATGTGTTCTATGAAGCATTAGAACAATTTAGCAGAGAAAAGTCGTGAACTCTCTGAATATTATTGTGTATCACGATTCGAAAGAACGCAGTGTATAAAATTAATTTTACTGTCTATAAGTGAACTGCAAGATCGTGCGAGTGTGGTCGCAACCGTGTTGATGGGGATCCGTTCGCTACTTGTACGATGCAGAACGTGCATAGAGATTGAGATTATTTCGGAGACAACGTATTCAAATTGTCTGCACCCAAGAAATAGCTATCGCCTCGCGCACCTGATATCACAACGAGGAACCTACAGAATGACCCAGTTTCGCGACCCGACATTCCCAAAGCAGAAGTTGCACAGACGTCCCTGAGAAACGATCTCGTGTCGAGAATTTGCAGCAGTTCGTACAGAAGGAGAAGTGGTCCCGTCGGATGGAGCAATTTTTCATTCGGTATGTCGTCCACTGTCCGGCGCACAAAGTCGCCCGAGGAAGGTACCTGTTCCCAGAGGAGCGTCTCGACAATTTCGCGAGAAAAATTCCGATTCGTTTGATCATCGAGCGAGAGGTGAAGACCGTCCGTTAGGTCCGAGTGAAAAGAAACGAGGCTGCGAGCAATGGCGTGACGGGAAGTCGTTTCGTCAATGGCCACCGTGTATAGGCAGCTTCGACAATGAACGAGAGCCGAGCTCCAAGGGAGCAGAACCCCCTTCGAACCCTGTACGAACGTTCTCGAGGTGTAAATGCCACGAAATGGCATTAAAGGCACCTCTCTACCTGCCCCGTACACTTTCCAGTCCACTCTTTCTTGCTTCTTCTCTATGTCTATCTCTCATGCTCTCTCCCTCTCTCTCTCTCTCTCTCTCTCTCTTTCTCTCTTTCTGTTGCTCTTTTTTCTCCTTTCGCGAGATTGAAACGTAACGTTGACGCATCGAGGTCCATTCACCAGGAGAAGACTCGGGGCACGTCGGCGTCTTTCCAGGAACCTCTCCTTTTCACGGCAACCTCTCTCTTTCCTGTTCATTCATACTTCCCGGGCTCATTCTTCGCGTGTTTCTCCTTCTTTTTTCTCGGCCGCCGCCACCCGGGGCTGACGATCATCGACGTGAATCGGGAGCGAACGACTTCTCGGATCGATGTTCCCTGATCGACACCCTCGAGGCCCTGCAAATATTCCTGTCTCACGTTACTTCGTGACTCCCCTCGCTCCAGAATTTTATCCTCGAAAACTTCTTTTCTGATTTATCATCGAAAGCTACGAGTCCTCCCGAGCTTCCGTGAAACTGCGAAGATCAAATGAAAATCGAACGAAGGTCGTCATCGATGATCGGTGATGGCGGGTCTTGTATCTTACATGTCACTCGGCACTGCTCACAACGTACTAAAGTAAAAATCGTACGTAGACCGTGGATATGCAAGACGGTAGAAATTTTTGAAGAACCGAGAAATACCTTTGCGTTATATTTCCGAATGAATAGAATTATCAAGAAAGGAAATGAATGTCTATGAAACCGATATAGAGGATTTCCATTTTGCACAAAAATCTGCAGTCCCATCACAAGGACGAACGCAAGCTAGGAAGAAGAAGTAAGAACAATTAGCAACAGTAATATTAGATAACAATTGGCAAAGCACGAATCACACCGGGTGCCATCGACAAGTCCGTGATCGTGAAATGATCCAGCTCTGTGTCCTCGGATAAAGATTTGTCTCCCACTCTACCCTTCCCCTTCCACAACGTTATTCCCCCGTATTCCGGCGGCGAGCATCCTCCCACTTCCGTCACGGACCAGTCACGTGACACGATGCGCGTACCCAATTCGCGCAGTGTTTGCGTCTGCGCCGTGACTATCCCAGTAATGCCAGAGAGAGGGTAACCGTATTCCCCTCGATTCGAGTCAATTCCCCTGATCTGGCGACACTGATCCAGCATGGTTTCGATTTCAGGAGTCGCGTAGCTACCTGCCCGGGCGTTAGATCGCGTTAGGTTGCGTTAGGTGTAAACAGGACCCTCCTACGCGATCTAGATCTCATAATACGCTGATATATTACACACACAGAGAGAGAGAGAGAGAGACATGTGAAAAGCCTGGCCACGCATGTGCCGTCCGGATTAGCTTCGTTTCAGGGGGCCGTTCACCTTTGATCCTGCAGGATCGTTCTCGTGGAGGAGAGACGTCTAAGGAGCAGGAAAGACGAGAAAAGAAACCACGGAGAAGCCATTCAGACCCGGCTAATCCTGTGATTCCGTGTACCCCGGGGCTCCGTATTCGGGACCATTCTGTTTCCCTCCTCTTCCTTCCCTATATCGCCCATTCAACAAACAAAAGTAGGATCTCTTTCAAGGAATCTGTAACGCTATCCTGTTTACCGACAGGATCCTCTTGATCTATGGCGTCGGACGGAATCTCTTCATGGTCCTTCCAATTGATTTGTATTAGGCTGCCGGTTTCGTCGAACCCGACACGTTTCCTTGCTCGATCGTCCAGTGAAATTCGAATCCAGACATTGCAGTTAAGTGGAATGAACTACACTGATATAGCCAATTGTTACGAAAAGTGGTTCTTACGCGAGAGAGGAAGCTTCTAAGTTTTCCGCAAGAAGCAGGAACGATTTGCGAATTCTTTCTTTAATCTTAACCATAGGTTTACGAAGCTGTAGAAATAATTATTTCACATTACTTTATAAACATAACAAGCATGTGTCTATCCAGACTTTTGACTATTTTTACAATAATATATACCCAAAGAAATAAATTTGGTAAATAATTCCTCAGGAAAGCACTTTTACAATCTTAATAATCGCAAATTAAGAATATTAGAACCCGTCATTTTGACGGGTCCCGTAAATCTAGTATTAAATTAATGTCACAATAAAAATTGTTGCGGGTGAAACAAATTTAAAAATTCTTGGATATCTATTCGCTACAGACCTTCAACACCTCGAGTGCCGTGTCTCCCAGCAACTGGAGACGGTATTGTTGTTGCAAATTAATTTTTATCAGGGTCTGTAAAAATACTAGAAGGGTGAAAGATTGCTCCTAGCGTCGCGCATCTTAACTTTTCAATTTCTATTTCATTCGATAATTGATTTTTTGACTCTGGAACTTTTGAGGCATCAACAAAAAATGTTCAACTGTCCAACGAGGTACAATAAGGAGATCGAAACAGTTAAGATCATCGTTCTCGGAGGCAGGACTCAATTTTAGGTCGATTAACGTGCGAAACGAGTGGGAATGAGTCAACGGAGAAAGGGAAGAATGGAAAGGCTTTCGCTCCGGTGAAAAATGAAAGAGGCGCGAGACCGTTCACGAACATTAAGACAAATTTCACTGGTCGATGCCCACGGACCATGGATTCTCGCGAGCGTGTGCTGCACGCGGTGCAGCAACCGTTCACAGTGAGAAAGAGTGAGAGAGAAAGAGAGAAAGGGAGAAAGAGAGCAGGTAACTCTTTCGATCCGGGAACAAGGGCACCCCTGATCTTTCTGGGCCGTCGCGCAGCAGGCCGCCACGTTTACCCCCTTTTATTTTGATTTATTCGACGTTAACTCGCTTTGACGGCCGACCGGGGCCCGTTGCGCCTCTGAATGCCCTGAATGCCCTGAATGACGGCCCAGGAGACTCGAAACGAATCTGAAACAGTGATAAAGAACCATTAGGCCGACTACGTTGCCCCGGAAGTGTTGGAAGCTTCCTTTATCAACGAAATTGTACGTTTATTGGATTTTATTCCGTTCAGCAAGCACTCACAGCGGAACAATCAGTGGTTAATGGTTGTAGAAAGAGATTTATACACATTCAGGGCGTCCCATTTGAAGCGAATCACTCGAAAATCTCTGAAAAACGATATTAAAATGTATCAAAAATAAAGTATCTCCTAAACTAATCGTTTCTCAAGGGGAATAATGAACTATGTACTAAAAAAATTGGAAGTGCTTTTCGAAACCATATAACTTTTGTTTGAAATGTTTTTCGATATTGTTAATTTCAGAGATATTCGAGTGATCCACTTCAAATGGAACACCCTACATGTCGAGACAATTTGCACGATTGATAAAATAAATAACAGTTCGACAACGTAAATGAAAGTTCGTGCATCGAGAAATCGTGTATAATCGGCGACGCGATCGAGGCGAAGCAAAACGGGGAACGATAAATCGATCTCGAAGGGATGACGTATACGGGGGCGCGTTTTTTCCCGATAAAGATGGAAATTCGCCACCCCATGGGAGCAGAAGGGGTAACACATGTCGAAACGCGATCGGTTAAGATAGGATGGGGTTGGATCCGGCCGGTTTTTACCCCAAAAACCTCTGCCCGGGGTCGTAAATCAAGGGGCGTGAAATCAATTACCACTTAGATCGTGATCCGTGACTCCGAACGGTGAACCTGTCGTCGGACCGTTTTCTGCGAGCGGGGAGACACGATTTTTTCGCAAAAAAGTCTCGACGAAAATTAAGTCGTACGCTCACGAAACGATTCCGACAACCCCTCGTGTCAGAGCGTCGTTACCATGGTACCTGCTCGAAAAGCAGCTGTGGACCTGGCTCGAAAAACTGCGGGGCGTTTCGCGGCAAGTAACGAGGCGAGGGCGTTTTCCCATTAGAAGGTTCACGGCGAAACAATTACAGTGGGACCTCGGTAGTTGCACGAAATGAAAAAGCCTCGAGTAGTTTTTGCAATTATCGAGGTAACCCGTCAACTTTATGCAATCGCTTCTGCTACGTCATTCAGCAGGTTAACCCCTTGCCTTACAATATCGAGTCAGACTCGTGAAGAAGATTCTGAACAGACACTATTAATAAATATGGATGCTATTAATTTCCTTTAAATCGAAATAAAATTCTATTTTGGTTTTGTTAACCCTCTATTGCATTCCGTTCCCAATTAGGGATTTTTTAAAATGTTCTATTGCCAATTAAGTAGACAATACTGAAGGCACTGAGCATGTTGGTTCCAAGTGGGAACATTGCGCTTATGAATAAAATCGCACATATATAAAGTTCCCATACAGGAACAGTCATAAAATGCAATAAACAACATTTTTCAATAAAATTTTTTCAACATATTTTTTTCAATTAGTCATAAAAATTCATGCAATGGAGGGTTAATGTACAGCTATTGGAGAACATATAAGCGTACAATAGATATAAAATTTCTCCTTTTTTTGGGAAATTAAGAATTACAAAAAAGTTTTAATTAATGAAATCGTAAAATAAATCGTACGGCAAGGGGTTAAGCTGCGTCTCCACTCTCAATCTTCCTCTTCTACGATGCTTCTCCACGGTTCCGCAGAGTAGCAGAGACAGGGTAATTTTTTCCCCTTAACCCTTTGCAGTCGGAGCTATTTTAACTTGAAAATTAAACATTTCTTCCGACCTAGAATAATTCCATTGTATATGATTTTTTTCATTTTACGGATATGAAATTGATATAATACCTCATACAATACTTAAATGTGTATTAATTGATTAGATGCCAACATATTTAATAATATAAACAGTATTGTGAATAATGGTACAGCAATTTTTAGTCACTCCTCTCGACAGCTAAGGGTTAACCCTTTGCACTCGGAGCTATTTTAACTCGAAAATCAAACGTTTCTTCTGACCCAGAATATTTCCATTCTCCATAATTTTTTAAATTTGGTAGATGTGGAATTGATATAATACCTCATACAATACTTAAATGTGTATTAATTGATTAGATGCCAACATATTTAATAATATAAACCTCATACAATACTTAAATCTTTAGCAATTGATTAAATACCGACAAATCTAATAGTGTAAACAATATTTTAAATAATAGTACAGCAATTTTTAATAGCGCCTCAGAGTCGCCACTCGAGTGTTAAAGGTTAATTCGTGCTCCCTCCCCTCGTTTAGTAACTCTGGATTGATGATGCAAGTATCGAGGCTGCAACTACCGAGGTTCTACTGTACTTATCGACCGTGGATCGGTACTCTTTCGTTTGTATTAAATGATTGCTTCCTGGCCGATTTTGCTATGAGAAAGGACCACCTTCGCACAAGTTTTGTTCCATTTTGAAGGTACGCGACTGAACGGATAAATCAGTAAGAGGGTTGATTCGCTCGAGAGGGCTCGACGAAGCTACAGATAAGATAGAACCCGTACAAAGGGAGCCGACGGAATCGCGACAGGATCGTCCTCTCGAGACGTCGAGGAATCCGACGATTTTATCTACCGTCAAGCGCAACGGATACTCTGTTCTTCTTCTTTTTGCCGGGGACTCGAGCCCGAAGCAAATCCTGGAAAAAAGAAAGGACGACGAGCAAGCAATCGAACCGTGGCGTCTCGGTATAATGGACGATCGATTTCTACTGATTTCTTGCACCGTGAAACACGGGTCTTGTCGCTGTTCCGTGTTCGCTCTCTCGAAACACAAAGCGGCGATCCGTTTTCCGAAATTTCGGCAGTCCTTTGACAACAGTCTCTCGCACACGGAACCCTCTTAATTACGGATTTTTCGTGAACTGTCCTCTTTCATTCTTCTGTCGCGTGACGCATTTCGTTTCTGTCACGTGTCCGGTACTGGCAGAGAGAGGTTAACCTTTTCTCCTGAATTCATTTTGTTGAATATTTTTCGTTATTTATAATCTTTTTCATTTCATCTGCCTAGGGTGAGTCGGGAGGAACGGACCAAACTCCTGCAGTGGGTTGTACACAGGAAAATAATGTAAAAAACTGAAAACTTATCCGATTTTCATTTTATTCTTTTTTTAAATTACGAAACTGAAGATACGCACCCCCTCAAAAGTATGTGGACAACACGTTGAATTATTTATGCGTTCTAGTTTACACAGTACTAGAGAATACATATATATTTTAATAATAATTATGTGAGTTTCGTGTTTCGAAATTTTCTTTTTTCAACCCTTATGTCGATAATTTGGTACCCGGTTTAAATACCTTTGTAAACTTATTCAATGCTCTTGTGGATAAATAAAAAAAATTATTTTTATGTCTATGATATATACACTCCCGCTCAAAAGTATGTGGACGATACGTTGAATTTTTGATGCGGTCTAGTTTACACAGTACTAGAGAATATATATTTTAATAATAATTATGTGAGTTTCGTATTTCGAAATTTTCTTTTTTCAACCCTTATGTCGATAATCGGGTACCCAGTTAAAATGTCCTTTTGAAACTTCTTCAATGCTTTTGTCGATAAATAAAAAAATTATTTTTATGTCTATGATATATACACTCCCGCACAAAAGTATGTGGACGACACGTTGAATTTTTTACACGGTCTAGTTTATACAGTTAATAATAAATTCATTAGATATCTCACCAATAATGATAATTATTGTCTTGAAAAGACACCAAACCACCCTAATGGATCATCGTTGATTGAAACCGTATTAGCCCTGCCGAAGAAACGTTTATCTATTCAAGAGACTTTAATAATTAAATTGTACAATTTGGTACTATTAGAATAAATTATACTGTCAACAAAATGTCCACATATTTTTGAGCGGGGGTGTACGTCGGTAAATTTTATTTAATAACACTGTCCAACAAATTTCAACCTTTTCTATATTTTGCTATAACTGTTGGGTGTCCCGTATAGAGTTTTTTGCGCTGATTCCGAATTTGCCCTTAATTTTTCTCCTACACGCACAGTTTTTGAGAAACATGACTTAAAAAAAAATCTATTTTTCAAATTTAAACAAATATTGTGACGTTATTATATAAGATATTGAATTGTTCTTTACGGCAAAGGATTCTGTAGACTTTCCCGAATACAGTGATATCCAATATTAATACATTATGATTGTTTAAACATGTTTAAACAATGATTAAAGATGGAAAGACGACACTTTTGCATCCATTTTTGAGGATATTTTTCAATTTATATAAAAAAATAAGGGTTCAGCAGAAAACCGAATTATACCACGCGATAGAGCAGACTTTCATCTTGAGAAACCACCCTTTCAAATTTCCAACGTCGATGTTTTTTTCGATCCAGAAAGCAAAATATCTTCGCTCGACATGAGTTGCCGCCAGTAGTGCTGTTCCACGAGCGCGTTTTTCTTTCTGGTTCGAAAAAAACATCGACGTTGGAAATTTGAAAGGGTGGTTTCTCAAGATAAAAGTCTGCTCTATCGCGTGGTATAGTTCGATTTTCCACTGGACCCTTATTTTTTGGGATGAACTGAAAAGTATCCTCAAGAAATGGTGCAAAAGTGGTGTCTCTCCGTCTTCAATGATTGTTTAAACATGTTTAAGCATTCGTAACGTATTAATATTGCATATCGTTGTATTCGGGAAAGTCTACAGAATCTTTTCCTTCAACGAACAATTCAATATCTTTTATAATAACAGTGCAATATTTGTGTATCGTTGAAAAGTAGTTTTTTTTCAAAGTCATGTTTCTCAAAAACTGTGCGCGCAGGAGAAAAATTAAGGGCAGATACGAAATTAGTTCAAAAAACTCTATAAGGGACACGCAACAGTTATAGCGAAACAAATTTGGTGTTGAACAGTGTAATCTGCACGATGCAGTAGGTCGAATTTTTGATCGTTTGAGCGACTTGAAAGGTTGATAGCTCGTAAAGGATCGAGATCGAGGCAGTTTACCTGCCTGTCAGAGTTGCTCTGTAGGAGAACGAGCCCCAGGACGTTCGGGGAACGTTCACTGGGCGATCACCCCTTTCCACGCGTCGAACGTCAATACGTCAGCGAGCGAGACGTCGTTTAAGCCGATTCCCGACGTCCTCTCTTATTTGCCCGTTCCGGGCATAATTCGTAGGCGAGGATACGTGCGACAAGTCGGCCGAAATCGCGGATTATTCCGTACATGGGAAAGGCAAACACCGCCTCGGTCAAACCGACCGTGTAATAATCGACTACGGATCGAAACCGTGTCATTTATTTGGCATCGAACGGCCAACAAATTCCTCTCCCTGCTTGCTCCAACCGTGTATCTAATTTTGTAGACCCTGCGCAAAATTAATTTCGTGTCACATTTTTACATACAGTGTCGAGAGAAAAATTGAAACTTGATATTTTCATATTGCAAATAATCCATATTTTCAATCTCTTTTAATTCGGACAACTTCATCTTTTCATGGCGACCCATGTTTTTCAAAACATGCTCAATTATGAAATGTCTAACTCACGTTAGTTTGATTGCTTTTACTTGAACAGAAATCACACATGTACTACAAATACCAATAAATGTGTGTGCAGAATCCCAATACAAAAGGTTCGACAGGTTTTCTGAATGAAAAATCCTTCATTCGTGCAAAATACCCTTGAAAACCAAAATACACCCTCAACCCTTAAGTGAACTTTGTGTAGAAGCTGATATGGTTGCAATTATTTAATATGTAACTGCTGATATTTGTGGATCTAGATGAAGTTTTACTGGGCCTCTACGTTTCTATGTACCAATTTGATGCAGATGACTGTTAAATACATACAGGATTTGAAAATTTACCAGCCGAATATTTCGAAAAGTATGAAAGATATTAAGAAAGTGTAAAACATGTGTCCAAGGATTTTGAGGGGAAAAGAGAGGGGCAGTATCAGTTTATTTGAGTGGCGTTTTCAATGTTATTTTAAGGTCAACTTTGTTTTTTCAAATGGAAACCTATATTTTTTATTATGGGATCTTATTGTCCGTAAAAAGACCAGCAATTTTCGTAGGATACTTTTTTTATAACTATAAATTTCTTATAAGTATAACCTATAACTATAAATTTCTTATAACCTAATTTCTTTATAACTATAACAAATTTTCAAAATGTACACCGTTCTTTACTAAACGATAATACAGGCGATTCTCACACACACAAATTCGGAACGAACATTTTTGAAGGTATCTGTTGGAATAGCTCTACATTCCTGTACAATTCTGCGACGCAAATCGTTGATGTTTTCCAGTTGTACTAGCAAGCACCGTTTGAAATCAAAACTGTCCTCTATTTACCTCTTGTTAATTTTGTCTGTTGTAGAGCTATTCCAACAGATACACTTTTTTAAATATCTTTCATACTTTCCGAGATATTCGGCTGGAAAGTTTTCAAATGAACATCCTGTAAACTAATTAAAGCATTGAATTGTAAAGCATATTTCGTGCATGAATTTAAGGGTTAAGTAAAGCAAGATGGTACAGAGAAAAATCTCTTCTCGAAGGAAAATCGACATCGTGCAAGGACGGAGGATTAAAGGGATCGCGAGTTAGGTTCTGGGGCAATTTAAAGGATCCTGAAGCCTCGTTAGAGCGGCAGGACGAGGGAGGATGGGTAGGCGTCCCTCTTTTTGCTGGTGGGTCGAGCCGAAACTCGCGCCGGGTCCGCTTTATCCGAGGAAACTCAATTATGCAACGAACAGCGAGTGAAAAAGAGGGAGAGAGACGCAGGCGCCGCGACGCTCCCGTCGGCCATTGCTACGTCACCATGGATACAAGGGAGGAGACGAAGAGGAGACACCGTGGAAATGGTATCGATCCACTCGACCACCCTCGCACTGCTCTCTCTCTCTCTCTGCCTCCCTCTCTATCGTCTCGCGAAAATATTTCTACCGTTCCCTCGCAAGAGTCCTCTTATTGCCGATTAATCCTCGCGAATATCGTTAACTGCAATGGTTTCCTCGTCGACCAACGTTCCTGAAACTACACAACAGTTAATCCAATATCGATAACAGAAGAATAGAGTTTTCTTTCTATTGTTACGAGCCAGGGCCGCGAGCAAGGCGAGTGGCTGGGGAAGGGTTATTACCGTAGGAATAAGGAATCAATTTGTTAGTTGAAGGTGCGCGGACGAACCCAGTGCGAAATTGGGGAGCCGCTAGGAGGTTGGAAAAGAGCACAGACGAACCTGATGCGAAATCAGGGAGCTGCTAGGAGGTTGGCAAAGAGCACAGACGAACCTGATGCGAAATCAGGGAGCTGCTAGGAGGTTGGCAAAGAGCACAGACGAACCTGATGCGAAATCAGGGAGCTGTTAGGATGCGGACGAACCTGATGCGAAATCAGGGAGCTGTTAGGATGCGGACGAACCTGATGCGAAATCAGGGAGCCGCTAGGATTGTGTAGTATTCGTGGACGAACCGAATGCGAAATTGGGGAGCCATTAGGTAGGATAAATCTCTGTTTGGAAAAATAGGAATGTTGCGAACGAACCTGATGCGAAATCAGGGAGCTGTTAGGATGCGGACGAACCTGATGCGAAATCGGGGAGCCGCTAGGATTGTGTAGTATTCGTGGACGAACCCAATGCGAAATTGGGGAGCCACTGGGTAGGATAAATCTCTGTTTGGAAAAATAGGAATGTTGCGAACGAACCTGATGCGAAATCAGGGAGCTGTTAGGATGCGGACGAACCTGATGCGAAATCAGGGAGTCGCTAGGAATGTTAGTAGGGGCCTCGTAACTGATATAATCTAATTGATACAACCTGAGCGGTAAGGTTGTATCTTGTGGGAACGTTCAATTACTCTATTAGGATACAGGAACAATAATTGAGGGTTTAGCGAGTTTACACGAAATTATCAAATAACAAATATATTCAACTAACGAGTGTGTTACATGTGTAATTGTCGCGAATGAATAAGATAAATTGAAAGAAAGGTGTTGTTACCTAAATTCAGATGCTCGGTTTTGACGCACTGGCAATGCGGGGGTCCAGTAGCGACTTTAGAAATGCCTAATAGATTTTATACCGGACTCGCGGAATCTATATGGTTAACGTTGATACGAAGGGGAACTTTAGCCCGATCTCACTGGAAGTTGTCTCTACGAGATGCAGCACGACGCGACTCTATTCGTGTCTACCGAAGTACTAGCCCACGAGAGTAAAAGTCAGAGGGTTTATATACCCCCACAATGAATGAACTGCTTTGTTCATAATCTAAGGGCACTAAACCTGTAGTCTAGTATTTCTAGATCGAACAAACACTGCCGCTCAAAAGTATGTGGACACTTACCGTGTTCATGAAATTAGTGATACATAATGTATATTTTTATTATGAAACAATATTTGTTGCTAAAGTCTGTTATGACTGTGTATGTAATGCATTTGTAATAGTACCAAAATAAACGATTTAGTTATTCAATTTTCTTAAATAAATAAAAGAAAAACTATGGGATCACGTGGATAGGCAAGTCCGAAAACGATGTCCCAAATCTGAAAAACATTTGTGGGACATCTTAGAATCTGAGTGGAACCTTATTGATACTGAAATAATGAAAAAGTTAATAGCCAGGATGCCACAACTAGTAAATGCGGTGGATATGTAGATGAAAAGAAGATATAATTATTTATTATCATTATCGGTGAGATATTTCATAAATTACTATTAACCCTTAGCACTCGAGTGGCGACTCTGAGGCGCCACTAAAAATTGCCGTGCCATTATTCAAAATATTGTTTGCATTACTATATATGTTGGTATCTAATAAATTACTAAACATTTAAGTGTTGTGCGAGGTATTATATCAATTTCATATTCATACAGAGAAAAGAATTAATATAGAATGGAATTATTGTAGGTCGAAAGAAATGTTTAGTTTTCCATTTAAAATAGGTCCAAGTGCAAGTCCGAGTGCAAAAGGGTTAAAATATCTTCTCTAATACTGTACGAACTGGAATACATACAAAATAATCAAATTTACCAAAGGCATCATAACTTTTTCCAGGCAGTCATAAGAAGTAAGGAAAGTGTCCACATACTTTTGAGCGGCAGTGTATATACCAGCCTTACACAAGGAAAAGATTATTAAAAATTGATTCTAGCGAATCAAGATGGCGGCTCCACTACATTATGAAACGACGCGTTAAAATCTATGTATATTCTCCAGCTCTGAGCGAAAATTGTAAAAATACAAACGTTCGAAGAGAAACCGCAAGATGCGCGACCGCGACTTTTTACAGACGTCTCTTCGCCGTGTGTACGCATGATCGCGGCTCGAACGAGGAAAATAAATGACGCAGATTCGTCGAGATTCCGCCGGAGGGTACGTACTTTTTCTCGGAGAAAATGACGGGATTCTAACGGTGCCCGGGCGCGGTAAAAGTCCAGAATGAACGTCCGAGAGTAGTCGCTCGTCTCGATTGTCTTTGCGGTGTTCCCTCGACCGCGAATATCGCGAGGCCGACCGCAGAATTTCGACCGCACGACCGTCACGTTTCACCTTTTTTATTCGGTCGACTCGACGCAGAACATTATACGACTTGGCTCCGAACATCCTCTTCAATTTTCCTCGACGGTCAACGCTTTGCTTCGGGCTTTTTCAGGAAATAAAGAAGAAAGTACCGGAGCAGTTGTGCGCGCGAATAACCATCGTTATCCTTTTAAACCAAAGATGTTGAAATTTGCTGTCGTTTAAAAAAATGTGTAGATGAATTTTAAAACAATTGAAGGATTAAAAGATTTCAATATCGATTTCTTGAAATTATTATAACAAGAATCTCAATTGTATTTGACTCCTGCTGCTCGCGATCAATGCTAAATGCATAAAAATCCACAGTTTAGTTACAAGTTCAGACTTTCTGAGATGCGGTGATATTAGAATTTCAATAAACATTAATAATAGTGGTTGTACCAGAGCGCTTTGTTTTTTCTATTTTACTAAATTACTAAATGTAACTACTGTAATATCTAGATTGCGGAATTGTATGCAAAATGAAGATTGTCTGCATTTATCACAATCTATAAAAGCTATCTAAACATTCCGTTCTTTTGCTCAATAAGTTTACCGCGATTTTTAAATTCACTAAACGTTCTTACTGCTTCGAGTAGACTGCGTCTAATAATGTCCATTCGTATGAAGAAGATAGCGAGTGCTTCCGAATGAAAGAATATGAGAAATTGTGTAGACAGTCTAGGAAGGGAGCGAAGCGTTGCACAGCGAGAAAAGAAGCATGAGCACAGTGGAATAAACGGGGCGTCGTCGGCAAAAGCGCAACGACGAGGACGTTTTCCCTTTTTCCCGTTTTATAATCCGCGCGAAAGAGAGACGGAGAGAAAGCTAGAGTACGTCGAAAGGGGTGGCCCTCATTGTACGACATAATTTACTGTCTGCAAACAGACGGGGCGTCGATGTAAAACACGTGCAAACAGAGGCCCTGGGATTATACCGGCACAGCGCGGCGTAAAACTCTGTTCGTGTCCTCGTCGCTGGAGAACGGTGTCGTTTTCGATTCAATGCCCGTGGAACAGGGATTTATTTCGAGCCGTGTAAAATGACTCGAGTTGGATTGAGTCGTATACCTACTCCGGTGTGCCGTGTGCCGTCTGCACGTTGCACTCTCCCCTTTTTTTCTTTCTCTTCCGATCCCTCAACAGCTCCTGGATCTCATGAAATCGTGAAGGATCGTGCAATTTTCTAGGTTTCGTAATTTTCTCGAGACTTCAGAATTTCTTCAAAGACTCTGAAGATTCTTCAAGATTTTTAGGGCTTCTCCAAGACTTCAAGATTATGATTAACCGTTTGAGTCCCAAGCAGCGCGATCGCGCTCTTCAGATTTTGTGTCGAAAAATCCCAGTACATTTCGAGCGCTGTGGACAACTGACGGTGCATTCACCGACTGTTGAAGTAGCGCGCTCAGATTTTCTGACGCACGTAAATCACACAGCTTCTTTTTTTAAATGTAAATAATACATTTTACAATAGGTATGATACTACAATAATAGTACAATAAAAAAAAAAGAAGCGCTGTCGCGCTGATTGGGATTTATCGAAATAAAAAGAAGAAGCGCCATCGCGCTGTTCGGGATTTTTCGACAGTGTTTTTTCAATACCCCTTGGTACTCAAACGGTTAAACCTAAGTCTATGATAACTAGACTGCGGATCCTTACGCAAGATAAAAATTGTTAACATCAATCGCGACAAACAGTAACCATATAGACCTCCCTTTTCTTCTTTAACAATCTTAACCGTTAGCACTCGAGTGGTGACTCTGAGAGAAAGAGAGAGAGAGGTACCATTAAAAATTGCTGTACCATTATTCAAAATATTATCTACATTATTAAAAATCTAGGTATCTAACCAACTATTAACACGTTGAGCGCCACGTCAGCCATCGGTGGCTGACACTAGACTTTCCGTTTAGGCCGCGTCAACCATCGGTGACTGACAATGTAAAATATGATATAAAATCTAAAAAATTTACATTGTTTTAAGTAATTACTGAAAATTTACTTTAATTTTTTATTTATTACAGGATTATACCATTAATGGATTTTATTGAAACAAGGCGCGTAGCCTGACGGGGATTTCTTTAAGACTTCGCGTGGCGCTCAACGTGTTAAACGTTTAAGTATTGTATGAGGTATTATATCAATTTCATATCCATAGAATGAAAAAATCCTATAGAATGGAATTATTCTAGGTGAGAAGAACAGTTTAATTTTCGAGTTAAAATAGCTCCGACTGCAAAGGGTTAATAAATTCTAAGACAATATACAGTCAGGGACAAAATTAAGTAGACAGTTAGTGGAAATAGGTAAAAATGAAGTTTAGTCGAATTAACATGACTGTTATAAACTTAAGTTTTATTTATTATATATCCTTATAGCGTATAGATTATTTAACGAATAATTGAAGTTCATATTTACATCTTTGTGTAAACACGCCGTGCCATAACGAAAATGTCAGCTATTTATCAGGGGACAAAAATAAGTGGACACTTGGTTGTAATGTTAT
>CM052191.1:4632749-4661453 GCA_028455805.1 Lasioglossum figueresi
GATGGTTTTACAATTTTCTTGGACAATTCTTCAGTTGCACGAAAATCGACTGTGTAGAAATAATTGTTTGATGAACGGTCATCGATGGTCTGACAATTTTCTTGGACAATTCTTCAGTTACACGAAAATCCAGTGTAGAAATAATTGTTTGATGAACGATCATCGATGGTTTTACAATTTTCTCAGACAATTCTTCTGTTGCATGAAAATCCACAGTGTAGAAATAATTGTTTGATGAACGATCATCGATGGCTTTACAATTGTCTCAAACTGCGCGAAGATCAGCAGTCTAAAAATGATCGACGAGTGGAAGGTTCCAGGATATTTTCCGTGGATCATGTTCGGTGAACGACGAGCCAAAAAACCGCGGATCGGACAACGTTTATGGAACACGGCTCGGTGTTGTAACAGTTAATGATCCGAGTACTTGACGCGCGGAGATTCGACGGCCTTATGTCGTGTCGTAATGCTTCGTAATGGGAGTAAATGTTGCACGTCGCCGGCGCTCGTGCAACAAAGCGGCTAGCTTTGGTCATAGTCGGCTGGCCATGAACCTAACCGATAGGCTGCGAGTAAGCATGACGGTGCGACCATAGAAACCTCATGGCCAATGAGCCGTCATAGGGAAGTCGAGCTGTCATCGTACATCGAGCAACAATTCGCACTTTTCCACCTAGCACTGCGACGCCGCTTTTCATTACCTGAATTACAACGAACTCAAGTGAAATAGAAGCTATTTTCTTTTTTATCAGTGCGGGATGTGCGTTCTCGATAATACAAAAATGGAGGTTTTCAGTAGTCAAAAACGCTAGACAAAAGATCGACTAGGCCGCTATCGCCCTCAAAAGTCCCATTTTTTCGTTTACGAGGCGTAATTTGCATTATTCGGAAGCATACAACTGCGCATGTAGCTATCTTCATAGCTACATGCTGCCGAATAATGCAAATTACGGCTGATAAACGTAAAAATAGGAATTTCCAGGGCGATCGCAGCCTGGATTGATCTTTTGTCTAGCGCTTTTGACTACTTATACTCATCTTTGTGAATTATCAAGAAATGAGAACGCGCATCCCGCACCCCTGCAATTTTGGAAACAAGTCTACCGCCTTAAAAGGCATTTTCAAATTTGTTGAATGCCTCTACTGTTTTAGATTACACCTACTCAATTTTTTCATAACTGCACAAAATCCGTAGTCAAACCGGAGTGAAATCGAATGCTATTTTCATTTCTAATAAGTTTAGTAAGCATTTTGAAATTTTTTAAATGCCTCTACCGTTTTAAATTACGCCCACTCAATTTTGTCACGAATGCATAAAATCCGTAGTCAAACTGGAGTGAAATCGAATGCTATTTTCATTTCTAATAAGTTTAGTAAGCATTTTGAAATTTTCTAAATGCCTCTACCGTTTTAAATTACGCCCACTCAATTTTGTCACAAATGCATAAAATCTGCAATCAAACTGGAGTGAAATCGAATGCTATTTTCATTTCTAATAAGTTTAGTAAGCATTTTGAAATTTTTTAAATGCCTCTACCGTTCTAAATCACACCCACTTAATTTTGTCACAAATGCATAAAATCTGCAATCAAACTGGAGCGAATTAGAAAGCCATTGTCTAACGTAGAATATAATGTAGAAAATGTAGAATACGCCTACGGTAGCCAGGACCTAACCTAAGCTACCATAGAATGATTCTACACCCTCGATTTGGTTGAAATCAAGGTCAAAAGGTCAACCTTTTTTTTTAATTGCATCGTATTTTAATCGTAACGAGGGTCAAAAGTGCAGAACCCTCGCGACGAGTAAAATACGATGCAATTAAAAAAAAATTGTTGACCTTTCGATCTTCAAATTCAAGATCAAGGCCAATTTAGCGGCACCTTAGTTCAATTTCAAACCAAATCGGGGGTGTAGAATCGTCCTATGGTAGCCGCGACATATCACTTTTTTACACCCTGTACAATGTTTTTTATTTCTGAGAAAGCCATACGCGCGCTGGTAGAATCCCACTTGTGGACGGGCAGTTTGAGAAGGATTGCGCGATCGCTTGTTTGAGGTGCATTATACAGGCTCACGTACGGTCCCGTTCTCGACGAGAGGAGAGTAGAGATGAGATGAGAGAGGAGAGGAGAAGAGAGAGCGGAGGCAGGATATGAATATTTCGGAGGGCAGTGGGACACGTGGCCCCCCGGGTGAATCGGCAAGCATTCAGCGCGCTTCAGGGGGTGGACAGGGGACGAAATCGTCGACGTTCGACGTCGTTTCCTTTCTGTGAACGGGACGCACGGAACGGCGGAGCCGCTTTTCAGCTATTCGCTGTCGCGTTCCCTCAGCCTTTGCACGATCCCGAGGCCTAAGCCCTCGGTAATTGCCGGCATCACGGGGGATCTACCGGCGACGATCCACGCGACTGCCACGAATCGGCGCGACTGCGTTTAATTACACGTCACGCGCCCTGGTCCCGGCCAGACGTCTCTATTATCCTGTCTATGGCGAATTCGAGACGGCCCGAAGTCAGAAAACAAACGAAAGCCTCTCTCCTCCTCTCGGGAGAAAGTGCTCCTAATAAATGGACCGTTTATTTTGAAAGTGGTGTAAGTCCTTTTTTTTTAAAAAAAATGAGATATGACGTAATTTATGCTTAATTTAGTGTAAACTTTTTGTTTATAACTGGTTAGTATTTATAATATCTTAAAAAATGCCAATGTTTTGTTCAATTTAAGATTGGCCAGTAAAAGAAATTGCGTAATTGAATTAAATCTTGTGATTGTTATAAGGCAACATGCGCCTATTACTTTTATATTTATAGTTCGGTACGTTTAGTGCTAACTCTGACGAGGTTTGACTATATTTTCACGTTCGCAGCTTTCATGTTCTGAATTTCTTCGAGAAGAGAACATCTACTATAATATACTTTATTTTTCGGCTTCACAGCCCAGAAAAATGACTTGGTTTTGTACAGTCTACAAATCTCACTCACTCTGTTTCATACCGCACACATGCACACTTAATCTATATTGCACATCCTACTGTAGTTGTCTTTGGTCTGTTGCTCCTTTCTGACTATTCTGCGCATAGTTTCTATCTTCCTTAACCATCCTACCATCCTCTCCTCTGATCTGCCCTCTACAATCTCCCCCTCTTGTAGATCGCTGCCCTCCACTTTATAGCAATCTAGTAATAGATGCCTTATAGTACCTATCTGTAATGTGCACAACAGACATTTCTTTTTTTCCTCTTCCAGCCAGTACCGGTTCCCTTCCTCCAAGTTTCCGCATCTAGCTCTTGCTATTAGCTCTTGGCTGCCTCCTTCTCCCTGTTTCGCTAGGTACTCCACTCTACCTGCCGGAGAACATCTACTATGATCATTAGTAACCAGCGGATCGTAATGGAAAATAAAAATTTTCTACTTGAATTACAAGAAACTGGAATGAAATAGAATTCTTCTAATGTTTTCACTGTTTTGAATTACACCTACACATTTTTGTCATAGAATCCTGTTACGTCGTGAATTTTGAGGCGACACTCACTGCGCGGATGGATCCCACTCAAGGTTGTAAGGCTTGAGCCCGGTTTGATCGCGGACGCGTCGACCCGCGAATGTCCTCGCACGAATGTTACTACCCGCCAAATTAATATTGGGTAGCCGGTTCAATGGTTTAAGCGATGACATAAAACAAATCGGTTCGAATGATGATAAAATACGTTAAAAGAGCGTTTCGTCCCGGACCTGCTAGCGAACTCGTCGGTAAGGCTGATCTAGCAGGTCCTGCCTTATACGTTAGCGCACGCGAGGGGTTTTAGATCGCTTGTCACACGGATTTTAGCGCGATTGTCCCGATCGCTGGACAACGAACTACCGCAACGTAACGTCTCGACACATATCCCGTTTTGAATGACAAGACAACGGCCGGTGCGTTGTACTTGTCTAACCGAGGATTAAAAGATGTTGCTTGTCCGAAAGCCAAAATATAACTGACGGAACTCGATTTCCTATTCGAACGCGACGAGGAAAAAGATATACCGATTGGTTCCTGCCGAACGTTGCATTTACCAATCGGCATGCTTCCATTGTTTATCCTTTCGCTGTTCTGAAGGAGCGTTGGGAAGAAGGCGCGACGGTTCCCGGTAATTCGACACTGCCGGTGACGGTCCGGGCGGTCGCTCAAAAGGACCAATTCCACAGCACATTGTTCTTTAAGATATAAACATTCGAGACATTTGCCAGATATCTCGAATGGTCGCCGAATGACCCTAATTTACGACATCTTCGAGGAAGATGTTTAGTCACGAACGTACACTAAATATTGTTCAAAAGAAAGCTACGTCTCGTGTTTCTGCGCGACGGAACAAATCCGCTGTCTAATCATTAGTCTATCGATTTTCTTGATAATTTTAGTGGACTGAAATGATTATGATGACGATCATTGAAATGATGCGAGACAGGTTCGTAGAAGTCGAGGATTTCGTTTTGAATCGGATCGTCGGACGTCGGCAACGTATGTCGTTTCACACTGGCTGCGCAGATCGTCGATTAGGCTATCACCGGGCCAGATCGTGAACAGTCGGATAGGATCGATCGCGAGCTATCCATTACCGTAATCCACTTTGCGCCGTGTTTCTTTATGATGCAGATGTTCCTCCGACACCGTTGCACAAGGGTCGGCCCTCGTGACACTGCGATATGCAAATCGCCACGCGTTTTAATCCCGTTTCGAAACGTCGGGGACCGCGTTGTCTAAAGTCACACCGTTCGACCAAGTCACTTTTCGGAGATCTCAATCGCGAGGCTACTATTCCATACAAACAGTTTGCTCTTTATTCTCGTCTCGTGCAATCTTTTTCGTTCTTTAATCCTGCGAGAGCCACTAGTATTAAGAGGGCCAGCATTTTTACATTGAAAACTTGAAGTTTCTTCATGATATGCAATATACAGGGTGTTCGTTTGAAAACTTTCCAGCCGAATATCTCGAAAAGTATGAAAGATATTTAAAAAAAGTGTAAAACACGTGTCCAAGGATTTCGAGGGGAAAAGTAGGGGACAGTATCAGTTTATTTGAGTGGCGTTTTCAATGTTATTTGAAGGTCAATTTTGTTTTTTCAAATGGAAACCTATATTTTTTATTATGGGATCTTATTGTACGTAAAAAGACTTTTCTTATCTGCGCGCTAGTTTCGGAGATATTTAAGAGACGTAGAGCGAGTCATACTTATACTGCGAGAAAGTTTGTAATTTCTTTGTATCTGTAACAAATTTTCAAAATGTTCTCCGTTGTTTTCTAAACAATAATACAGACGATTCTCAAATTCTGAACGAACATTTTTGAAGATATCTGTTGGAATAGCTCTACATTCCACTACTTTTCCAGTTGTATTAGCACGTATCGTTTCAGTATATAGGATAGATATATGTTTCAGTTATCTACAACATTTGTGCCATTAAAGTTAAAATGCATCGAGGAAAACAATTATACAAAAGTGAAACCGATCGAATTTTATTATTGCGGTCACAAAATCAAACTATCACGAAAATTGCGAAGTTATTAAATAGAAGCCGTCACGTTGTGTATAACTATAACTTCTTAAAAAATTCGAAAATCTACGGAAAAAAGAAAAGTGCTGGCAGACCTCGTGCTGCAACAGAACGTGACACACGGGCCATATTACGCGTAGCTTCCAATTATAAAGGAATTGCAAGAAAAATCGCTGAAGAAGCAGGTGTTTCAGCTAACGTAATAACTGTTCGACGTATTCTCCAAAGCAGTAAACAAATTAAACGAAAAAAACTAAAAAGAAAATATCCTCTAAGCGAGCAACAGAAAGAAGCTCGTTTAAAGTTTGCTCGCGATCATGTTTTGTGGAAAAAGAAGTGGAGAGATGTGATATCTAGCGATGACAAGAAATTTAATTTACGATCTAAGGAAGGAAGAACAATATTTAAGCCGTCGGCAAATGGGTGGCGGAAGTGTCATGGTGTGAGCCGGTATTGGATATCGGGGAAAAACTGACATAAATTTTTTATCAGGCCGTGTAAACAGCACAAAATATCTTGAATTAATAGACGATCAGGCAGTACGTTTATTTTGTCAACAGGATAATGCTGCAATACATGCCGCAAGATGTGTTAAAACTTATTTTAGTTCTAAAAATGTGACATGCCTAGAGTTCACCCGACCTTAATATTATTGAAAATATATGGGCAGAACTTTCAAGAAACGTTTACGAGAATGGAAAACAACACAAAGATGTAACAGAATCAAAACAAAGTATTGGTACAAATTGGAGTCTTTTAAGACAAAATTGCTGACAAATTTTAAATATTGAAGATGCCAATGTATGATTTCTCCTCTATTCGAATCACTAAGGGAAGAAATAAAATTCAATGTAGTTTCTATTTCTTGCGATCGACGGAAACAATTTTTATTTTGCATAAAGATCCGCAGTCTAGTGATCAGTTGTGCTCCAAACTGTAGTTATTATTGAATAACGGCATCCTAACATAATTCTCAGCGATTTCCACTGGAAGCGGGGTTTCTCGGGGGACGACAGGACATTAAAAAAGGATCAACGAGAGTGCAGAGAGTATCGCTCAGTTAGAGACGCGTCTTGGTACCTGCGACGTGCACGCGTCGCGTACTCATTGTCCCGTGACGTTGATTTGACGTAATTGCCACCAGGAAGGAGACGAGCGGGGCAGAAATGATTGGGATAAGCCGGAATAAGCCGGGATAAGCCGAGCGTGGATCACGAACGGTCTCTATCGTGAACTCCGACGTAGCTTTTCTCTATCGTCTGCCCTCCAAGGGGACGATAGAAAACACCTCGCACCCTCTGATATCGCGCTCGGATCCGTCCAACGGATTTATTTCAATCCACCGAAACCCCTGCCACCACCGGATCCTCCTCCTTGGCAACAAATTAATTTTTATACCGCCCCGTGCAATTTACAGTCCGCTTTCCTAATTCGAATTCTACTAAAATGTTACTCCATTGCTTTCCAAGTCAAAGCGTCCTTTAACAATCTATGGAGAAGAAAATTAATTTTTCAACCACTGCACCGAGTCCACTGTTTTTAAGCGTTAGATCAATCGTGCTAAGAATTATTTAACCCTTATCGCAATAACCGGATACCGACTTTCAATATCTCTTTCAAACTTTTTTAATAAAAATGTGTGTTGAAACTGTAAATTACAGCATCCGTGAATATCGTGGAAATTTTAGGTTGTCGACACGAGGGTTGACGAGAAATTGTTAGACTGCGGATTGCGTGCATTTATGACAAAAATGTGTAGGTACCATAAACAATCTTGTAACAGAAGGAAAGTTACAATAATCGAAGAATATCGACATACTATTTTGAGCTTGTTAAAATTATTAATTAAAGAATGAAATGTGTATTTGGTCGCCGTCTCTGTCGATTAAAATAAACAACTTGTATTCTGCATGAAGATCCGCAGCCTGGTAATTATTGATAACATAGCTGTTCGGGTTTATCTAAATTTTCTAGTAATCGCTAGATCCCTTGGAATTATAAAACGGCTATAAAGAAATGTCAAAGGCGCCGTTGAGTAGAGACAGGGGTGCGATACAGGTTGACAGGGTGTCCGAGGAAGGGTTGCCGATTATCCGGTCGCGTATTTACGAGGTTGCACCGAGCCGTGATTAGCATGTCACCTAATTCGCCGTGTCCGGAACATTTATTTAAATATTACGCTGTTCCCTGATGCAGATGCGCGAAGGGGGGAGGAAGGGGTAGCTCCGAGGACATCCGGGATCCGTGAAATCGCGTGCCCCCTCGAGGACAAAGGAACCCCGTGCATTCGCGCCACGTACAACCGACTAATTGGCTTGCTCTCGATCCTTCGAGATAACATTCGTATTCTTTCTCTTCGTCCTACAACTTCAAAGCACCGACACACGCCTTACTGTCGCGGCCGTTTGCATCGAATAGATGGAACTTGAAAATTATCATTACGCGAATCTTTATGCAAAATAAAAGATGTCTGTATCTTTTCCGAGAAGGAAAAGCCACATAAAAATTGATTTCGTTTCTTAATCATTTTAATAAGTTGTAGACAATGTTTTAGTAGTATTAAAGTCATCTGATGCTTGTTCCTTCTTTCGTTGTTACCGATCATCGATGTCCGAGAACAGAGTCGCGTTACAAAAATTGTTTAACCGCGTTCGACCGTCGATAATATTAAAAATCGGTATCATCGTAATCGGCAGACTCTACGGAATCATCTCGATCATGAAACGCGTCTGTAGCTGTAATAGTCGAGACGCGATAAATTGTCAAAGTTGAAGGACTATCGATTGCGAGAAATGGAAAACTTGTCGTCGCTGATTCGTGTTGATCGTGGAGGATCGCGGTTGATCATCCGCTCGTGGCGGTTGTTATTAGAAAATAGCTGGCAGCATAGCTGATCCGTTTAATTGAATCGAGGACGAGCACGAATCCCTAGGATTCCGTGCGCATAGCGATCCAGCACCCCCGATTGCGGGGCTTAGGGTTGTCTCTCTCTCTCTTTCCCTGCTTTTCTCGCATGCTCAGGTGTCCGCTCCCACAGGGTTGGTCCTTCGCCCGGGGATATTTAAGTGTTTGACGTTCGCATTACGCCGGAATCCACTCGCTCCTCGGCCGAGACGGAGGAACAATCGGGAAAGTTTGCTTCTATGACAGAACACAACGGGAGGAACTCTCTTTGGAAATTTCTACGCAAACGTTAACACTGAACTTACGCACAAAACATGTGAAGGTGAAACGCCTTGGAGTGAGGATATTACTTGAACTTGAACTAAATAAAGAAGTCGATGCAGTCCTACGACAGCGTTTTTATATAATTTTAATAACTATGTATAGCGGTTCGTTCTAGAAATTTGTACCACATAAATTAGAATAAAAAAATATATGTATTAGGTTGGCAACTAACCTCGCGACCTCCAATTTTTCTCAAACAAAGTCATTTATATATATTTTTAAAGCACGAGTACTTTATATCGAATTAATCGCAAAATTCAGAGCTTTCCAATGACATACAGTTCAAAAGGAACGGTCACTGAATGAGGTTATAATAATACAATAAAAGAATTACGAAACAGAAGGTCGTGAATTTAGTTGCCAACGTAATACCACCGTAAAAGCATTTGCCGACTAAAAATGAATACAACGTCCCAAATGGAGTGTTTATAATCACGGAATAAACAAACTGTTTTGTGTAATAATTGCACCAACAAAAATAACATATATCACAACGATGTACATGTACATCGTATCACAGTTTGAGAAAGGCTGATCTACAGTCCTGGAAAACTTCATTTTGCAACGTTGAAATTTTACGGACTTTTTGTGAAATCGACCGGAAGTCCTCTTCTCCGTTCAATTTTTCATGCCGCAAGAAAAAAAAGGGTTTTGCGCGTCCGATCGGAAAAATCGCACGCGAAAGGGGTGGAAAAAAGATGTTCCACGAGCCCCAACGGTTCAACCGCGGAAGGGTGAAGATCCATGGATCGTTCTCCATTCTCCGATTCGTTCCTTCCTTGCAGCGAGTTCATCGAGAGGGAAAATCGTCCGATTCCCGAATTCGGTGTGACCAATCGCTACTCTCAACGATAAATATGCGTTGATCGCTGAAGTATGTGACCACAGATTTTACAACCCTGATGTTAATACACCTTTGCTGCCATTGAACCCTTACCACATAACTACCCTCTCGAGGAAAAGGAAATTGAAGGGTTGATCGGGAATTCCAGATGTTTCGTTCAAAAACCCAGGCAACTTTCAGACTAATCCCAGAGAATCCCAGATAAAGCCACCCTAAGCCCACTAATTCATTATCTATATATATTTAGTAGACTGCGGATCTTAATGCACATTTATGAAGAAATTGGTTGCGCGAAATATGTATAAAACAGTAAAAGGATTAAAAAATTCAAGAATGTTTTAATGTTGCTATTAATGTAACAAAGTCGTTAAGGGATGAAATCCATTTCTATGTTATTCCTGCTTCCTCAATCAATACGAAACATTTTTATTTTACATAAAGATCCGCAGTCTAATAATTCGAAATGATAAAAGAAAATTGAGATCAAGAATCCCAGATAAAGCCACCCTAAGCCAACGAATTGTAGAAAAACTAGAAATTTAGAAAAATCTAGTGATTTCATTTTATAAAATATTGTTCGATCTCGTCGGGGTAATTAAATACCATGCAGCATATTGCAAGCAGAACGCAACTAGCGCTCATTAGCGCGGCGCGCAGCACCTGCCCGTACTATGTCATAATTTATGAGAGCGACAGGGTAACGATTAGGTAATAAATAGTGGGACACAACCCATCCAGCCTTTCCTCCCTCTCCCCCTCTCCCTCTCTCTCTCTCTTGTCCACCCTTCCTATGTCTCTCGGTCTCTGTTTCGGGCCGAGCTCTCCATTCGTTTCCATCGACTCGGGGGAGTGAATTAATAAAAAGACCCCCGGCTGCTCCTCGGCGCACAGATGTGGACCCTCCGCGAGGGGGCTGTTTCTTTTATTTTTATTGCCAAGGGTTAATAGAATAGTTTGCATTCTCCGAATGTCGGAGTACAAAGGTATATTACATTCTCTGCGAACGAGCGAACACAGGATCGTTTAAAAAGCCACCCCCACCTGCAGACCTCGCTTTCTCTGGAGGAAATGATCGATGGATACACAACCCCTTCTTCATCTTAACGATTCGCAATCTTTCTCTTAAGACGGCAGACTCGTTTCCGGGATTGCAAGGGTGCGGGATTCACGTTCTCATTTCTCAATAATACAAAAATAGAGTTTTTCAGTAGCTAAAAACGCTAGATAAAAGATCAATCTAGGGCGCTTTGGCCCTCAAAAGTTAAAAGTCCTATTTTTTCGTTTACAAGGCACAATTTGCATTATTCGGCATCGTGTAGCTATGAAAATAGTTACACGCTAAAATAATATTAAAAAAATAGGACTTTCTAGGGCGATAGCACCCTAGATCGATCTTTTATCTAGCGTTTTTGACTACTGAAAAAACCCATTTTTGGATTATCGAGAAATGAGAACGCTCATCCTGCACCGTTGCAATCCTGAAAAAAGAATCCCTTAAGATCAAAAAAGAAGAAATCTATGTGTTTCTCTTCGTCGTCGAAAAATTTTTACAGGTTATAAGAAGACGCTATATTAGCAATTATCTAGTTTTAAATTGCCATTTCTATTTTTAATAGACCCTTCCTTTCATAATTTAGATAAACTGAATGTATCGATATTCTCGTTGAGGAAATTTCTTCGGGGAGCGAACCGCAGCATGACTCACAGGGTTACAATTTCGTAACGAGTGTTAAACAATTTAAGCCACGCGAAAAAACGTTGTAATGCTTGTGTACCTCGCAAGGGGAGATGATGGCCTCTCGCGGCGCCGATAGTTACACGAATAGGGTGAACACACGAGGGTTCGAGCTATCTATGCTTGCGTGAGATCGCAAATTCGAAAATCCTGTCGACTATCGATCGTCCTCACCGTTATACCAAAAAATGATTAGTAGAAATAGTAAAAAAAAAACACTGAACAACCCTTACAGCTATACTATAGCCGACGGTTACCGAAAAATGTCTACAGATTCCTACTTTCGCGGACTTTATAAATTAATTTACAAATTCAAGATATCAAAATAAGAAATTACTCTGCTAACAATTACAAATTGATTTACACTCTACGCGTAAAAATCTGTGTTACAACTAACTACTATAATATTGTTGAACGCGTAAGAAATTGTTGGCATCAAGATAAATGCGACTATATTTTAGCAGACTGCTCCGAGATCCGAATGGTACACCTGCGAGCACGGAGCGCGTGTCCTAGGACAACGGGGGAGGCGCGGTTATTTAAATCCGCTCGCGTATTTAAATCCCGCCCCCGTTAAATGCAAAACAAGACGAAAGGGGGACAGAAAAACCATAAATCACGGTAAAAATGCGCACGTGCGACCACTCGGTGCCTGAAACCGAACGAAAACTATTAACCCCGTTACACGGGCCCCTGTCGCTACCCTCGTTCAACGGGGGCGATGATGATCGGCAACGAGTTTTGCATACGTTCCAATTTCGTTCGGCACCACTGTGATTTCTATTATTAAATTGTCCCAATGGTTCGCAATGTTCACATTACATATTGTTGGGTTACGCGATCATACACAAACAAGACGATCATCTGTTCATATTGCATTGCTACAAACTTTTAAGAGAATCTAATGCAACCCGACGGAAGACGTCGAGGATCTACAAAAATTTTTATTGATCATTCTTTTCAGCATTCATCAACAACGCCGAACATTTAATTGTGGATGAAATACCATTTTGTTAATCGTGCAGAAATGATGAAAAAACAAGCACGTCTGCATAGATGTTAACGTAAAAAGGTCCGGGTAAAAGATTTAAAATAAACAAATCGTCAACTAAAGCAAGTGGAGCGCTACATGTGAACTAGTCAAACAACCATAATATTAAGGGGTTAGGACACACTAACAAGTGGGGAAAATATAAGATTTTTAAACAACAGTACAGAAAGAAGTGAATGATCGATTAATACAAGATTTTGTATTTCAGTTTACTATATTATGAACTATAAAAAATTGCATGTAATGTTTAAAAAATAATTTGTCTTTATGCCTTCAGTCGTCTATGCTCGGAATATCTTTTCTTCCAGATGGCCAACTGGTGTACAGGATTCCTACAAATCGAATGAACTATATCAAAAATCCCAAAAATGTCATGGACTGTGATATACTTTCTAGGCACTGACGATCCCACATTTCAATTTTTGTGAAAATTAACAAAATGGCAGATATTTTAAATTCAATTGCTGAATTTCGATAGAAAATTTGTTAATTTTTTATTTATACTTAACCAAATAATGGGTACATGAAAAAAAATCGATCGTCAATGTCTAATAGATATTATAATGAAGATAACTGTAAAATTTTAATGCAACTACTAAGATAGAACTCGAGATATACAGGGGGTTAGACAGTATTCGTACATCTTTCAAAATTGAATAACTTTTTTATAATTGTATCAAACGACCTGATTTTTTATAATCAATTAGAAGCATTGGCTTACGAAATGATATGCAAAAAAAGATTTTCCAAAAATTATAATTTACAATGTTACATGCAAAAATAAAAAAGGCACTTTTTAAACTTTTTTATTTGGGTCCTCAATGAAAATTTAAAACATATGTAATATGTAGATCTATGTTAGTTATACACATGTTGAACATTTCATCGAAATCGGTTGACTCAGGAAAAAATGGCACGCATCGAAAGATGTACGATTCTGTGGATTTGAAGCAGAAACTGATCAAAAGTCGTGTAAAACTACGATTTTCACCATTTTTAACCGCTTGTAGCTCGTGTGTATGTTAATCGATTTCGATGAAATTTTCGGCATGCGTGTAACTACTACGGATCTTCAAAACATATGTTTTAAATTTCCTTTAAGGGCCCAAATAAAAAAGTTTAAAAAAATGCCTTTTTTTACTTTTGCATGTAACCTCGTACTTTATAATTTTTGGAAAATCTTTTTTGCATATCTATTGATTATAAAAAATCAGGTCGTTTGATACAATTATAAAAAAGTTATTCTATTTTAAAAGGTGTACGAATACTTTGTACACCGTTTCGAAAAACGCGTTAAAAGTTTTCGAATGTAATTTTTCTATAAAAAGAATTTTCAATTTTTTCAAAATATTATCGTGTACTAACCCCTTAATCCATTCTTCGCTTAAAAAAGAAAGTATTAATCATTTAGAATTTCGCTGACGGCAAAGTTTCAGAGGTTCACCGTAAAAGAAATGGCGGAGATTCTCCCGATTCCACAGAAGAATAAATGAACGAGTCAAGACTCGGAAGACAAGTGAACGCTTGCCGGAAGTGGTTGCTCCTCTGGCAGTCTGAGGCCACTCGTGGGCCACTCTAATCGTCGCAATGGCACCGATCGAGCCAGTCCCTCGCACGGACAAGTTCTTGCGAGTGCACAGCTGATTGCAGGCGAGTGCACTCGGCAACGGAGGCTGCATTGATCAGGCGCGGCGATCCGTGAAACGCATTTAGCTTGTTGGCACACAGAACTCCACGGGACACAGTCTAACACTCGCGAACGAGCCCACGTGCGTGCACCAACGAATCCAGATTCGAGATCGGTTCGTTTCACACGCGAGGCGCGATCAAAGCGACCATCCGCCTCGGAATCAAGGCCAACACTGTCGAACATCCCCAATGGGGGTCTATTTATCATTCTACCTTTTTTGTCCTTCGCAAGTTTCCATGAGAAGTGAAAATGTTCGAGCACTGATGATCGTAAATCACCCTCTTGTATATAGAGAGGTGTCTTGGAGGAGTATTATTGTCATCCGAGTAATGGTTTTTTTTGTAAATAGATCTCTGAGAAGGTCGGAGGCTCCAGGCTCTTTCTTAATTACTATACAACTGCTTTTATACAAAATAAAAATTGTATTTATTCGTTTCAAGTAACAGGGACAACATACACGTTTCTTTCTTTTATTAATGTAAGCTGTACCCGGCCACGCGTTGCTGTGTCTCAGTCTGGTTAAATGGAAAAGAACGAAAAGAGAAAGCCCGCGTTTCTAATATATTTCTTGATGAACCAAAGCAGATCGATTGCACTGAAAAAGAAGAAATTAAGTTATAACAAAAACATATAAAATTGCAAAACATTGAAAAAGGAAAAAACACGAACTAAAAAACAAAGAAAAAATAAAAAATACTAACGAAATCTTTTGAACGAACTCACATTTATATTTTTATTTATATAGATTATACAGATTAGGCATATAAAAACACGCGCGTATTCGAATGCAACGTTGTGTCAAAATTTCAAAGCAATCGGTGAAGAACTTTCGGAGATTTATGAATTTGAACAAACGAACATTTACATTTTTATTTATATGTATACATAGATAGATATAGATTAGGTTTATAAAAACACGCGCGTATTCGAATGCAACGTTGTGTCAAAATTTCAAAGCAATCGGTGAAGAACTTTCGGAGATTTACGAATTTGAACAAACGAACATTTACATTTTTATTTATATAGATATTATTCTTCATTTTTCATTATTCCAATTCATAATGAATTCGAGAAAGTAATTCTTAGTTACTTTAGACCAGGGACTTAATACCGGTAAAATTTTCATACCGGTATTAAATAACACCGAAATGAATGAAAAACAAAATCGTTAAAATACCGGTTTCGCTGTAACGATATTCTACCGAAACCGAAATGAATACCGGTATTTTTTCGGCTTTTCCCATGCAAAGGATGCTCCGAATAAAAAGGTACTTCGTGCCACTAACCCCAGAACCCTCAAGAAGCACAATCACCTAAATTATTTAAGTATACACAATGTAAATACGTTCCGCGTCGTAAAATCTGTATCAACATTAATGATTAATAAGACGTGTGAGTTGCGGAATACCTCTTCTATATTCGTGAAACAGTTAATGTATCATATACATCGGAAAACCCGAAATTATTGCCGATAAATATATGCAAATATACCGATATTTTCATATACCGGTATGACATCATACTGGTATTCCGATATTTCTTTTTCTACAACGGTTAGAAAGAAATAACCAAAAAATACCGGTACGTTACCGTTAGACTGCTTTTATGGAAAATAAAAATTGTATCATATATTGGACCATGGACAACATAGACAATTCTTTCTTTTATTAATAATATTATTCTTGATTTTTCATTACTCAAATTCTTAATGAATTAAAGGTGATTCGACAGTACCTCCAAATTTTTAAAATGTTTTTACTATTTGGCATTTGATGATTTGATGGTATATTAATGTGGATACAGAAATATTTGGATCGTCCGTATCTGGTTCCGCGATAAAAATGTTCGGAGATAGACGTTCGATATTTTAATTGGACTCGCGTTCAAAGCTAAACAAAACCTAAACTAAAGTCGGCGTAAAACGAGACTAAAATCGAGCTCGTAACCGGAAGCGGACTCGCGGCAACGAGCTTTGTTGACGATAGGTTCTCGACGATCGTTATACTCGCCCGTTTACGAGGACCTACCGCGTGGATCGTGCGAGGAGCTCATTCGTGTCGAACATCAGGAGCATGCATGCGGGCATATGTGCCCATTGTGACGCGATCAACGCAGTCAAATGAGCAGTCACCGATCACGTCCACCACTCGCAACGATATCGACAGGCTCGCTGGAATACGATCCACGAGAGATCCTTTCGAGATCATCAAACCGGTAAGCGCAGCTTCGAACTTGTAGTACCTTGGCTGACGTCCGACTATTTTTCCCTGGAAAAATAATCGAGTCGCCAAGCAATTTGTTACATTTTATTCATTTCGAGGTTTGCAAGAATATTAGCAGGTATTTTCTAATGACCAGACTGCCATTTTTATGCGAAAGTTGTGTGCATCGATTGCAGAAACAGGAGTTGCACGAAGGGGTTTATATCAATCATTTTAACAAGGCCACATATTACAGTTTTTGTATTATTACAGGAGAGATAATAAAATATAGTTGATTTGTATAGAATTTAATTTTTATGATAAATTTAAAATTTGAAGAAAATGTAGTAGATTGATTGGTGTATATATAATATATACAGTAGGTGTAAAAAGTATTCGTTTGATCTTTAAAATCGAGTAATTTCTTTATAATTGTGCCAATCGACCTGATTTTTTATAATCAATTAGAAGCATTGGTGTACGAAATGATATGCAAAAAAGATTTTCCAAAAATTATAGTTTACAAGGTTAGATGCAAAAATAAAAAACGCATTTTTTAAAACTTTTTTATTTCAGCCCTTAATGAAAATTTAAAATATGTTTTGTCGATCCACGTTAGTTATACACATAATGAAGATTTCATTCTGTGGATTTTAAGCAGAAACATTAAAAGTCGTGTAAAACGACGATTTTCACAAATTGTAGCAGCTTTGTAGGTTGTGTGTATGACAATCGATTTCGATGAAATTTTCAGCATGCGTGTAACTACCACAGATCTACAAAACATATATTTTAAATTTTCTTTAAGGATCCGAATCAAAATGTTTTAAAAGATGCCTTTCCTATTTTTGCATGTAACTTTGTAAATTACAATTTTTGGAAAATCTTTTTTGTATATCGTTTCGTAAACCAATGTTTCTGATTATAAAAAATTAGGTTGTTTGGCACAATTATAAAAAGTTATTCTATTTTAAACGGCGTACGTATACTTTTTACACTCACCTGTATAATAAAAATAATGGGTGTCGTTAAAGAATATTTTACGCTAAATTGGCTTGGAAAAACTATTTTTTCACTTTTTATTTTCCCAAAATGGCGGTCCCCAGAGAAGCTATCCGATAGCCAATCCAAAGCGTAGGTGTATTTTGGAGATCCTGATTTATTTAGCTAGAAAGGGGCGCGTAGAGTCGTAGAGGAACGAGTTTCGAGACGGTAGAAGAGAAATGGCGGTCCCTAGGGCAGATGCGTTTCTGTCAAAACACTCGGAGTCGTGTGTCAGCCGTGGAAAAGTGGAGACCGGCTCAGGAGCACGCAGGAGTAAACGAAGATCGAGGATCGTGCCTTCGGGGCCGGTTGGCTCTCGATCTTCGCCCTCGTGATCGTATTTAGGGAAGAACCTTGCTTCCTACTCTCGTCCCTTTGTCGACGGAATTAGATCCCGGAATCATTGCCCGTAAATTCACTGGCGAACAGCCGAATAAAAGGGGATTGCTTTGGGAATCGGTCTCGGGAACGGTGGAGCGACAAACACGCCGAAGAATGTCGGTGAATTTCTTGAGGATCGTCCTGTTCACTCTTGTTTACATTTCTGATACATACTTACACTTTCCGACAACTTCCGCGTACATATAACTGTAATCTTTTATGGGAATTAATGAAAATATGAATGTGAAAACATGTAACAAGTGTGCGTAATCGACATAAAGAAATTATACAAAATGTTTAAAACTTATTCAAGTTAGTCCCGTCGCGCATCGGCGATTTATAATTTGTGTTTTCATCATTCGGAGTGTTGATGACAGTTTCTCACGTAGACTTCCCCCGGAGATTGTTTATCGTTAGTTTCTTTCGCTCTTCGCTTCCTGCGGACTGCTGATAAACGGTATCGTGCCTTGTTACAGGATATCGCAGCGGGCGCTTCACTTAAGTTGTCGAAAGGAAACCGCAGGGACCACATGGCCCAGATAAATTCCATGACCGAGGAACGTTCCGTTTCTCGGTACACTCGGCCGCATATTAGTTCAATTATAACAAATACTGACACCGAACTTTTCGTTTAGGCCGCGTCAACCACCGATGACTGACAATGTAAAATATGATATAAAACTAGAAAATTTACATTGTTTCAAGTAATTACTGAAAATTTCTTTAAAATTTACTTAATTTTTATTTATTACAGGATTATTACATTAAGGCATTTTAATGGAATTTATTGAAACACGGTAAACATATAAAAACGATTGTCCCTTAAGAATTCGCGTGGCGCTCAACGTGTTAACTACTACGGCAGTCTAATCATTTCGTTTGGAGCCTCCTTTTACTACAACATAATTATTAGAGATAGTATAGATTATTGATAGGCCTCCGGTCGCTAAAGTGTTACATAAATCGGATTTGAAAGAGCGTTGAAGACTTCGCAATATAAAAGTCGATCGAAACCTTCAAGTGGAGATTATCTCTGTAAATTACGATAGAGCAGATCAAAGAAAATTTATACACGAATGATGAGACCTCTAAAAAAACCAGAGAAAAGTGTACGTGAAATCCATGTGAACAGTTTATTTTTTCCGGGGAAAGTGTGACTTTCGATCGAGAGCGTATTAGGGACAAACATTGGAGTTTCGAGGAATCCATGGGGCACCGAGGGGTAGCAAATGGGAGGCGGGGGGTGGCCAATCGTCGTGTATCGTTTTGTATTTGTCGAAAACAGCCGTATTGTCCGCGGGGGGTGAACGAGGAGGCCAGGTCGCAGCGGGGTTGGCCTGTAGGCACTCGTCGCATCTGCCTCCGATTTATTTTCGATCGTAATTGATGACTGATGGCCCCCGGGGCCACCGTCTACGGAGCCTCCGGAGCCTCCGGAGCCTCGTCGAGTGCCCGTCCATTCAGAGCCACCGGGAAGAATCGTGTCGCTGAAAACTTTTGCATAATGGGGTGGCAAAAGTCACGCTCCGGCCAATAAATTATAATATAATACACGGCTGCCCTATCTGCGACGCGATCCTCTCCGTGAATCGAGGATTTTCATTCATGTTTCACTCCTGTTTGCCGAGGGACGCTCGAGTGGACGTTCGAACATCGATGTCCCGGAATTTTTGGGGAACGCCTAATTCTTTTCGCATTTGTTCCGCTGTTTACCTTCGCTATCGACGCTTAGTACTCGAACGACGACTGTGGGGCTTCACTGAATATTGTTACACCGTTATTCAAAACAATCAATACATGTTTATATCGAAGAAATTGATAAAAAGTAAATAAGTAGGAAAAGTCATGTACCAAATATTTTTTAGATCGGAAGAAATGCCTTGGTTTAGGGTTTAACCCTCGGACAACGGACGATTTTTATAGCTATATAATTGGCAATAATATGTTTAGGACCATTCACAGCTCTAATTAATAATTTTTTTAAATTTACTAAAGATGATATCTCGTGTAGACACATTAGTCTTTCCGATATCCTCAATGAAACAGCTATTCAGTTAGTTCAATTGCCAGAAAGTGAGTACTTAAATGACAATTTGGATGTTCCCGGTCAAAAATGAGTCCGGCACAGTACACGGAGGGTTAAATGGTAAAACAATTTATCAGAGGAGAGTCATCGATTCCATAAACATTGCATCGTATTGATATACTATATTATACTATGAATATTACATACTGTACACAATTAATTGGACTACTTTCGGGTAAACCGAGAGATCGTGATCGTCAGATATCAGTGACGGTGGTAGCGAACGCGTTAAATCGTTCTCCGGTGGAATAAAAAATAGGGCCGAGTCGGTTACTTCCTGTCGGACTGATCTTGAGGAACCTTTCGTGGGAAGTGACAGGGGTCCTTGTTCCCCCAGTATCGGTTCTCCGCGGGGTATGGCTTCTTATAAGAATTCCAGGCAAGGCATTATCGTCTTACATCGAGCCGACGCGACGCACGATTATGCTTCTCCTGCGAGCGTGTTTTGCTGAACATTCTGACGAAATACTTTCAACAATGCACAATTACCCCAAAAATATTTGAACAATCAATTCCTGTTTCTTACTCGATGCCTGACGAACGATTCTCTGATCCTTCGGCCTTGGGACATTATGATATGGTTTCTTGGACCTTGAAGATTGAAGGGGAAACATGAACCGTACAACTTTCCGCATTGCTACGTGCCGCGTGTTGGCTGCAGACCTGCCAGTTAAAGAAATGATAATAGCTCGATGCTAAAATGAAATTGCTAAAAGGCTTATAGGGGATCGACCGTGCCATAATGTCATTCCAAAAGTTCTCGCCTAAATAATGGGCAAGTTTTAAAGTGTAAGGTATGAGAATAAATTCAGAAATTTTCGAAAATTCCTGGAACAGTTTGTGTATCGGCGAGGCGATTTCGGAGAGCCGGTAGATCGGGAACAGACCTAAACGCTCACGTATTTGCGGATCGACGGGGGAGCCGCATTAGGGTGTTATTTTCTGGAATAATGCCGTGGGCGTTCGAGCGTGGCAACGCGCGGGTGTATCGGTGCCCCGTTGATCCCATCAAACGGGAATCAGTCCGGAATCTCCCCCGTAAATCGGCTTTTATTGTTTTAAATTCGTTCGTATCGGATCGAATCGGATCCCGTCAACCCTAACGCGAGTTTATCCACCCTTCCCTCCGATCGAGATGGATAAAACGGCAGAAGGAATGGACACGCGAAAAGGATGAGGAGGAATTGAATAATAACGGGTAAGGTTAAGTATTATATTAACAGCCGAAATGACTGGGGGGGGGGGGGGGGGGTAAAGTGCTTGAAATTAGAATTATAAAAATATAAATAGATAAATAAATAGATAAATTTAATAAAATATAAAAATATAATAATTAGGATACATTTTCAGATAGTTACTACAGATAATAGTGACAAATAATTAACTTCTTATAAGGTTTATTCACCTATTTGAGGGGAATATTCCTAATTTTCATCATAGTCTAAACAGTAATATGTAATTAAAATGTACAATAGATTGATTTTCAGTATACTTTTTATTTTCTCATTCTTCTCTTCCCTCGCGAACGGTTTTCCTGCTTCCGTGGAGATAATTCCATATTGCGAGGGTGTTACATATTGTAATGTTCAACAAGTAACACTAAAATGGTAGAAACAATATTTCTTTACTCGCTGGACATTACAATATGGAATTGTCCCCGCGCGAACAGATCAAAGAACAAGAGAAGATATAATTCCCGGATTATTGAAGGAATATCATAATCCAAAAGAAAATTTTTACTGTACATGGAGAAAATGTAATTCTCATCCCCTCCGCATTCAACGCCGATGTTTCCTCGAACACCCTCCAACAAAAAACAAATGTCGTCCGACAAAACGTTGTATCTTATGCGAAGATAAATACGCGCGGAAAGAAACAAAGTTATGGGTTTAAAAATAATACTTAGCACTACGTGTTCCTCCACATTTCGAGTTATTTCATGTAAGGGAGAGGTAAACATCGTTCTTTCTATATATAAATATTTCCAAATTAGAACTTTCGCCCGATAATTATGAGGTGTATGTAGTTTGTCGCGAACTAATACAACCAACATCGTACGACCAATGTACGAGATGTGATAAAAAAAGTAAGGTGACTTTGAATTTCGCGGGATACCTACAGTCGATTTTCGTTTTCTTTTTTTTCGTACGCTGGTACACTCGTCCCGAACATATGTTCACAGTTTCAGCTATACAGCATTTTTTGTTTGGTCGCGAGAAGCATAAAGGTTAGAAGTGTTTTGCCTGTTCGGCGATTTTCTTCTGTCGAAAAGAATGGATCAAAGAATTTGCATCAAATGTTATGTAAAAAATGGAATTAAGTGTTCCAAAACCCTTGAAATGTTGACAGTGGCATACGGTGAGTGTACTCTGAGTAAAAATAATGTTTATAAGTGGTACAAGCTCTTCCAAGAAGGCCGAGATGATGTTAATGACGTAGCTCGCTCTGGACGCTTCAGCACGTCAACAACCGATGGAAACGTTGAAGAAGCGAAGAAAATAGTGTTGGGGAATCGTCGAATTATAATTAGAGAAGTTGCCGATGATGTCGGCATCTCGTTTGGTTCGTGCCAAGCAATTTTAACGGATGTTTTGGGCATGAGACGTGTGTCAGCGAAGTTTGTTCCGAAACTACTTAATTTTGACCAGAAGAAACGTCGCATGAGCATCGCTCAGGAGCTGTTGATTGACGTCAATGATGATCCTGATTTGCTCAAAAGGCCCCCTGCGACTTTTTCCTGTTCCCAAAACTGAAGAGACCCATGAAAGGACGGAGATTTGCAACGATCGAGGAGATAAAGACTGCACCTCTGGAAGAGCTCGAAGCTATACCAAAAAGTGGTAATCAGAAGCGCTGGCACAAATGTATTATATCTGAGAGGGATTACTTTGAAGGGGACAACATAAATATCGACGAATAAATAAATATTTTTTGATAAACATAAAAAGTCACCTTACTTTTTGATCACACCTCGTATATCGCGGAGCATCTCGTCGAAGGTAGCAAAGTGAAGTCACCTAATAATTAGGTACACGATGTACGCTGTTCTGCATCGCAGAAACGGTATCGCGTCGCGAGATGACTCGCCTGTTATACTTTATAATTTATACAAATAGTATCGGCGCCAGAACATAACTAGTTACCAATAAAATTGTTAATGCTTTCGGGGTAAAAGTTCGATCATTTGTTACGTAATTTACAAAGCAATTTTGCAAATGCAAATTTAAGAATGCCGACGTTTCGGTCTGCATTCAGATCATCTTCAAGGGTTACTAGAATTGCGACTGTGAAAATTTTTTTTAACAAACTAAGAATATTTTGAAATTTAAGAATACATGCCAGAGAAACGGAAAATGCTGATAATAAAATTACTGATTAGCTTTGTGATGAACATTAATAAATTTGACGTGACACTGTAATACTTGTTGAATGCATGCCGGTTATCGGGACACTGAGGTAAACAGTAAACAGTAAACAGTAAACATTAGGCAAGAACGTATAAGATCATGGATCGAAGTATGCCAATCAATATTAGACGTTAAATTTGAAATTACTTTGAAGCGCAATAACACTTTCCATATCTCTTGTAACTGATTGTATACCATATCTATGAATTTATGGCAATTCTTTGACATTCATCTGTCATCTGTGTGTATGTGAGAACAATTGATGTTAAATCGTTGAAGCAAAGAAAAGTTTCATTTGGAAATTTCATCGTAAAACATTACTTATTCAGTAATGCTGCGTAATATTCATGTATCTTAGATATTTGATATCTAAGATTTACGCTACGGTGTATAATCGTGTGAAGCGTTTCCAATAAGATCCTTTCATGTAAATTCGCTTCTTTATCAACCACTTTTGCATTCTGAAAATCAAATCTATGACCAAATTCTATCGAACGTCTCGTCAAGACAGTATGTTGAGATGAAGGTAAGAAAATGTTATGTTCATGCTATTTAATTCGCGTCTCCAAATGTCTGGACGTTTGCCCAATGTAAACTTGACTGCGGTTAGTAATTTACAAAATTGCATTGTATATTAAGTAACAAATCATCATACCCGTGTGCTGAAAGCATTAACAAATTTTATGAACAACGAATGGGATCGTTAGAAAGTTATAATCACAACTAATTATGTTTGTTGTGTCCCAATCGCGTTGTATTGATGGCCATGCCCATGGTGATGGTGATGATGGTGGTGGTGGTGGTTCAAATGGGGTGCACCGCTTCTGTAGGCTCTTTGCTTCTCGTCCAGGTCTCGTTGCCGCTGACTATAGCGCTCGACCTGGTCCCGAAGGATAGCATCCTCTTCTGCGGCCCGTTTCTCATCGAATTCGAGACAGCCGACCCCGTCGAGCCTCTCCAGGTCGATCCAGCCTCGCCACAACACGCAGACACCATTCATAATCATTTGCGCCCTTAGGTGCACCTGCAACCGAAACGACAGAGTCCATTTAAGTGATGAACTCTCCGGCTCCACTCGGAATTCTTTCGCTAGTTTCCGAATTCGTCGTGCCATTTGCATCGACATAGACTATGTTGGGATAAAGACAATGAAGACAACAATGCCTTCAGTGTAGACGTACGAGGACCATCGTAAATACCCTGTTCTATTACGATGTATAATACTGCAGCTATGTGCACAGGATGCCCCAAATATGTTGTACTTAAATGGAGCAATTCCTGAAGTCACTTGAAGTAACTTTTTTTCTGTGAAAAGAAAATGTTCACCGCGGCTTTGTCAAGGCGGTAGACTCGTTTCCAGGATTGCATGGGTGCGGGTTTCGCATTCTCGTTCTCGACAATACAAAAATGGAGTTTTCCAGTAGTCAAAAACGCTAGACGAAAGATCGATCTAGGCCAAGATCGCCCTCAAAAGTCCTATTTTTTCGTTTACAAGGCGTAATTTGCATTATTCGACAGCATGTAGTTATGCAGATAATGCAAATAATAATGCCAAATAATGCAAATTACGCCTCGTAAACGAAAAGATGGGACTTTTGAGGGTGATAGCGGCCTAGATCAATCTTTTATCTAGCGTTTTTGACTACTGAGAGTCCCCATGTTTGTATTATCGAGAAATGAGAACGCGAACCCCGCACCCTTGCAATCCTGGAAAAAGGAGTCTACTACCTTAAGAAGTTATCATCGAAAAACAGGGACCAATCGGATGGAGATTCAGTGGTTTTCGTTAATAACTCTCTATCAAAGCCACGGAGAGCATTTCTGCAAAGGAAAAAGTTGCTTCAAATGACTCTAGGAATCAGCTCTTTCAACACTAATTCTACCGAGCCTCAAAAGTAACTGGTACACGTTCCTTTATAAAAATGACAAGATTGATTTTATTTAGGCTTTGTGCGGCCCCTATTGTAATATGTGCACTACTAAAGATATCTATAGAATCGTTTCTTATGAAATCAGTTTTATTACTTTTCTAATTGTAAAATAAGAAACCTGGAACCGGTTATTTTGACCGGTGTTGATAGGTTTAGTGTTAAGTACAACATTTCTGGGACATTATAGATCATGGATGTTGTGTCCCGATTGCGTTGTGTTGTTGAATGGATGGAGAAACAAAGTATAAGAGGTCCGTCGTGACGCGTCTAGGAAATCCCACCTGTACAGATGGCACGTGACCGGTTGAGGGTTAATGGTGAAATTGTTTCGCAATTTCATCTTTCCTCGAAGCTTGTACCGTCCAATCTGCGTAATCGTTCTCTGGGAATAAGAAACGTTTGCAGCAGGGGGGTCGAGGGGTCTCCGGGAACATGATTGAAACCTGAAGACGGGTTTGCGAGCCTTAATGGACCCCTCCCACGACGCGGTCCGTGGTACAAGCTGCTCTTGCTCGCCCGAAATTACTCGCCCGGCGATTCCTCCTCTCGTTCCTTCCTCTTTCGTATGCCCCTAGCCGCCCCTCTTCAAACATACGATTCAATCTCGCGAGAATCGATCTGCGAACTCTTTTCGATGCACTCGAAGTTCTCTCCAAATGTAATCGAATCGACGCAACAACAATTTTCGAAATCCTGTAGTCGAGAAAATCTGAATCAACCTGTGCAACAATAACAACTAGACACCGTGCATTCTATGCATTTGTGACAAAAATTAATTGACCAAATGAAAAACAGTATAAACATTTAAAGAAATCAAAAATGTCATTTTCAGCTTCTTGCGATTATTAGCTCGAAACGAATATAATTTTTATTTTATCAAGCAAAAAGTTTTATCTTCACTAATTTCAGCAAGTTGAAAATAATACACTGGTGCAGAGTTGGGCAAAAATTTTATCTAGATAAAAATTTCGAATAAAGTGGGTTTTTTCTATGCAAGTATCAAACTTTTGGAGGTCTGAGTTGGGCAAAAATTTTATCTAGATAAAAATTTCGAATAAAGTGGGGTTTTTCTATGCAAGTATTAAACTTTTGGAGTTCTGAGTTGGGCCAAAATATTATTTAAACACAAATTTCGAATAAAGTGGGTTTTTCCAAGTAAGTTTTAAACCTTATTTAAACTTTATTTAGATAAAATTTTTTCCCATCTCTGCAGTGGTGTCTCTAAACTCTCTGAACCCTTTGCAGTCGCAGCTATTTTAGTAATTGATTAGATACCAACATATTTAATAATGTAAACAATATTGTGAATAATGGTACAGCAATTTTTAGTGGCGACTCTGCGTCGCCCCTCGGCTGCTAAGGGTTAATTTTGCCACTATTTGAAATTGTGCCATTTGTATTATATGCATTAAATCCGCAGTGATAAGAGCGAACGCAAGAAGAATTTTGTACAATTCATCGAGTAGAAAATCTGAACCAGCCTGTACCTTGGAATGTACGCGAAACGAAAAAGAGCGGAAGGGAGCTGGTGCCGACGGCTCTCGAAACAGTCGAAACAAGCAATTAGCTCGTCTCGTCCCGAACAGGGTTATTTTATTTCCTGGCAAATGGCCCCGTTTCCGGTGCGCCGCTTCAAAACTGTTACGGAATCCGTCTCGCCCCTGGAAAACCTGTCGAGAACCTTTTCTGGCTCTTTCCAAACTAATTTCACGTCCTCCTCCGCAGTTACGGAAACCGAACGCTATAATTCGGTCGCGTAGTTCGAGAAATTAATACGTCCGTCGTCGAACTAAATAATTATAGTTTCGAATTCGGAGAACCAAGTCTCCTTTCTCTCGAGATATTGAGGATTCCGTAGTCAACGTCGGATGCAATATTTTATTTAGAGACCGTTTCGACGTAGAGAAAGACGTTACAAAGCTTGTTATGAAATATAATTGATTGAAGATAGCGAGAAACAAACCCCAAATTCAAACAAACTTTGTACATGTATATAACTTACTTAGATTTACAAAATACATGTTTTAAATTTTCATTGCAGGCACACATAAAAATTTTAGAAATGGTGACCTCGCATTAGCTGGTAAACTAATCTTTCCAACGTCTCAAAAGAATTCCAGCCGTTTGGTCTACATTGAAACAAATTATTCGATTTTAAAGGATGTAAGAATACTTTCTACACTGACTGTGATTCTTGTGTACCTTGTAATTAAAGCAGACATTTTTACAAAGCACGAAACTTTGGTAATTAGTCGGAAGATCCGGACAGAAATAAATTTGGCTGTTCGGATACTTTTCTTTTTTTAGGAGAAAAGAGAAGCTTGTCGAGATAAATCGAGGTTGTCGAGCGTGGCAAACAGCGAGACGTCGTCGAATTACGAGCGCGCGTCAACAGGGAAAAAGTAGGGAAGCCGGTTTCCGGGCGAAAAGAGAGAAAGAGAGATACAGAGAGAGGTAGCAGGAAGGACGAAGGAAAAATCATCGTTAAAAGTCTCGGTCTTTTCAACGTTTTTTCCTTCTCCGGTCGAAACTTACAGCTGGTTGTTGACACGGCGTAACAATGTGGCGGCGCAGCGTGCAGCTCTTTGTGAAATCATAATCGAGCCGCGGGTGACTGGAACTTTCGGAGACTCGATAATCGAATCGTGTCGCCGCCTTCTCCCGACCCGGGGAACCCGCTGAATTATTCGCTCATTTTTCACGCGCGTTCCCTCCGAAAAAAGATCCTCGAAACGCGTCGCTAAATCTCTGTTCCGTCGCGAAACTACAACCCTCTGCGCAGAGTAGGGCAAAAATTTTATTCAAATAAAAATGTCAAATAAAGTGGGTTACTTCCAAGCGAGTTTTAAACCCACTTTCTACGAAATTTTTATTTCAATCAAAGTTTTGCCCGACTCTACCTCTGCGGAGACCCCAGGCTATTCGGTGTACGAAAAACTAAATCGTTAACCATTTTAATGAGTCACGATCAAATTTTGCAGGCTATGAATCTTCCTAATCGGATAACCATTCCATGAAATCAAGAATATTCTTTAACAAATTCGAACAACTAGCCCGCGAAAGCAGTTGAAATTCTACTCGAACGTTTCGCTTCTTTGATGAGCTGACGTCACCGACTACTCACAATAGATTTTGACTTACAATGCCGAACGTCTGACGCGCTGAAATCACTGCACGATTCGCGAGGCTTGTGCGACACGTAATCGGGAAGTACCGCAGCTCGAAGGACAAGCATGATACACGTATTCATTTGCATTTGGGGAAAGTACCACAATCACGCATATGCGTTCGCCGAGAGTTCGTCGCGGAATTATTTTCGTCATGCTTGAGATTGGATGCTCCAGATTAAATGTTCAATTTCGAATGTTCAAGACTGAGATTGTCAAGTTTTACTTCAATTTCGAATTTTCAAGACTGAGATTGTCAAGTTTTACTTCAATTTCGAATTTTCAAGTTTATCTTCAATTTTAAAGGTTCAATTCTAAATGTTTAGGACTAAAAGTTCAATTTCGAATGTTCAAAATTGAATGTTCAAGATTAAATGTTGAATGTTCAAGATTAAATGTTCAA
>CM052191.1:4661553-4672091 GCA_028455805.1 Lasioglossum figueresi
ATATTTTGAAATTTAAGAATACATAACAGAGAAAGGGAGAAATGCTGATAATAAAACTACTCGCTAGCTTTGCGATGAAGATTAATAAATTGGACGTGACACTGTAATACTTGTTGAGTGCTTGCCGTTTATCGAGACACCGAGGTAAACAGTAAACAGTAAACATTAGGTAAGAAATTCATGAATCGAAGTATACCAATCAATATCAGGCGGTAAATTCAAAATTACTTTGAAACGCAATAACACTTTCCATTCCTCTTGTAACTGCTTGCATACCATATCTATGAATTTATGGAAATTCTTTGACATTCATCTGTCCATGAAATAACTACAAACTGCTCAAGTTGTATGTGAGAACAATTGATGTATTCTCTGTTATGTATTCTTGAATTTCAAAATATTCTTAATTTAATTGTTAATGCTTCCGGCGTAAGGGTTCGATCATTTGTTACTTAATTTACAAAGCCATTTTGCAAATTACTAAAGTAATTCCGACGTTTCGATCTACATTCAGATCGAATTTTCCCTTTCTCCGTTACGTATTCTTAAATCTAAAAATATTCTTAATTTGTTAAAAAAAATTTCACAGTCGCAATTCTAGTAACCGTTGAAGATGATCTGAATGTAGATCGAAACGTCGGAATTACTTTAGTAATTTGCAAAATGGCTTTGTAAATTAAGTAACAAATGATCGAACCCTTGCGCCGAAAGCATTAACAATTTCATTAGTACTCTGGTTTGTTGTAACTCAGGTAGAAAATTTATATTATTTATAAATTTATATTGTTCTAATTTTCTCGAAATTATCTTGGAATTTCACAGTGAATTCTTCATTTTTACAAAACAAGAATTCATCGAGTAGTTTCAATACAATCTCACGAAATTTAAAACGGTACACATTCAATTCATGGATGTAACAAACACGATGCACTTAAAAAAAAAGAGGTTGAAATGTTCAATTTTAAAAGTTGCACGAAACGAAATGGAACGTCAAAAATTCAGATTAACTTTGCTATACTAAGTTTATTTTTAAGCTTGATCGAACAAGTAAAATTGCACAATTTATGACATTGTAAAATCGAGAACCCGCCTGAGATTGCATAACTCGAAGATCGAGAAAGCGTGACGATCGGACGAAGAGATCGAAAGCGGAAAATCGGGTGGGCCCGAGAAATAGAGCAAATTGCTCTTAAGTGACGGCTAAACGGTGACAAATTGTTTCTGAGTTGCGCCACTTCGAACCGAAGAGAATCGTTTCGGTTCCGAGAGACCGTTCCTAGATCCTGTCGGAGGATCGTTCGGTCCAGAAGAGGGACGGATCGAGATTTATGAGCCATTATATAACCGGGTGCAGCCTTCGGGTATCTGGCACCGGCCCGTTTGACGGATTTGGAAAAGCGCTAAGTCCTTGACTCTGGCGACTGCTAATGGGATCGCAGAGTCCTCCTTATCGAGACACTCGCTAAACAATTGTTCAAAGTGTTCCTTCCGGAAGATGAAAACCATTATTCACCGCGAAGATCTTTGATCTTACAGCCTTCGGCGTTCTATGGTTATTATTAAAAACCGGGTTTTTTAAAACTACAAACCTGTAGAGGCATTGGAAGTCTTGTTGAATTATTAGAAGAGGAAAGGACAGTTTTTGCATGAAGATCCGCAATCTAGTTATTATTAAAAAATACATTATCTACCGAAATAAACGTTTCCACGAGTTCGACGAGAGTGCAAGCACGATCGAAAATTGCTCGGTTTAATTGTCAGAGCGGCGTACAGTAAATTCTGCAGGCGTTGCAGCTAGAAAATGGCGGATTCGCGACGCACCTATCGATCGCGATGGCGTCGCCCCTCCGTCGGCGCCGGCGTACGAGAGATTATCCGCTCTTCTGAAAGGCTCGCAGGACCTTCCCCGTAATCCCAGACGAATAACAAACAACTTTGAATAAACTATAGTACGAGTCAGACTACTTTCCAGAAAAAGCATCGTAGCATTGTTGTGTTCAATATTTTCGTTGTTTTTGGTAGATTAAAGGCCACGTAATTTAGAATTTACATAAATTATACTTCGTGACAATTTAAAATATTTATCTCCAGTTTCAACATAAAAATACGTTGTTGCTGGTCCACACACTATGGGTAAGATCGACCTTGAAATATAACAAAAACTACAACATGAAATGTAATAAACCGCATAACGATAAGCGTAATGAAGAAGAAATACAATTGAAATATTCTAGATGAAAAGTGTCGGTTATGCAGTTAAAACAATTGACTCTGGAGAAAGCTGGATAATGGTTTTTTTTTAGCCGAACAACGAATAGGCGAAGCCTGCAGTTCGTCGTTGGATATTTGTAAAGACGGTTTGGTGGTCAGGCATTTTTCTCGCTGATCGACTCGAATTTTCCGGCTAAGTTTTCAGGCCAGAAGCGTCCGGACCCCTACGAACCAACAAAATTCGGGGCCGGATGCGTGTCCCGTTCCACCGAGAACGCTGACACGCTGACACCATTGTCCGAGAGGCAGAAACTGATACTAAATTGTCCGTGGGGGTGACTCGACGTCACGGGACATACGATGCCAAGGACACGAAACTCGTAGACAATTCAGACCGTCCTGTTTGACGACCTCGGAGCCATTTGTCAGCTCGAAATCGACCAATTACAATCAACCGGTCAACCAATTACAGCTACCAATCTTTCAAAGCAAATCGATTCGTCCAATACCACACTGTTCCGATTCAGAATCGATTCGGAAGAATTGGACTTACAGTGGATCCGAAATGTGGTTCCTCATTGTTCTATAAAACAGCCGAAAAAAATCGTAGCTCGAGTTTCAAGCACTCGTTATAAATGGGAAAATTCGATCTTCGAATCTGATTCATTCGGAGAAAAAATTTTTTCATGTTTTTACAGACGATTCAACGTCTAGAATTTTCGACCAAACACGTGTAATCAATTTTTCACCTGCTTTATCGTGCGGAAATGTCCTAGCAAAAATGGACGACTGTCTAGGAAAGTATGTAAAGGCTTAGAGATTTGAAACGAAATATCGTAGTTCAAATATCGAGTATTTCTGGAGATTCGGAGATCCAGTGTACAAATACTTTTTGAATTTGATGGATGTTTGCCTAGGTAAGAGATTGTTTAATAGTGGGAATCACCTTGCCGCAGTCTTTTTCGAAATCGCAATCGCTTGGATCCACCGCGTAGTTTCCGGAGGCTCTGCCAAAAGCGAGTTGAAGATTGGTACCGGTCGCTGCGAAAGCGATCTCCGTCAGGCCCTCGCGGCAGCCATTTTGAAAGCGCACTCGGCGTTCTTCGATCGGCCTATCACGGAAACCAGTGTATCTGACCTGCAAAATTACGAATGAATAACGGGTTCAGTATTAAAACTCTCACGAGCGATGAACTTTCTGAAAAGAAAATGAATTGAAAGATTTCGTTAACGCTTATTTCTACGTAAAACTTGGATTCGCGTACATTTGGATTAATGGTACATGTATTATAAAAATAACGAGATAAAACTTATTTGAACATTGCGCGGTTCATATTATAATATCGGCACTATTAAATATACTTATTTAATCATTTACCACGAAAGCATCTTTATAATTTCAATAAGTGGTTGGTTTAATGTTAACCCTTTACACTCGGAGCTATTTTAACTAGAAAAAAACAAACAAGAAAGCGAGCTAATAAAAACGTGGTAATTAAACATTTCTTCCGATCTAAAATATTTCTATCCTGTATGATTTCTTAAATTTGGTGGATATGAAATTGATGTAATACCTCGTACAATACTTAAATGTTGAGTAATTGATTAGATACCGACAGATCTAATAATGTAACCAATATTTTAAATAATGGTACATCAATTATTAATGGCGCCTCGGAGGCGTCACTCGAGTGCTAAGGGTTAAAGTCTGAAATTTAAATGTCTGTCGGCAATTTATCCGTGTACGTTTAATACTGTCGGTGTACAGAGTATTAAAAACGACTATGTTACATTATTTTATGAAAGTAACAAAAATCTATTCAAATATTAAAAGAAAGAAATTTGTTGAATCCTCATGGACATATCTTTACAATCTGAATGATCGGAAATTAAAAATATTAGAATAACCCATAAATCTAGTGTTAAAATGAAGAGAGGAAAATAATAATAATTCCAATTGACGTGGCCGTCGGGAGCGAGCGAGATCAACGATTGTTTCGTAACCGTCGGGAAATCCATGTTTCTTCCAACAGTCGATGTTTATTTTGTACTTGACTTCCCGCCCATTCTACAGCCTAATAAATCCAAGAATTAGCGAGTATAATACCGGTATCATTACGGTACAATCATGGCACAATTAAGGTGAACAATATTTACTGGGAGCCGAACAGAGGTGATTTGGAAAGAATGCGGGAATGGCACCGCTTCGAGTTATACGCATTTATGGCTCTCGCGTAAATTTGGCTAAGCGGTCACATTAACATTGGGACTATTGTAGGTCGGTAAATCCACGTTTCCTCCAACAGTCGATGTTTATTTTGTACTCGATTTCCCGCCCATTCCACAGCCTAATAAATCCCAGAATTAGCGAGTATAATATACCGGTATCATCACGGCATAATTACGGCACAATTGAGGTCAACAATATTTACTAGGAGCTGAACAAAAGTGATTTGGAAAGAATGCGTGAAGGGTACCCTCGAGTTATCCGCATTTATGGCTCTGGCGAAAAACTGGCTGAGCGGTCACATTCACATTGGGACTATGGTAGCATTGTCAGTAGGGATGGGATCAAGTAGGTATAACCAAGTTTCATTTAATAGGTTTCGATTACTACTTCAAACCAATAACGTTTCAATGATTATATTTCAAAAGTATTTATTTTATACAAACTGATATCGAACCTCGGAATGGGTAGTTACAAGTTTCGAAAAGATACTTATAAGTACTTCGATGCTGAAAGGAATCGAATCTTTCACAAGTAATACTCGAATCTTGGAAATCTTAACTGCATAGTAGGTTCCGGTACGATATTCATAAAAGTTTCGAATCTGTTCGACCAAGATTCGAATATACTTGCAAGTATTATTTCCGTCTACCAAAGTACTTGTAAAAGGTTCGAATCTGTCTGGCTTAGGTTCGAGTATACTTGGGAGTACTATTTCTGTTTTTCGAAGTACTTATAGAGAGTTCGAATTCAATCAGTCAAAGTTCGAACCCGTTTGCGAGGTTCTTGATACCATCCTTAATTGTTGGTGAGAACAGGCGTACCGAGCTTCTAGAGACACCCCTTGCCCCTACACGGTCGAAGATGACTTTATTTCAGCAATAATAAATAAAGACCGATTGACAATGTCGATTGATGTCAGCAATAAATTACACCGAACATTAATTGCTGCTCCGAAAGGCGAGGGAAATTCTTATCGCGAAACCTGTTTCATTATACCAAGCACATTAAAACGGGTAGCAGAAATAATCAATTCGTTAAAATCATTAACGAAACAACAAAACTTTAGTTAGCTCGTAATATAGACAATTTTTATTTTACATAAAGATCCGCAGTCTTACAAACCACAGACAATACGATCAAATTTAACTAGTTGTTTTTATCGCTCAAACGCGATTGGAGGTTCTACTCAGCTAGAAAAATCGTAGAAAATCGTACGTCGGCTGACATATAAATAACAAACTCTAAAGTAAATATACCAACTCTAGCCGTTCATGAAAGAATACTCTCGCATTGGTGACATCAAGTCCAAGTATTTAAATATCAAGATTACGAACGAATGATTTAATTATAACAATTGCACGAATCGTTAATTGTACGAAATCTCAAGCACTCGATCTCCCCGTTTTGCGCGACAATACACCCCCATCGAGGAAGCGACGAAATCATTTCGGACACTGTCCCGATGGCTCCGTTCCCCAGAAGACCGGCAACGTTTATTACCGACGTCGACAAATTCACGGTCGAAAGCAAAAAGTTGAAAGGAGAAAGTCAAAATCAAAATTACCTCGCTCTCCCTGCTGAGTCTCCTGAAAAGCTCGTCGGTCTCAAACTTTCCCTTTTGTTCGGGGACCACTTTGGGCACCTTGTAGACGTACCTGGGCCGGCGCTGTTCGTACAGGCCCATTCCGTCGAACGGCAAAACGCTGACACCAAGAGCCCCGGCTCCTCCGGCGTGATCGCTCATAGTGTGCATCATCTTGGCGGCTGTAATCCCCTCTCCAAACAATTACTGTCCGAAAATCAACGCCGTCACAAGAATCGACGATCAGACAAACGCGAGAGGAACACTGTGCTTTTGTTAAGATGGATATTTTTGTTCACACTGAACTGTGTCCGAGATCCCGAACTCGAAACACTGCCGGAGCACTGAAATCCCGCGCATCAACTGCACCGAGCGGAGTCTCAGTTGTGACTGGTGACTCAGGACTGCGAGGCTCCGAACTCCGAGCTCCGAGAGCGCAAAGCATCGGGTTCCCTGAATCCTGGCTCATGTCACGCCCTTGGGACCGCCCAGCAGTAACTCCACCACTCGTCTCGCAGCTTTAAATCACGGAACGCCGACACGTGGGGAATCGATCCCCCCACCATCGCCACGAGGTGATTCCGAAATTGCGTTGTCAGATTTCCCAGCAGATGATACGGTTGCTCGCCTATTCTCGGCCCCCTGCGAGGCTGCACGTCGCTAGCGATGGGCATTCAATACTCTGTCTTGCAAAGTTTTCGAACAAATCAATCGCCACAGAGTTTCGAATCGATTCGATTGTTTATTCGAAATCAGAAATTCTTGAAACTCTTGGATCGGAGTATTGAAAATTTTAAAAGTCTTGACACACTCCGGGACGGAAACGGTAGCACACTTTGAAATTAATGTAATTTCTGTTTATTAAACATTAAGGATTCAATTTTTTGTATACAGATATTTTTAGTGTGTCTTTCTTAACATATGCGAATGAAATGAAACGAAGCTTCATCGACTTATCTATTTTTGTTGAAAGAAGTAGAGTTATTAATGAAACGTAGAGGAACAAAATACTACTACTAAATAGGAAAAACTTAAATTATAACGGATTGATCGATAAAAATCTAAATAAATTTTTATGCAATAATATAACTACTTTAATGCAAAATAAACATATGCTAGCGTGGTCGACATCTTTTTTTTAAGTTTTGTGATTGTAAATACTTGGGTCGGCAAGAAAGTAATTTCGGTATTTTAAGGTGAAGTAAAACCCAATTTTTGTTTTTTTATTCAAGCGATGAACTTCAATCAATCAAATATTTGCTTATCTATTCTTTTTGGCAAAAGATCATCGTACAAAGTGGAAAATATCTTATTCGTTAAAGTTCGTTGCTCGAATAAATAAAAATTAGACTCTCTATTTCATCTTAAAATATCGGAATTACTTTCTTGCCAACCCAATTATATGAAAGTAATTAAAAACCAGAGACGTAACAGTGTCTCCGTTCAGAGGTTTGTTCGGTTATTTTGACGCATCGATTACGGTCATTATTGAGCATCGATGAACCTCACAAATTTTCTGAAGAATAAACGTCAGTTCCAGAGGGTGATATTTTATATTTTCTTGGAAGAGGCCGTCTAAAATATACAAAAAGACGAGTACAATGAGTAAAAAGTCCGTGCACCAACGGGAGCGAATGGAAAAGGATGGAATCTGGTGGATCCGAGTCAGCTGGTAGCAATAAGAGCAGGCTGCCAGCGGGTTCGAGAGATGAAAAGAAGGATGGGCGAGGCGACGAGTGGCAGGACGATAATGTATAATATACTGCATCGGGATCATCGTGTACAGGGATTGGCCGACGCGTCCCCCCATAGATATAGGAAAATACGTGTCGGGGGGTCTCTATTTTTCGAGCCGGGGACCTCTGCTCGCGTTCCAAGTTGTAACAGCGTGTATCCCCTCGAGGGAACAGATCTTCATCATCGTCTCTCTCGCTCTCGAGTGCCGAGGGCTCATCCATTTGAGAGGATCATTGTCAAGGATCCGCGATTAAGATCGACGACCCTTTGCACGATCCGCGTTACCCGCCACCGGATACCCGTTTATCCGTTTTTTTCTTCTGTTTTTCATTCATCGATACAAAACATCATAGTAGTAGCTGAAATATTGGGTTGGGAACAAAGTTTCTTCGTATTTTAATACAGAAATGAATCAAGTTTTTCCATATTTTAAATGAAGTTTATTACATCAATTATGTACCGTTTTGTTCGACCACCTTCTGCCATTTTTGAGGTAAAACCATAATCCCGTCGCTGTGGGCTTTTTGTGATTTCTGGGCGAAAAAGTGCGACACGTGATTTTTGCAGGCCTCTTTTTAAGTCACCTTCACGCCATTAAGGGTGTAGGAACGTATTTGGCCTTGAAGAATCGATGAGTACGTACACGAGAATTGCAAGGGTCCGGGATAAGAACAATAGCGTCTCGCTAATGCGTATTGGGGACCTCTCCATAGTCGCAATCGCTAGATAAAAGATGCATCTAGCGCGCTTACTATCCCAGAAAGCCTAATTTTGCGTTTTTCTGGCGATATTCGCATTATTCGACAGAATTTAGCGGAGCCGCGAGAAGAAATGCTGGCGCGAGACTGAAACAAATGGTAGTCTGATGGTCAGACTGCGGATCTTTATGCATTTATAGGAAAATTGAGTAGATGAAATTCAAAATTGTTGGAAAAATTTTAAAAATTGAAGATGTCAATATATGATTTCTCCACTATTAAAATCATTAAGGGAAGAAATAACATTCAATTTAGTTTCTATTTCTTGCAGTCGATGCAGACAATTTTTATTTTGCACAAAGATCCGCAGTCTAGCGATGGTGCAATCTGATATTGCACCTGATGCAATCTGATAGTCCTGATGACTATACGATGGATGCATCAAAACTTCCCAGCCAAGCTCTCTTAATTTTTGGCGAGTCGCCTAAAATGTGTGGGGTCTGACATTGTCGCGATAGAAGACGACGCCTTTGATTTTTATTAATTCCGGTCGCTTTCTCTCGATTGCTTGACGTAATCATTCCAGTTGTTGACTGGAGAGGTTAGAATAAATCGTTCGACCGGATGGCAGCAGCTCAAATGACTCCTTTATGATCCCACTAAACGCACATCACCTTTCTTGGCGCCAATCCTGGCTTTGCCACGGTTTGCGGAGCTTCGCCTCGCTTCGACCACGATCTTTTTCGTACATTATCGTCGTACGCGAACCATTTTTCATCGCCTGTAATGAGCCGTTTCAAAACAGGTTCGATATTGCTTCGTGTTAGCAACGACTCGCAAATTGAAATTCGATCAATTAAATTTTTCAATGTAACTCATGAGGCACCAAAACATCGAGCTGTTTTTTGTATCCAGCCTTCTTTAAATGGTTTAGAACTGGTTTGTGGTCGATGTTTACTTCCTTGCTGTTATCACGACTGCAAATGTGCCGTTCTTGCTCAACTGTTTGCATGACTTCGTCGACTTTTTCAGTGACTGGTCGATCAGAAAAAAATTTCCAGATTCGAAACGCTTGAACCAACTTTGTGCAACACGTACCGATACTGTATCACGTCCATAAACATCACACATTCCTTCAGCAGCTTGAGTCGCATTCTTTGCTGTTTTTGTAATAAAATTTCAAAATGTATCGAATTTCTTGTTTGTTTTCACTCATTTTCAAGACGTATTAAGTTTTCGCTCAATTTCAAGACGTATTAACTTTTCACTAAATAAACAAATATCACAATTTCTTGTTCGTAATTACTCTATGACGAAGCTCAGAGTAGAGACAGAAATCACGACCTGGAAATACACGGAAAGAATAAGAACAAAAACGACGGGAGGAAGATAGTCCAGGAGTGTCTGAAGGAAAAGTAATCAGGTAATGTGCAGAGCGAAAGCGGAAAAGAAAGGGAGGAATATTTAAAGAGAAACGGATGGAACCAAAAGCATGGGTGGAAGAAATGAGAAAGCAAGAGAGAGAGATAACGGAGAAGAGTTAAAGGGTAGGGACAGCGAAGTAGAACGGCAAGAGCAGCATACGAGGATAAAGCAGTCCAAATACAACGAAAGGTACAAGTACATAAGAGTGGCAGTTTTACCGGAATATTTAAATAAGGAGGGTAGAGGGGACGGTCAGAAGCTCATAGCACGGACAAGATGCGGAAATACAGAGAATTGGAACAAATACTGGCTGGAGGACGAGGCAAGATGATACGACCTTTGTGGGGACAAGTATGGAAGCCTAGAACATTTAACAGAAGAATGCAGGGTAATCGGAGAAATGATACAGACGATTCTCAAATTCTGAACGAACATTTTTGAAGGTATCTGTTGGAATAGCTCTACATTCCTGTACAGTAAACAGGAGATCGATAGAGGACAATTTTGTTTTCAAACGGTACGTGCTAGTACAACTGGAATACATCAACGATTTGCGTCGCAGAATTGTACAGGAATGTAGAGCTATTCCAACAGACACCTTCAAAAACGTTCGTTCATAATTTGAGAATCGTCTGTATTATTGTTTAGAAAACAA
>CM052191.1:4672191-4709845 GCA_028455805.1 Lasioglossum figueresi
TTGTTTTCTAAACAATAATACAGACGATTCTCAAATTATGAACGAACATTTTTGAAGGTGTCTGTTGGAATAGCTCTACATTCCTGTACAATTCTGCGACGCAAATCGTTGATGTATTCCAGTTGTACTAGCACGTACCGTTTGAAAACAAAATTGTCCTCCATCGATCTCCTGTTTACTGTACAGGAATGTAGAGCTATTCCAACAGATACTTTCAAAATTGTTCGTTCAGTTGACACTTTACTTTGCAGGTACAGTGGTTGTAAAAAATATTCGTACAACCATCAAAATAGAATAACTTTTTTATAATTGTACCAGACGACCTGATTTTTTATCATCAATTAGAAGGATTTGTTTACGAAATGATATGCAAATAAGATTTTTCAAAAATTATAGTTTGCAAGGTTACGTGCAAAAATCAAAAAGGCGTTTCTTAAAACTGTTTTATTTGGGGCCTTAATGAAAATTTAAAATATATGTTTTGTAGATCTATGTTAGTTATACGCACACTGAAAATTTCATCGAAATCGGTCGAGGCAGGAAAAAACGACACGCAACTGATCAAAAGTCGTGTAAAACTACGATTTTCAGCATTTTTAACCGCTTGTAGCTCGTGTGTATGTTAATCGATTTCGATGAAATTTTCAACATGTGTGTAACTACTATACATCTACAAAACATATATTTTAAACTTTCTTTAAGGGCCCAAATAAAAAAGTTTTACAAAATACCTTTTTTATTTTTGCATGCAACCTTGTAAATTATAATTTTTGAAAAATCTTTTTTGCGTATCATATCGTAAACAAATGCTTCTAATTGATTATAAAATATCAGGTCGTCTGGTACAATTATAAAAAAGTTATCCGATTTGAATAGCTGTACGAATACTTTGTACAGCCACTGTATTTCATAATGTAAACAATATTTCGAATAATGCCTACCTACAGCAATTTTTATAGCATTACACATTTATAGCACGTATTATGATTATTATGATATTATTACGTATTATGAACGCGAGGACGAGGAATAGAAAATTCGTCGCACGGACAGCAAACAAGTATATGAAAGAAAAACATAAAAATATATCGCAGTTCTTCAAAGTTCTGGGTTATAATTTGGAGAGCTGTATTTTAATTATATTTTATTTCAATTACACATCTGATTAAAACAATTAGTAATTGAATTAATAAGGTTTGTGTTATGTAATTCATATATTTTAAATTTTCTTTAAGGGCCCAAATAAAAAAGTTTAAAAAAATGCTTTTTTAAATTTTTCCAGGCAACCTTGTAAATAATAATTTTTGGAAAATCTTTTCTACATATAATTTCGTAAACAAATGCTTCTAATTGATTATAAAAAATCAGGTTGTTTGGTACAATTATAAAAATGTTATTCTGTTTTAAAGGACGTACGAATACCTTTTACACTCGCTTTATCTATAATGTAAAAACAGCAAACATTTATAATAGGGACGACTAAACGTACTATTTTTTAGATTGCTCGGATTAGCATTTATATTTCGCCGGAAAAGTCAGGGCCTTCACAAATTACTTTACAGCATTCGCGTGTTGTCCGAAAGTGCCGATTTTCTGCTCGATAGTATAATATGACCTGTTATAAATCTCTCCATAGAGAATAGCCCCGGGAAATCCACCTAAACAAATCACGCCTATTACAAAGTCTGCCAAGGTCTTCGCAAGGAAGCTCCACAAATGTGCGCCGTTATAATTCAATAAAAAAAAGGTTGACACTTCACTTTGCAGGTATGTAAAAACAGCGAACATTTATAACAGGGACGACTGAACGAAATATTTTTTTAGATTGCTCGGATATAGCATTTTTATTATTCCGGAGAAATCGGGGCCTCACAAATCACTTTACGGTAAACACAAATTGTCCGAAAGTGCCGATTTTCTGATCAATAGTATAATGATCAGTCATAAACCTCTTCGAAGACAACAACCCCGGGAAACGCACCTAAACAAATGGCGCCTATCACAAGGTTTGCCTATCCTCGCCACCGATGCGCCCGTAGTATCAGTGTTTTATGGCTTCTAAAAATGTTCAAAATATGCTAAAACACAAAATTGCACAGAGTTTACTACGATTTTTATTTATTACAGATCTCCTAAGGCTACTACCACTGAAAATAAAATTTTCTTTGTCTCCACTTTCTTTAAATCTTCCTAGAAAAATAAAAATTGCATAAACATCCGCGATCTAATCATTACATTAACATCGGTTTCAATAGTTCGAGTTAGTTGTCGAAATTGTAGCAAGTAAAAAATATGCATACAAATGCTACCTAGCCAATAAATCATAATCGAACATCTCAGAGTGATTTTCGCATAATCGATCGTCGTCTTTCGAATTCGAAATATTAGTTTTGGCTAGGACGTCGATTTCCGCGATCGTGCTTCCGTCGCGAACGAAACGAAGCCGAAACACGAGTCGACATGGCAAACAAGGAGCAGATCGATACGAGCCGGTCGCGAAAGCGTTGCTAAAGAAACTTGGTAATGGTGCTGCCGTTTGGATACGGGCTGTAAACGTGTTCAGAGTGTCGTCGATCTTCGCGATCATGTCCTGCGAGAAGAGAAGTCCTTCCGATTCGAACGCTTGGGAGCACAAAGCCTACGAACGGCACCGTATGAAAGTAAGTATACAGCTAGCGTGTGCCAAAAAGTTTCGACAAAACTTTCCGAAGAAACCGTGTTTCGTGTCGGATACTCTATCGTTCGGTTCGAGTGACGTTAAATAGTGATCTAGCAGTTAATTTGGTAAACAATCTCTTAATACATCTACATTACTCTCTAAATGTTCAGCAATGCCGATAATGTCGATATTAATGAAATACAATAAAACTTATAATTAGAAAAAGCATTTAAAAATGAACATTTTGTGAATATGATTTTCGATCGACAAAATGACTAATTTTCTTTTATGCACCCTCCCGAACCTATTTAATATTTTTAAAAAACTTTCTTTTTAACGAAAAGCGTTCATTTACCTTAAAAATTAATGCGTATCTCAAATTTAGAATCACAGTTCGTCATTTATTAAATAAAGTTTATTGCAACGTTGACCGATTATGATGAAATTTTTAGAACATGTATAATCGACACAGATCTAGAAAATATATTTTTTAAATTTTCAATATAGGCCTCTCCATAAAAAGCTGTAAACAACAACTTCTAGTATTTTCTCTGTAATTCCGCACACTTGCGATTGTTTCAAATTTTTTACACATATCGTAGTAAACTAATTGCTCTAACTTCCCAAGTAATATCCAAGTCGTATGATCTGATATTAAAAAAGTTACCGCCCTGTTAAAAGTGTCCGAACATTACTGTGGTTCACTGTATTACTTTTTTCACCTGCTGACAGTGTTACAGGAAGAAAGAAATTTTTATTTTACGTCTAAAATGCTTCGACCGAACAGAATCGGTATTGTAATTATTAACAATCGTTCGGGACTTGATGGACAATCGAAATCTTGATTCAGGTAAAGAAAGCCACCTGCGCGATAGACGTGAATCCTCCGCAAGGAAGACCACACGTGGTTCTGAACGCGAAGGGCTTGCAAATAGAACGGGAGAAGCAGGATCGCATCCTGCGGGAGAATTTCATCCTGTTGCAGAAGCTCCGTGACATTATGCACCGGAAACGACCCGTGGAGGAGAGCCAGAGACTGAAATGGGATCAAGCAAGATGCATCAGAACTCGTTAACGCGCGAAACAGGGTTCGTTCTTTTCATGATCCAGGAAATAACAAGCAAATTTGCCAATTTTTATAATAGTTATAAAACTATACTTGTAACAAATCGAACAACGAAATGAATGTACGTTGGAATCAGTAAATGACCAGTTTTAAACGCACACAGGGAACATTAATAATTAGACTGCGGATGTTTATGCAATTTGCAATTTTTGTAGACGAATTTTAAGAAAGTGGAATCATATAAAATCTTGTCTTCGGTGGTAGTAATCTTTTTAGATCTGGAACAAATAAAAATCGTACTAAATTCTGTCGTATCTTATATTCTAGCATTTTCTGAAAATTTTCAGGAGCCATAAATGCATAAGGATTAGGGCTGCAGGCGAGCTAAAAAATGCGAGTCGAGTTCGAGTCGAGTTCGAGTCGAGTCGAACCGGAACTCGCTTTTCAAGCCGAGTCGAGTACTCGCATCGAAGCGAGCTACTCGCATCGACGTCTTCGGCTCGCATCGATTGCGAGCTGCTCGAATCGGTGCGAGCTGCTCGAATCGATGCGAGCTACTTCAATCGATGCGAGTATTCGACTTGGCTCGATCAATCCAGTCGAGCTCACAGCTTGGCTAGCATCGAGCGTGCGATTCGTACGAAACGAACTTCTTGCACGAAGGAATCGACTCGAAATAAATTCAAGCGTAATATGACATTGAAGTTCTCGCAGTACCACGTTTAAATTCTTATGTTGGATGTGTCTTATCGTGATTATTAATGTGTATTTATCAGATTTTTCGGACATAGCGAACAGGTTTTAAAAAATTGGAAACTAACAAAAATTCGAAAAAAATGCATATTTCGAATTGAAGTTTTGGAGATACCAGTTTTAAAAAAATTCGGTAATGAGATATTGTTGAATCAATCGTATTTAATTTTTTCAGAATTTTTATATAGTGCATCGTACTTAAAAATAAAAATCAATTTTTTCGATATTTCTTTATCTTTTGTTGGTGTATTATGTAATAGTGAACATTTTTATATTCAGCAAAATAGTGGACAAACTTAGAAATGCAATGATTTGAAAAAACTAATTTTAAAAATATTTTATTTGCCTTATATTTCAATATATGGACAAGATTCAACAGTTACGATTAGTGCAAGAACTCCGGCTGCGAATCTTCTGCCAAGCTGTGAGCTCGACTGGATTGATCGATCCGAATCGAATACTCGCATCGATGCGAGTATGTAGCTCGCACCAATTCGAGCCGTTCGCTCAGCTCGATCAATTGAATCGAGCTAAGCTCGGCTCGCATTTTGCGGATACTCGCACAGCCCTAATAAGGATTAATTTTAATTCATAATTATTCGACCGTTTATTCTTTCGCGTAAGTACAAATGATGATCCGCTAGATGGAGCTACGCGCTTATTCCCACTTGAAATCTGAAAATAGTGCCATTCAGTGTAGCGGCGAAACGCCCAAACTTGTAGCCAAATGTTACCGACAAAAAATCAATTAGTGGCGACGCCATCTGTCAGCGGGAATCGTAATTATTTTAGCTACAAGTTTGGGCGTTTTGCCACTACGCGGAATGGCGCTAATTTCAAATCGGCTAGAATTTTGAATGTTTTGCCGCCAGGTCTTTAAATTTTACGAAACATCTAATTCTTATGCATAGATTGACATTGTTTTCTTAAATCCGTCACGTGCTGAAGGGGGAAATTATTTTTCGTAGTGTATTCATTCGGGGTTGGAAATAAATCAACTCTGCTCGTACTTGATTTTTCAGATTCTTTTCATTAATAAAGTTCTGTCTTGGTTACAATCTAAAGTATTAAATAGTTTACTCATTTATATAAGCAAGGTCAAAAACTTAACAAACATTTTACAGTGTTCCGTTTAAAATGAGTAATAATAATAATAATAATAATATAATTATCAATAATAATAATAATAATATTACGCATATCGCCAACAAAATTCGTATAATGTACAACTCGTAGATATACATATAAATTAACATCTGTTCCTCAAACAAATGATTTCTGCGTTTGGCACGATGTCATGTAATCGAAGCAAATTAAACACCATGTTACATTTTGATTGTCCGTGGCTAGTCGTGAGATACAATGAAGTATGGTTTGCTTCGTACACTTGCGTTTTCTTCACTTTTCTCTCTCTCTCTCTCTCTCACTCTCTCTCTTTCTCTCTCTCTCTCGCTTTCTTTTTTTTATTTTTGGTGTTTCATTCGTCGATGGTTTCATCTATGCAATTTAGTCGGCCGTTCTTCACGAGGATTTAAACATTATATTTAAGTAACGATTCGCATGCATTACAATTTACAAGGTCGCGTAAAAGAAACGGTATTTCCTATTTTGTGTACAGTACGCTACAGTAATACTTCGTAAAAAATACTCGACGAGTGAGCTATTTTGTACAATTACTGTCTTACAATGTTTTTTCTTTTTTATTCTTGTACTTATATATCGCTATGTGCAAACGCGTGTCGTTCGACTGTTCTTTTTTTTTTTATAAATAAATATCTTTTCCCCCGAGGACCGACGGCCGACCAGAGTATTTTGCCCAAATGTCAGGATTTACTGGTGTATTGCTTTTACGTTGCTCCGCTAATCGATTACATCTAGTTTGTAAATGATCGATTAGCTAAATTACTATTATTATAAATGGCATCCCACCCCCTAATTGATTACATTAGAATAAACTACATGGAAGAACAGATCTTCAGTCGTAGCAAACGAAAGCTAGACTAAAAATTTCAACAAATAGTGAAAACTGTGATATTACTTTCAATATATGTATACACATGTATATGTATATATATGTATTCGTGCAATACATATACATGTGTATATATATTTATAATATACAATATATTACTAATTTGAAGATGCCAGTTTCCCTATCTAGATTAGAATGTCAAGGTGTCAGCAAGAATGCCAATTCAATAATATCAGAAAGTGCGGGTCAACACCTATCCCGTTTCTAAACAAAACTTATAAAGCTCTAAAAACATCTGTTTCACCAAAAGTATAACAACAACAACAACAAGGCATGTTTAGTTTTGCAATAATATCACAGACAATAGAAAACGTAAAGTCTACAAAAACTGGTCTTGCTTGCGTGTGTGTATACGAATTTTGAAAAGAAAAACCGCTCGAATCAGTGAGAGCACGAGCATCTAAAGAATACAAATATACAATGTATACATTAAATAGGATAAATTTTTTTTACATTACAATAAAAAATGTACATTTGTCTCAAAAATTGCTTCACCGTATCATATATGTATATATATATATGTGTATATATGATTATATATAATATATATATGTACATATATATACGTACAACATGGCATTCTTCCTTGCACCCATATCTTGGATTACTTTTTTTCTCTCTGTAGCTGACTAGCTACAATCACATAAAAAGTTTTGGCAGCGCGCCCTGTCAATATCGCGCGAACGACATCCGGAGTGATGTCGCGTTCCGGTGAATTTTTCCAAGTGTACAAACGACAACATCCTTCCGACTGAAAATTGTATAAAGTCCGCGTCTCTCGAGCGAACGATCATCGCGTAGCCCTTTAACTAAATCAATTTACTACGGGGAGCAAATCATCGAAGACCTCGAGAAAGTAAACTAGACGTGTGGATTAAATATCGGACGATAAACAATGCGATAATTAATAAGTTAAACTAAATTGCACCTTCTTCGAAAGCTATACCTACACGACTCGTGTCTCCTCGTGTCTCGAATATATCTGAGCCAGCAGTTTAACATAGATCTCACGGGTAACAATTCATTATTATTCTCGATTGTGACGCTTAATTATCATTATCGACCTAACCAGAGATACCGCGTTCACAATTTCTTTCCCTTTAGGTTCGCACATGATGTCGCAAGACTAGAAATTTCTCCGATTTAAAATTTCCAAATCAATTTTAAATTGGTAACCGAGTTCATCAAAAAGATTACACGTTGTTTTTCCTTTTTTCTTCCTTTTTCTCTGTTTTTTTTTTGCTATTTCATTCTCTTTATGAAAATTTTCCGAACCGTGTAATGACATTATATAATCATAAAACACATGGAATTGTTCAGGCTGCGCTACCGTGCTGTGCTTGTAGTGTCACGCAAGTTACGCTATGATTATAATTAGTAAATGGTTTAAGCTAATAAACTGTGTTTTTAGCGAATTATTAGGAAGAGCTTTTATCACGCGGGCAGTGCCCTGTAAAAATATATACGTTCTCTCTATATAGAACTAGACGTTTAAATGTATGCCAGACCAGTTCTCTCCCATATCGATATATATATCTCCACCCCCTTTGTATACACGTCTTCGATTACTTATCAGGTATTTCACGATGTCTCTTAAATATTACAGATATATTTGTTTTTTATTATTTTCTTTTTTTATAAAAATAAGTTTACCTCTTGTGTTTCCTACGCCCCGTACGCCCCCGATCAATATACATAGTATCGACTCGACATGATATATTGATTCTTTAACAAAATTTTAAAACTGGTCCGTGCATACATCGTAGGATCTACATATATATATGTATATATATATATATATATATATACAGCATTGTTTAAAATCATCTCAAAAGCCATGAAGAGAGTAGAAAAAGGCATGAAATGATAATATTTTCGTCATTTCAAATCCATGTTTTTTTTTAATGCACCTCGACTTTGTGATTCTTTTCTATCTCTCTCTGTCTCGCTCTCTCTCTTTCTCGCTTTCTCTTTTTTTTTCGTTTTTGTTATTGATAATTCTCGCGATACGCATTTTTGCACACATACAGCTGCGACTTGACCAGATGTATTTCAGTGTATATGAATGAGCACATGAACGTGTGTCTTTGTGTGTTCGCCTGTGTATGGCTGTGTATGAGTGTGTATGAGTGTGTATGAGTGTACGTATGTATATATATGTATAATATATATATAATCTTTTTTAAATATATTATCAATTTCTCTATCGAATAGATATCAATTATATCTCTATACATATCTACAAAAACCTAATATATAGAACTCTATTATCATTAATTAAACTCTCTATGAATTAATATGTATAATCGTCACAACAGGTCTAAAAAGTTTCATCGTTATTTAGTTTAGTATGCGATAGTGTTTCCATCATTGACAATCCCGTGAACCGCCATAGTTGTGTCCATGTTCATTGTTAACATCTCTCTTTCTCTCTTTTTCTCTCCCTCTCTTCTCGCCTCAAACACTACCATCGTATTATTGCTTGTTGCTTAGTACTACTGAATTTATTTTGGCATATAGCGAGTTCTGAACCCTGAGCGACCGCCAATTTTTTGTCATTTCTTGTTTCCCTCGCGTTAAATAGAAATGCACCTGACAGAGCTTCCCTTCGCGTTCTTCTCCCACACTTTCTTCTTACACGCCTAAAAATGGCAATATAACTTCGATGCGAATCATTGCTAGCATTGGTTTTGCGTTCGAAAGACAACAGAGTTTTTGGAACCAGTGATATATATGTACACATATACGTATATAATATATTGTATATGTATATGTATATGTTTAGAAGGTGTTTCAAATTTGTTTCCGTTTCAATCGTATCATTATATCGAAAGAAAGTAGAATATCGCGGGAAAACATTTCTGTTTCTTTTCTTATCCGAGGATGAAAAAAAAATGATAACGAGCGCACGTGAACATCACCATACGTGAGGTACACGCCAACGATAAGTTTTATATAATTTGTTTTAAATACCGCTTTCCTTCGCTCCACTTTGGCCAATGTTTACGCCTCTTTTCCGGCGGGTTCGAGTAGTCGTTCGGAGCCGAACGTTTCTTCGGCTTCGACGTACCCTCCGACTTTGGTGCTGGGCTAATACCTTGTGTGTGAGGCGTTCTAGCGTGATTCAGCGCCGTGGTCACGCCTGCTAAATTTAAAAGCGCATCCGCACCCTCTGCTATCTTCCGTTGCTCGTCGAAATCTGAATTCGTTTCTTCGCTCGGGTATCTGCTGAACAATGGAACACGAGAAACGCGTCAACAACAGCCCTCCAACGCGAATTTGCCAGTCATTTCTCTACACTCTAAATTCTTTCGATTACAAAACATGCGCGTTCACCTTTCTCGTTGCGCCGTAGTGATGCAGCTGTACGTATGGTCTTCGCTGGAGCTCCTAGTGATCACTGGAATCCATTTCTCAGACTCTGGTAATTTTCGCTTACGATCTGCAAGTAGAAGCTGTTATAATACACATTCGCCTGATCGTGGCAAGCCTGTCCCTTTTTATACTGTACCTTTATTATGATTTAAAATAATAGGTCCGTGTTTAAACGAAAGCATAGCAGCGGCGGCTGCGTCCACATCGCTGTCTACTTCGGTTTCTGTGTTGTCGGAAATGTTACTCGATGCCAGTCTTTTGGAGAGGTACGGGAAGAGAATGGGGTCTGGAAGGCGTGTGCTTGTATTCTTTCTCGGCGGTTTTTCTGGGGAAGACAAAGTTTGAGCGGTAGGAGGTGGGAAGGGAGCGCGAGACAATGCTTGTATCAAGTTTGGTCGATATTGAGCATCTACCATCCATAACGAACCTTTACCCAAATTCTGAAAGAAAAACAAAAAGTTTCCCGATTAATAGAAATATATACGAAATATGTATATCGGAATTCAAGTCGACAGAACTTACCGGCGCTTTCTCCACTTTGCGAAAACATTTATTCAAGCTTAGATTATGTCTTACAGAATTTTTCCAGCCAGTGGGAGCGTTCCTAAAATATGGAAAGTGATCCAATATCCAAGCATATACTTCCTTGACTGGTAGGGCTTTCACAGGGCTATCTTCAATAGCCATGAAAATTAAACAGGAAAATGAGTATGGTGGTTTACTGTTTCTATGCAAATGAGGATCGTATGGTATGTGAGTAGGATGCTTGTTCCGATTCGAAACCGGCAGATTGTTGTTGCTCAAGGAGATCTTCGTTTGATTATTTTGCGAGGAATTGTAATGATTTTTTACCGATTCCTGAAAGATTTGCATCGACTTTTGACCATTCTTAGTCGCGTGTTGAAAGCTCTGACTATGACTGTGCGACGTTGAATTGTTTATCTTGCCATTGTTATCTGTCGAGAGAACGAGAAAACGAAATTTCGAATAAATATTTCAATCCGTTTAAACGATCTGCGTGATATAACTACCTGGACAATAACCGTCGTCTAAGCTTGAGATGGAGTTCGTGTTTTCAGAAAAGTCTGCCGCATCGTCGCACACATTGTTATTTAGTGCGTTCTCGTTTTTCATATCTTTGGGAGGATTCGCGATGTCCAATCCCTTCAATAAATTCTGCTGATGGAGCCAACTCAACGAGGTCAAATCGTCGTCCAACTGACTATTCTTTTCTAGAGATTTTTCCGACATCGAGACGTCCTCGTGAAGCTCGTCGGACGAATTTGCTTCGACGAAAGCACTCGCGTTCTCCTCTTCCTTCATCGTGTACACCGTTTCTCCGAAACTGAACACCTGAGTACTATTAAGTCCTACTCCAGTTTCTATTCCCGATGCATCTGGTCTATCTGGTGGCATGTTGTGTCCGGTATCTTTTTTGTCACTGAAAACAATTACAAACATTAGAAACTTGGGTCTTCGAGCGGTCGGGTCAAAATCGACCCGAAGAAAATTTTATTCTATTTCTCCAACCTAAACAACCGAAAGTTCGTGTCAGTAGCCAGAGAAAATAAATGGAGTGGTCTTTGAGGACACGGGTCAAAACAGACCCGGGCACCGCAGTGCGGTCGACGAGGAGAAGAGGGGATAGTGGTGAACCGATAAGAGAATCGCTCGCGTTATCGGCCCGAATTATTTCGCTCCTTGTTCGTCGAAGCGAAATGGAATTTTAGCCTCGAATCGAGGAAAGATAGATAAGCCTGAATGATTCTGCCGGCCACGAAGCAGAAATGCTGTTGCCAAGCAACAGCTACCATGTAATGCTAGCAATATGGTTGCACCTAGTTTCTCGAACGAATCTTCGATTCTTCGCAACGCTCCAATTAATGTTGCTGGTAAATTGTACGTTCGAAATTCGCCTTGAATTTTCAAGAAAATCGTGTTGACCGAGACGAGCAGACTACAGATATCGATGCAGATATCGAAGATCCGAAACGAAATGGAATTTTCGATCGGGTATAAAACATTAATTCGTTAAATTATTTCAGCATGGATCGACCATATGAAGCTTGTTGATTCTTTCGGGTCAAATACAAACGACAGAGAAACCAAAATACTTCGTTGGGCTTTCGCGGTATTCGAACCTCCCGACAGTCGCAGTAGGTCAACGATACCGAATCAAAAAGGGATTTTCGGTTGACTCTTTCCCGAGTGACTTCGAAGCAGCGAACGCGTAAAGATCCGCGGTCTATTTATAGCGGGTTAAACGCGTGTCATCTTGGTCGGAGATCATTCATGGGAAAACAATGGGAAAACAATGGGAAAACATAGAAATGAACGTGCAAAAGAAGTTAATCATCGTGGATAACGTTCGTCTCCTATTTTTGGTAGCATATAGGAATACTATAATTAAGAATGGACGCGTAAGCGAGTCCCGAGTGAAATTGAATTTCCGCGCATGCGACGCGCCTGTAGCCTCGAACCCAGAGTGCCAACATCGTCATTTGTTTATCCGCTAATAAGCGACAAAATGGCCGCGCTATTGGGAACACATTGGACTCTGAAAATAAACTTCGAAGGGATCGATGCGTTCCTCGATACCGTTCACGAAGGTCCTAAACGATAGTGTCGCGGGTACATGGTGCGTGCTACATTTCACGGATTCCGTGCCACCGACACTGTACATTTAAACAAGCGCTTCGAGAAAAATGGCGTCTGCACGGCGCAGTCTGTTTTCCCAGCATGTTTCTCTGGCCTTGTTATTAACGTTGCAACGTGAACACGTTCGATACCGCTTTCCGGAATGTTCGTGTTCATGGTTCTTCCGAATTCGGGACAGTAAAAATCCACTCCGACTGCATACGACGAATACGTGGATCACGACCAACAGATTTATCGCGGACGATTCGTTTTTTGCGAGACGATTCACGACGGGATCGACGATGTAAAACAGCAGGAAAAGCGGGATCGAACTTGTCCTCGACGAGCTCCGAACTCCATGTGAACGGCCGTCGAATAATTTGGGAACACGCGAAAACATGCCACTGCGTTACTTGTTGAATTCAAATATGGAGTTGATAATGATTACGAAACTGGAGCAAACATGAAAATGGCCACGGTTGCGGTTGCACACGTATCAATTCTCTGTTCCCCGAGGAATGCGTCCCTTTTTCTCAATAATCTGTCCCTGGATGGATTTTCTAATAGATATTCTAGTAACGAACGAGATTCGAGCACACCGAAAAAAGCTCCTCTGCCAACCATATTTTTAATGTATTCTTATGCACGCGTCATCATTTCAGACGTCGAGATTTCGATAGGACGAAACCGTTCTTTCCTAACACCGTGATCGAACGATACTGTTCCGGATACATTCACGAGATTCTCGTTGTTTAGATGAACATTTTTTGGGTGATAGCCACATTGGAACGTTTAACGGATGAAACGGCGTTTTGCGTCTTTTTAATTTTCACCATCGCGCGAGATCGTCACCGCACACTCGAATCTCGTCACTTGAAAACGAACGCGAAAAATGCTCCGAGGATTTCTCTTGAAAAAACTCACGTATTCGAGTAGACAGACGGCAGTCTTCGTTGGTTTTCTAAAGACGGGCATCTCAAGCACACTCTACACAACACCCAGCTGATTGAGACGCCATATTTTGACGTCATCACGTGTTTGCCGAAACATTTATCGGATCTCGAACATCGATGTATCGCGCGCAAGACCCGGGAAAACATGAACATCTCCGACACTACAAACTCGCCATTCCTATTTCACGTGTATTTAAATACACGTGCACACGTGTAATTCACGTACACGTACTTTAGTACGTGTCATTTTAAGTACACGTGTACTATTTCACTTTAAAAATAATGTTTACATTTATTGTTGTACCAACTACCGCAGAATTTACGGAATCATGGTCTCGACAAATAAATGAATATCGGTGTTGTACAAATTATGCAAATATAATGAAAACGCATTAATGCACGTGTGCCCGTGTACTGAAAATGACACTCGCGAAAGTACGTGTATGTAAATACTAAATACACGTTCAAAATCACTTTCTCAGAAGTTTCGAAGCTTATAAAAGAGTCAGGTTCCGATTAGGATTGTCGGAGAATGAATAACCATATTGTTTGAGCACTTACAACTTTTAATCTATAATTTCTTAATCGTCGTAATTTACAGCACTGAATAGAAAGTAGTTCTCTTTTCTCTTAAATTTGCGAAAACGGGTTATAGGTACTTAGAACTCTAACAGAAAATCTGCTTAATGCTTTCTTGGATCTAAAGGCAGTCAGAGCCCGACAAACCGTGACATCGATGACAACGTTTGTCTCGTCTCGTCTTGTCGTATAATAATACCTTCGTGTCATACTTTATAATTCCATTCACACTGCTACAATATACTGCACCATATACTTCATACTGTTGTGTAATGTATTCGAATCGTAATGATGATGATTTGTTTTCGTCAATATTTCTCGCAACGACGATAATTGTTTATCATATATGTATATATATATATGTATATATTCACATGGCACAATCATAGGAAAAATTCTTTACAATACTGTATTAAAATATTTAATTTCAATTCGTTCGATGGCGAAGAGTAGTTCGATAACCGCAGATCGGATTGATACCCGCACAAACATATACAGGGAGAGGAGAGTATATACAAAATTTGGAGAACAGCAAATTAGCACTTTTGATCACCTTCGTAGGCGGTGTAATATTCACAAGTCATCGTGTACTGCGCGGATGAGTTAATGACGTCCCTAACGAATTGATTTTCTCTTATCTTCTTACATGATTTCTCTTAATCGAGCTTCTTGCACGCGTCGCAAACGCGAACCGGCTTTTCCCATCCTCTATGCGGAACGGGATTGCTATTTTGCGAACAGTCTTGACACACTCCACGCCCACAATCTCTGCAGTGATGCAACGGAACGGAGACAGAGAATTTTTCGTCACACACGCAACAGCTAACCACTTCCGAGTCGGGGACCCAATACAAGGGTCGAACGCTATCCTTTATAAGTGCTGTAACAAATTCGAAACAACGTTGAGCACATGAACAATCTATTCTCGATGATGCAATTATGGTTTTCCTAGTAGAAGTGTGCGAGAAAGTGTCGGGTACCCGATGGTCGGGACAGGTTCCGATTCCGACCATCAGGTATCCGACATTTTCGGGTTCTCGCACATCTCTATATTCCTGTGACCTTACATTTCGAGTAGCTCAAAACTGTTCCTACTGCGCTCAGAGTGGAGACCACTTGTTCCGAGACTTTCCTAGCATTCACATCTTGCGACGTTTCGATGACTTCATCGTTGGAATCAGTATGTTTAGCATAACAGTTATCGCAGACACGGACCGGTGTATGCCAGTTTCTGAACGGAATACATTTCTTGTTGGAGGAACACTGCGAACAAAAACCTTCGCCGCACGCCCGGCAATGATGCTTCGTGTCCGCTGGTCCGAACAAGGTTTCACATTTATGACAATGTTTAATCTCGTTGTTAGGCCTCCAGTATGACGGTGCTACTTGATCGGCAACCCACGCGGACAACACTTTCGTCGGTTGTAACGAAACATTAGTCACAGCTTCGGTAATGTACGATACACCATCTATTACCTTTTGCGCGGTGTTCTGTGACCCAATAGAATGATTTCCCTACAAATAAAGAAGACAATGAGACGGTTAAGATAATGAACGGTCAGGTGCAAGAAAAATAATACACGAGCGGCGTACCATGTTCCAAACATGAATGATTTCCGAGCGAACGGCAAACTCTTCTTCTGGATCTTTGTTGCCGTACCAATACTGTCGACTTCTATAAATCTTCCCGCAATGGGGACACTCTATCACATCCCCTGCCCATGCGTGCGTAACTAAACTGTACCAGCTATTATCGTTCTGTGATTGGATACGTTTCGTGACTCGCACCTCATTTCCATCGCTATAACATTGTTTACATATATAAACTAAATTTTCGTACTGATGCTGATACCGGCACCTACGAACACGTAAAAGTCAAACATTATCTGATTTCGTCGATTGTACATCGAAATTAATTCATTGTAATCTTTACTAATTAATAGACTGCGAATTTCATGCATTTATGACTAAAATGGATGCGTATAATTTTAAGCCACGGACCAATGAAACATATTTAAGGATATCAGTGCATTAGTTTCAGCTTAATAAGTTAATTAGAAGAAGAAAGAAATTTGTACTTGGCTCTTATGTCTTACAATCAATGCAAACATTTCTTATTTTGCATAAAGATCCGCAATCTACTAATTAATCGCATTAACACGTCCCCTACTGCGTGAATTTCATGTGTTTCACGCGTCAAGTTTAGTTGCTTGCTAATGAATTTTACACCAAACTCCATGATTTAGTTTAGTTCATTTTGGAACGAATAAATGATGTTCAATGCTACTAATTTTATAAGAATCGGTGTAGAACGGGTTTCACAGTGTATACCAAAAAATGGTATACATGGCAGGGAACGTGTAGAGTCTGATTCGAAGAATTTTGATCAGAAAACTGACCTATTGTTGCTATTGTGCGGTACTCCCTGTCGAAGATGACCCATACTGTTAGTGCATCTATACCCGCAGCTGAGACACTTGACAGGACAAGTGAAATATTGATCGGGAAACAGGGAAGTGGTGTAGTTCTCGATCTGCCCAGAGAATTTGTCATTGAGAATCCGTAGCGTATTGTATACTAAATGCGGTTGCCTAGCGTATCGAACAGTCGTGTTGTTTAATTCTTTTGTTATAGCAGTGTGCAACGGCTCGTAATCAGCTGTGTAATTCGCTGCCTGCAGACCAACATATTTCATAGAACTGAACGCCTCTATTACCAGTTCCATCTCAGCAAACCGCGTTCGGAGAATATCTTCCGCGGTTTTCGTTTCACCTGCAATAGAAGGAAAATAATATATCTGGTGTGACGTCGACGCTGTGAGTTAGAAGAGAACTTATATTGAAGTTACTGCTAATCGGAAAATGTGGCAATATGTACTGTTAGTCAGAGGCTGGGTGTATCTAGTTTCGTGTAGTACTATGATACTTGGGCCCATTGTACTTAAGGAGTTCAGAACACCTTCCCTCTGCCCTATTGCTTGCAAAGCAGATTGAAAATGATGACTGTAAGCTCTAGAGGCAGCACCAAGAAATGTGAACAAGTCCCTATTCAGTCTTTCAGACTGTGTTCTATACACTACGATATCAGACACAGCGAGAACTTTAAGCAGTAACCTTGTACGTTCATTCTCGTGAGGAGAGACACCTGAAAAGAAAACGATTTAATTATAGAATCGTTTCTGTATTTAGTTTCAAAATATTAACAGCGTAAATAGAAATATTAGAATACCTAGCAGATCTTCCGTATCCAAACAGATTACTTTAAGAACTGGATCGAAAGCAGCCCAAACACCCAACGTGCAAGAGTTCTGATCGTTGGAGGTTTTAAACACTTCATCCCCTTTGAAAAATGTCTGATTCAGCGTATGACTCTTCCCATCACCCGTATTCCCAAAAATAGACACTACTTTTACTCTCTGATCCTTCTGACCACAGTTCAATTTCTCCACAAACTGTTTTGCATTGGAAACCCTAAGATTTTCCTGTCCGTCGATCAATAAGAAACTCCTCGACTGGTTACACTGGCACTGCACTTGTAGTCCGTTCTCCAAAATCTCATTCGACGAGATCGTGTCATGGTTAGGACAACACACTTCCCTGTTGAGAATGCTCTTGCTATCTACACTCTTCAACATAGCTGGTCTGGTCGCTTCGAGCTTGTGTTCCCTCGATAATGCATTCACACTACGATTCTACAATGACGCGCTTCTGGAACATTAGGTTAGATACTCTGGAGAATTAGATTGACAATAGATTATTAGAAAAGGAATCGGCGAGAAAGCGGAATCACGACGCATCATTTGAATGATCGAGTCGAGCAGAGTTAGTATGATTAGCGTTTATGTAAATAAACTGGAGAGAGAGAAAAAACGATTGTGACGCACCAGTGAAGCGGCAAACGATGTGTTATTGTGCAACGGCACATAACAAAGGAGAAACAACACAAACACGCATGCGAGGCGATTCCGTAAATATTTACATACTTGTGCGAATTGACAGAAGCCATGATGGCGACGTTCCTTACCTTTTCAGGATTTAATGATTCATGGCGTTTAAGGAGGTAGCATCACGGTAAAAGCAGGTTAACGTTTTGACAACACCGTCGACGTCGACCGGAAACAAGGGATTTCACACGACCCTAGAAATTCAAATGACCCTACTTGTAAATAACACCTCCATTACGAGCAATTGACAGTGCGGCCGCGCAGATCCAACAAGCAACTCTTTGGAAAAACAGATCGACAGTGATTTCAAGGCTAACGTTCCACGCTTTCTTTTGTCCTGAGAAATGTATCGCAATTTTTTTCATTTGTTGCTTGACCTCAAGGTGTACCAAAGGACCATCAACCGAGGTAACTTTACGACAGTGAATCGTAAACAGTTGCTGGAGTCGATTCCCTATAAAAATAAACGACCGTTGATTGTAGTGCTGTAATTATTTTCCATTTTTGAGATATAGCGCGGTACGATCCACACGATATGAGCTTACAATTAGATTTTTAGAAAAAACTCCAAATATTTAATCTTTCTACATTAGTTTTTAAGACATTACAATATATTTTATATATATACTATGTACGTACATTACATGCCTCTATTTGTATCGCACAATGTTACGAAACATTATTGCTATGAATCATCAGCCTGCTGGAAGACAACGAATGCAATTGTGCAGCTAAATAGACTCGCGGCTTGAGAAAAAGAAGGGATTCCGATGCTTGGCATTGGTCATGCGTTATCAGGTTTCTTTTGCACACCGATACAATCATGTTCGAGATAGTCCGTTGTGCCCCGTTTCTTATTCAATGATAATGTAGGCACGTAAGTTTTTATTGATAAATGTGGCGGTTCAATATTTGCGATGCATACCGTCATATTGTATTTGTGGTTGTAAGGAAGAACACGCTGCATGTCGCATAGTTTCATTTTCGAGATATTGCCGTTTAAAGTTTTGATTACTAATTCTTTGACATAGGACACTGGCTAAATTGCATTATTTTCTAAGTCTTTCGAGTTTGTTTTCATCACTTTTTTTCTGGTAAATACGTAAATTCAAATTTTTTGAAATTGTGACATGCGGCGTTTTTCCTTACAACCACACATATATCTACCCGTACGGCGAAAGCCTTTATATAATTAATCTTAACGTGGTCGATTTGATGTTGATTAAATTAACGAACAAGTATACCTATAGTCGTGAATATTGTTAACAATATTATATAGATATACGATGTTAATAAAATAAAGGGACAACATTTCAACGCACAACTTTCTTTTACAGGGAATCGATACAACGAATCGCTGTATGTATACATAATTACGAATATATGCACAAATAGTACTCTATCACCGAATATGTACACTGTAAAATATTTATAGCAGTGTATACCAAGAATGGCATATTCTATCGAAGGATGATTCAACGTAAACGTATAATTACAGATTACAAGTAAGCTGTTTCTGCTGCGTCGTTTCGCGAATTCATTAGGAATATTCCTGGCTGGCTCGCGGTGAATCGCAACGTGTGTTTTGAAGTAACCGCACGCGATATATCACTAACGCGAACGAGAGTCTGGTAAAAGTCGACTACGACGCCGCTCGATTATCGAATCCGCACTGTTCAAAATATCGATATACTGATTGACGAGGAAGTGCTGATAATACACCGCTGCGCTGGCTGACCGCTGGATTATTGAGGTTGATTTTTCGTTTCGTCGTACGTGACATCGTTCTGCGTGGCCACGCGCGATTCTATTGCCGAGACGTTCTCTTTGGAATGAATGTCAGCAAAATCTGATATTGACTGGTACGGCACACGTGCCATAATGTCACCGAAAGACTCGGCCGAGGAGAGTTTTAGGATTCATTTCTCTTCCTTGCACGAGAACCAGTGACCCGCCCCGACGAAATTTTCTTTGGCCGCAGCACATCTTCAAACAATGGAGAACCACACAGAGGACAACACCATCAGCATGAACGGAAGCGGTACGTTTGATACGCCAGCACATTCGCGAAATTAGTTTTAGTGTCACGTCAATGACAGAAACGCTTTCGTACATTTCACGCGAGAGAACTAGTCTTCTTCGTTCGTTTCCGCTCCGCTGCCGTATAACCCGTAGAAATTATAAATCTATTTACTGTAACTCGAATTATTCGTAGCACGTTTAGCATGCCATTTTATCTCTATACGGTTCCTGTAGAGAATTGTTCGTGCATTGTTGACACCTTGTTCACCGGTGAACTGGATCGAATTTATTAACAAAATGTTTGTAATGATTTAGAGGAGCTGCAGGAGAAGATAAGTAGACTGGAATCGGAGAAAGTGAAGATGCAAGAGGAATTCAATGTTCAGAGAGCGAAGATGAAGGAGTTGTATCTTCAGAAAGAAGGTAATTTACATTTTTGTGTATATAGATATTATATAGATGGTATTAATCACAGCATATATTTGCAGAGGAACTAAAGAGAGGATTAAACGACTACACCATCCTGCAAGAAGAGAACGCCAAGCTGAAAAATGAGTTGTACGAGGTGAAGAATGAACTGGATAGGACTAATCTGAATATTCTGAACGATGTGCTCTTCGAGAAAAGGAAGGCTGAAGAGGAGATAGCATCATTGCAAAAAGTTATACACGAAACGGTAGAGGAGTCATCAAGCTCGCAGAAACACATGGATACGGAAGTGTCTAAGTTGAAAGTGACCCTGTTCAAGTTGCAAGAGGAGAACAAGTGGTTAAAGTCGCAGTCACCCAAGGAACCGACTGTGGATGGGCCGCAGTTATCGTTGACCTCAGTAACGAAAGCACTAACACGAAAAGTAGTTTCGCAACTAGGCGCAGATGCTTTGTCTTTAGGTCCCGACAATCTCGAAGAAAGCATGAGGAAGGTAAAAAGATATGTACGTAAACATTAGGATACATGGTTTTTGAACTTTTCTGTAATGAACTCGCAGTCGCGACGCCGCGTTCTCAGAAAACTGTTCATAAATCATCCCCGATGATCACGATGAAGCATTTGTTTTATTACTTGTGTTTTTTTTCCTATCGATTTTACATAGGTGTGCAAATATTAGAAAGTATTGCTTTATAGGCACAGGAAGATGCAGAAGTTCTGCGTTCACTGGTTGTGCCACTCGAAGAAGAGATTAAAGCGTTGAAAGAAAAATTGAGAGCCACAGACGACGAGTTACAGAAGTGCAAAGAAACGCAATCGGTAAAGAGACAACAGGAGCCGGGTTCGTTCGAGCCTGCATGCGACATGTGCGCCAATTACGAGACGCAATTAGTCAAAATACAAGCCACCGCAAAAGATTTAGAGAAACAACTGTTGGACTCCGAGCGTATGCTACAAATGCAGAAGGAGGACCTGGTCAAAGAGATGGAGTTTCGCAAGGAAATGGAGGAGAAATGGAACGAAAAGAAGGAAGAACACAAAATCAAAGTAGGCGAACTCACGGACACCTGGCAGACGGTACAACAGAATTTGGTCGAGTTGAAAAAAGTTTTCGAACAACTTCAGAGAAACGCCAAAGAAGAGCTGATGAAATTGACGCGGGGTCGGGAGGAAGTACAGAGGCACCTTATCGCGTAAGAAAACTTCCTGTAATCGTACAGCTTCGATATCGTTGTCATAATCTTAATTTTAGACGCGCGTGAAGTAACAAACTCTTTTGCCATTCCTGACAAAATTTGATTGAAAATCTAGTTGAATTTTTGCAGACTGCAAAAAGAAAATGAGAATCTCGTTGGTAAGCATAGCAAACATTCCCAGCAACTGCAGAGTGAGAGTATCAACATGCCGAACAACGTCGAGGAGCTACATGTTAGTCTTCTGAAGATGCGTGAGGATCTGATCACTGCTAAAGTTGCACAAGAAGTCGCGCAAGAGAAGGAAGAAACGTTACGGTACGAGGTAACATTGCTGCATGAACAAATGGAACAAGAAAGCAGAGTAAAAGAACAAGAATTATTGGTACTGAAAAATGAAATTAGCGGATTAAGGTACAGTTGCTCGATGTTTTAATCTTACGAGTATTTGACGAACTAATAAGCGTTCGGTTTCTGTAATTGTATCTTTTCTCTTTACACAGAACTCACTTAGATAAATACATTAGGGATCATCGATCACTTGCCCAAAGGGAAGAGAAACTCGAGCGTCTAGAGAAACAATTGGAATCTGTTTTGAAAGAGAATAAAGAGGCTGAATTAAAAATTGTTGAATTACGGCAAAGAGTTACCAGCCTGCAACAAGAACTGGACACTAGTGAAGCGGTACAGAAAGACTTTGTTAGACTGTCGCAATCGTTGCAGGTATGAAATACGAAGGAACTTGGAATACGTACAATTGTTGGGACATGTGTGTTGTTATATTACAAAATCGATTGTTTGCGATATAGGTACAATTAGAAAGAATCAGGCAAGCTGGTAGCGAAGTAAGATGGCAACACGAGGAGGATGTGGAGGAATGCCCCAGTTGTCATACCACTTTCACGGTTACAAAAAAAAAGGTATTGTTGTCTCTTGTTCGTACATGTTTCGGCAAAAACTAAAGAAATATATATTTCTTGCAGGCTCATTGCCGACATTGTGGCCATATATTTTGTCAGTCTTGTCTTTCACATGTCGTGAAAAGTGGACCGAAACAAAGACCATCCAGAGTCTGTGATGTTTGCCATACGTTATTGGTGCAGGATACAGCGCCGTACTTTAGCCAAGAACCCCCACACACACCTGATTAAATATTCTAACGCGAAACCAGTCCAGCAAGATGTGCAATATGAATTCGGTAATTCAGCTTGTTGACGAGTTACGGGGTTTGACTACTGTGAACTTACCAAACATTCGAAGTTTGTTTTATCGCTTATATGGTAGTTCAAGGGCTTGAATAAAATGCAAGCAAATGCAAAAAATTATGTTTTGTTGGATTCGGAGAATCTAGTTTTACGAGGTACACTATTTTTAACACTAGATTTGCAGAATGCGTTCTAAGATTTCTTTTGGAGTATATATATTATTTTTTAAAAAATGACTAAACAGTTGGAGATAGGCAGATTCTCGTTATTTTCATAAAGTAATGTAAATTAGGGCACTTTTCCGTAAACCTAGTATTAATTTCCCTATTCGTTTTTGCTAATTTATGAATATGCTAAAATAAAATGTAAAAGCGCTACTTAACCGAATATATAACTTTTCTTTTTATGGACCATATCCGAGAATTGATTGCTTTGTCGGGCAATTGCAGTAGTCTAACCCGTTAACTGTACCTCTAGGTGGACACATGCGTTGATGTAACAAATACTTCTGCGATCAGTTTCAGGAAGATTTAGAAATGCTCTTAGTATGAGAGGATGCTAGATAAGATTCCTATTACCTGACAACTGGAGTGATAAGATAAATATCGTGTAAATACGAATTATGTACTACTTAATGTTTATTGTAATTTAAAAGATTAAAGCTTTTGAATGTATGTGTTATCCAAAAATTCATGAATATATATCTATTGTCTTGTTATCTACATTATTAAAAGTACGTCTTGCATAGAATGACTACATTGGACATTTCACTAATTGATTCAACTCATCTTTCGTGCACTTTGTCGTTTTTGCATACAAATGCATTTATTTTTTATTCAAGGTATCACATATGCAAACGTGTATGTACATACATATTTCATCTTATTATAGTATCAACACTAAACACTAGAAGAAAGTGAACATTCAATAATATGCTACTTGTGTTATTGCTTTAACGTACATACCATGAAAATCGAGAATTTATTACGATTTATGCCTGATATATTGTTCTACCGAACAATGGACCATTCCGTAAGCGATATGTATACATTCTTTTTGTTAATGTCAATTTATTTTCACAGTTTGCTACAAAAATGTTGCATTATACCTGTAATTACAGGTGTGTCGAATGAATCTGTGTAGTTGTAAATGCTATTCATGAATTGTTGTTTTATAAACAAAATAAGGGAGGTAGCTGTACCATGAACAAAACGGTGAGGTACGCTGTATAAATATGAAAAATTTCGTGTAGTTTACAATAAGTCTAGCAACCACGGGCACTGTGTTGACAATATAAAAGTCAGATGTATATGACACACGAGATGCCAGTCGTGTATGGTCAATGAATATCAACGTTCGATACTGTGGCAGCACCCCTTGCGCTCGCGACTGGAGGGCTAACTAAAGAAGATCACGACCCTTTCTTCATTTACATTTATTCAATACTATTTACAAAGTTTATTACATGGTAAAAAATTGTTCGATCACATTCTCGATCGGGTCTAGGTGTCTACTGTGTGGAATCGAAAGTGGGTCACTGAATTTCTCTTGTTCCGTTCTCAGTATCCTCCAGTTGTTCAACAAGGTTTGATACTCCATCACTTTCTCGAGTTCGTTCCTTTGTGTATGAAGATGTAAAAGACCTTGGTAATTATATTTCAATCCACTGTAGTGTTTGCCAAACAATTTCATCCCTAATAACACGAACACGTTGATTCACGGGCCATAAAACTCTGAAATGGTAATTTCACACTTACATATTGCAATACTGCGATGGTAAAGCTTTTCAGCGTCTTCGTATCGATGCATATCGAAATTGTATAATGACGCTAAGTGTTCTAGGCTGAAGGCGACATCGTGATCGTCCGGTCCTAATGATTCTTCCTTGATCTTTATAGCTCTGATATGCATTTCTGCTGCTTTCTGAAAGTAGTTTGACATATATGTATACAGGACGTCTCGTTTAACTTTGTTATTTATACAGATACAAAAAAATGTTTTCAGAGAAAGTTATTGTATTTGGTGAGGGAGGCGTAAGTCTGTGCGAGTGAAGGTCATCTCAAGGTCATATTTTCTGTTTCAGTTGCCCTTGAGTGACTTGAATGACTCTAATCGAAATGTAAAATAAAACCACATATGTATATATAACTTTCTCCTGATACATTTTTTTTGTATCTGTATGAATAACAAAGTTGCAATATTATTATGGAATATTTCATTCGCCTGCTAGTTACACCACAAGTGCCTACCTCTAACTGGCCCATAGTCTGATAAAGGCGTCCCAAATTCCCATAATGCTTCGCACTATGCGCATGGTTATCACCAAACGCTTCCCTTGTTACTGCTAAAGCATTATTATGACAACCTTCGGCACAGGTTAATAGCATATTCTGTGACTGTGTGTTACGTTTTTTAATTACTATTTCCTCCAATATTAACGCGTATACCCTCCTCGCACTCGCGAATAAGAAATTATCCCTGGACAAAAGCTTTTCCATAGTGTTTATCGCCGTTACAATCTGTTTTCTGCGTGTATAATCCGAGAGTTTAAAATATGAATAAACTGAATAACTTCATTGTAAAATTGCTCACCTAGCTGTTACAAAATTGCCGGTCTCGTATTCGTACACGTACGAAGCATACGCAAGATCTACGTACGCCAACGCGACATGTAAATTTAACTGCGAACACGACTTCATTAATTTTACTGCTTTCTAGAAAATATCATTTAGGTGTAAAATAAGTCAATCAAACGCGAACATACGATGAAACAAATTATAACAAGAAGTATGCTTACGTTGTAAATTAGTACACTATGAAATAAGCAATCGACTTTTAATAAGTATAATCCATAATCTAGAAGGGCGTTAGTGTATACAGGATGGTTTGTCTGAAACTTTTGTCTGGCAAGCTGAACAGCTTGTTTGATCAATAGACCAGCTTTCTCAAATTCTTGTTTGCACATACACGATTTTGCAGCCTGTCTCAAAACGTCGACAGTAACGCGAGCTGGCAATGTGGGTTTCAATTCCTTCAAAGCGTCTATACTCCAACTGAATAACAATAAAAATACAATCACCAAAATCGGCCAACAACTAAGCGTCTACGTACAATGTATAAGCACCTATAAGCGTCATGGTAGTTATGTGCCATGTAACACATAAAGCTACATTCTGTGTAAAAGGCAGCAAAATTGCACTCGAATTTCGACTGTTGTAATTGCGTCCATATCGTTATAGCTTGTGAGTATGTTTCCACTGCATTTTTTAATGAGCAATACGCGGCCTGGGTGTGCAGCAATCTGTACAATCAGAGATAATTCTTATAAATTAATATGTTTGTGTGCAATTATTTGTACAAGTTATATTAAAAACATGATATTGTGTTTACCTCTGGCGACACTCTAACGTTTTATACCAATTTTCTGGTGTAGAATTGTTCAACAAACATAATTTCTCGCATTCGAGCAATACTTGTTCACTGTTAGGATAGCAGCCTGCATCACTGAAGAATCTACCGAGTCTCAGACCTAAATTTATCATCCAATCTTGTGTTTTTAGATTTTCATCAACATAGTTGCAGCACTTAATATATCTTTCTGTTAATTCTTCTTTGATCCTTATTCCATTGCTAACAAAGTCCTTGAAAGATAATACAAGCTGGACTCTCTCTCTCTCTCTCTCTCTCTTTCTGTCTCAAGTGTTAAAGACTTAGTTTTCATACCAAAGTCTCACCTCAAAGCATTTTAATAAATCTACTCGCCGGCTCGTAACTTCTAACATCTTGGAAAAGACTTTCAATGTGCTCCATTTCAGTTCCTCGAAACAACGGGATATGCTAGATACCTTGTAGATCTGTAAATTTAAGGGCAATATATTTGTTTCTTATGTTATCAGTGTTAATGGAATTATTGTCATTAATTAAATTCATAAATGGATGAGAGTGCTTACAAAAGAAGAAACACACGTGTGCATAACATACCTACATGTGTTTATACATTTTCGTGTGATTCAAACAGAATCTGTGTATGCATAGGTGTGTATGGTTGTATTATGGTATATAAATTTGTAAGTATATACACATGCATGTGCATGTTATACTTATATGAATCGCTAGTGACTGTGAGTTTAAACAGCTGTACATGAAACGTTCTAAAGTTTACCTTGTAATAGAGATCGACCATTACTGTCGTCGGTAAAGTGGCCAGATGTTCATAATGTGGAAAATCGTGTAGACGCCTAAGATCGACTATTGTGACCATGCTTAACTCATAAAGACTTTTCGGTGAATACATACATACTTTTTCGGCCATTTTCCTGGAGGATAAAAAGTAACTAATAAACTCTCTGCTAATAATGAATAACTATTTGCTATAATCAGAGAAGATATGAGAGTGCTCACGCTTGGATTCACCCATATCCACTTTTAGCCTGGACCCAGACGTTACTAATAACCAGTGGGGAGATATTGTGCAAGACTTCTCGTGCATGCGCGGCGATTTTAACCTGAGTAAAGTAAAATTCTCGATAAAATGGGGTATCTCGAACACCCCGTAAAATATCCGTCCTTTCCAGCCAATATAACTGCCCCAAAGCTCCACTATCTCGCTATCATAATATAGATATGTTACTGTTTTGGATGCGCATGCGCAAGAAATCTTGCACAATATCTCACCACTACTGATAACTTAAGATTTGCGCACATTAGCAGATTTTTTTCTATTACAAACAAAATTTAAAAAAAATACTAAGCTATTTAATTGATTAAGGACGACGCAAGCATCTTTTGAAAAGACCAAATGTTTCCTGAAGCAGCGAAGAAATAGGCTCCGTTCATTCATAAAAAAGTTATTCTGCTTTAAAGTGTGTCGAATCAGTTATGCACCTCATTATTGTATATGTAAAATACAAACATTTTATGTATGAATCTACAAAGCATAAATAAAGATAATATAATAAACAAACGTAGTTGCGTACATATTTATTGAACCATCAATTTCTCCCGTACCTCCGACTTGTCATTGAGATGTACTACGGAATTTCAGAAAATTTCGATCGCCTGTCTCGACGTTGAGTTACACTACTGAATTACGTTCCACCTCCTTCGATATCATATTCTCCTAATGCAATGTTAAATTTACGAGGTTTCGAAAATTTTCGACCGTCTGGCTTGTCATTGAGTTGTACTACTGAATTTTCGAATATTTTCGGCCGCCTGACTTGCCGTTGAGTCGTACTACTGATTTTCGTGCCACCTCCTTCAATATCATGTTCTCCTAATACAAACTTCGATTTTTCGAGGTTTCCGAAAAATTTCCGAGGCTTTTGGGATTTCTACTAGGAGAATATGATAGTCAAAGAGAGTGGCACGAAAATTGTGCCACCTCCTTCGATATCATATACTCCTGATACAAAAATCAATTTTCGAGATTTTTGAAAATTTTCTGAAAATTTGGGGTTTCTAATAACCACCTCTGTCGCTATCATATTCCCCTAATACGAAAATTGATTTTTCGAAGTTTTCGGAAAATATTCGGGATTGTTGGATTTCTAGGTGGGAAATAAGAACACATGAACTTGTTGTATAAAAATATTCTTAATTTATTACCATATACATTACAATTTTTAATGTGTGTACATATAGTGTGTGCAAAAATTTTGTATAGTGCGGCAACATTGCATTTATTGCCTTAGTTCACTAACAGAGTCGGTAATGCAGAACCGTGAATTGAGAAATGCATTGCATGCTCACTCTGTATAGATCTTAAGTCACGATCGTATGAGTCAGCTGTCAAAAGACATGAGCGACGCAATCGGGTGACGAATATATGTTTACAAGTGATTTTATCCAAAAATTATTTCACACTATCCTGTTTATCGTGAAAGCAAATGAATGGATAGTGGAATTGATTTCATGAAGAGACGACAGCAATACGTCAGCGTGGCAAATGGTAAACTATCTGGTTACACAGTAATTGCAACCTTGGCAAAGATTGCAACGAATTCTAACGAAGGGTTAGAAGTGTTATTCGTAATAGATTTTGTTCTTTTGAAATAGCGAATTGATTTAAGATTGCAGGGGCTGTTTCTTTCATTCAATCAAGACACGGATCAACAGATGCAAAGGCAAGAAAATGCGACTCGAGTGGATAACTATTTTATGCGCGATAGCCTTAGCTATTGGACCAGCGAGCTGCAGCGACATAACAGCAGCGGTTTTCGGAGATGTTCTGGATGGAATGCCAGCAGCCTTCGGCGATTTCAATTCCGATGAATTGACCGATGTATTCATGTTGCGGAAAGACGGGACTACAGTTGAGATATTCCTAGCCGCTGAACAGGAACCACTGCTGAGACCCAGCTCAGACCTGAGCTGCACATTTGGTCGCAGCGTGGTCGGTGTGGTACCCGGAGACTTCGACGGTGACGTTTTCATGGACGTATTGGTGGTTACGTTCGACAAGGAATCGAAATTATCGTACGTCTACGTGCTCTGGGGTGGTAACGGAAAATTGAATTGCACCAACGAGAAGGAACCATTGATGAAGATGCAGGGTCAGCCGTTAGCATTGGATCACAATGGGGACATGATCATAGACCTTTTCGGAATAGACGAAAGAGGTGAGAGGATGTTCTGGATATTTAATCAGAGTAGAGGTTCACCCAGAAAGGAACCAATGCATCCTCCAAGGAATGAACTGGGCAAGCCGATACCACAGATCGACGAACCTCACTCGAACGCTTATTTGGACTGGAATGGCGACTTTTTAGCAGATCTGGTGGTGACATCACGGGAAGCGTTCGAGATCTGGCTGGGTGTCGAGGGAGGAGGTTTCGTCCACAGGAACACCATACCGTTTCCATACAACAGTTCACCCGAGAGAAGGTTCTCCGGCGTAATTGGACAAACCCTTTACCTGGACATGGAACTGACTCGCAATATGAACCTACTGCTGCCGCTGTGTTTCGATGACGCGTGCACCAACAGCACGATTATGATGTACTCGGATCGCTGGTATGACTTGCGAATAAATTTCCGAGACAGCAACAGTGTGCTCTGGGGTTTCGTGAAGCCTGACGGGCGACGATACACAGACACGATCACTCTGCGAGGCGGAGACTTCAACATGGACGGCTATCCGGACGTGTTGGCCACGCTCTATTCGACCAGTGGCAAGCAGAAACAGTCATTCCTACTCGAGAACGTTGCGTGCGACGCGTGCGTTGGCTTCACTCGGACGTTCCAAGTAAAATGGCAAGCTCTGAATCCATTTTACAATGAGACCGCGATGGCCGTGTTCTACGACTTTTATCAGGACGGGATTCTCGACGTGATTATGGTGGAGGTGAACAAGAGCACCAGCACCTATCGCACGGCCGCATTCAAGAACAGCCTGGACTATGACGCAAACTTTGTGAAAGTGATGGTGCTCACTGGCCGCAATAACAGCATGTACCCGATCTCGCCAGGATCCCTTGGCAAGAAGAAGAGAACCTACGGCACCAATTTACCCGGACCCTCGATAGCATATAATACCACCACTCAAGATGGTAGTCCGAGAAAGGCGTTAGCCGCACAGTTGCCCCAGAGCGCGCACTTTTCTCTGAACTTACCGTACACGATCTTCGGACTCGGCAGGACACCGAACTTTGTTGACACTCTCACGATAGGGGTGAGTAACAATCTGATATTAACGCGTTTACGATTGGTGGATTGTTTGGTTCCAAGACTAAAGGTAGATCTCGCTTATCGGTAGATCTCGATTATTCGCACGAACGCGGAACGTATTTGTTCAGCAGCGATATTTATCTGGTCGTCTGATCCGACACATTCCATGCTGGTGCAGATAATAGAAATCTACCTTAATTCTGCCATTTCGTTACATCCTTCTCTTCTGTTACCTTCCGTTATCTTTACGACGTTTCACCTACAAAGATACGTGTTTTTCTGATTGAAACAGGTGGGCGGCAAGTCTCGGGAGTGGCCGCAGATCATTCCAAACTCTCAGATGGTCGTCATTCCGAATCCAATATCGGAGCCTTTTAAGTGGAAGGCGCAGCTGTTCGTAACCCCGAGCAAACTTATTCTACTGAGCGCTGCTGCGTTGACCGGCACTTGCGGCTTGATATCGTTCATAATCATCGCTTTGTATTGGAAGGAGCGAAGGGAGGACAAGATCGAGAAACTGCAGGAGGCGCATAGATTTCCCTTCGATGCTATGTAAATGTGTAAATGCGAGGGGAAGAAATGTGAATGATTTGTTGCTAGCTCTCACCCTCAACGAATGTGTATATTTATTTCATTTGTCGACGTGTAAGTGTTTCATAAACGATAAATAAAATGGATGATCGATCGATCGTTAAAGTTGAAGTCGCTTCGTAGCATGGAGAACGTGTATCGGTAAACATGTATTTACTTTGAACGCGCGGGGGCAACGAGAACGAATAGGAAAATATACAGGAACGATACACGCGTGAATTTGTAAAGTATTTTGTACACGTGCTTTCCCCTCCCCCCCCCTCTCTCTCTCTCTCTCTCACTGTCTGTCTCTCTTTCTTTTTCATTTGGCTCCATAGAACATGACCGACACCGATCAAATTGACAGTTTATTCGTTACTCTTTGGGCATTCTTAGAAAAAACAGGACTCGTCGGCATGTATTATCACGCATCGCGGTCGACGCGACACATCGAATACGAAATATACGCGTATATTAATAGCAATATGTATATGTATATATTAACAAATGATCTTTACCAAATTGGTTTTGGTCGCTGCGCTACTCAAGGTATATGCGCCCCCGCGATCATTGGGGACTAGATTAACTGGAATGCGCTACTGGCAACGATCGTTTTTCACGGCAGGGTTCAAATCATTGAAGTAAGGATGAGTCATTGCCTCGTCTGCCGACAATCGTAACGCTGGATTGCACACTAACAGTCTCTGAAATAGAGAAGAGGAACGTTAGCGACGCATTCCGATTTCGTGGACGCGGATTACAAGATACAGTAAAGTCGCGATGTAGCTCCCTGAGGATCTCTACGATCACTGTCTCTTCGCCTACCACTTCCATGGGGGGGGCCAGGGTTCAAGAAGCTCGAGCTGCCACGCGGTCCGTGTTTACATGCTGTTCTTTTCTACGTTCTGCATACTTTGAAGAAAACAGTTTTGAGCTAGATCGCGACTTTACTGTATCTTGCACTCTCTTTATCAGCGTCAGTTAATCGTTACCTGTAACAAGTCTCTGCCTCTGGAGTTCAGTTGTGGCGTGACATGAACCAATCCTTGGCCAGCCTGATACGGAGGGAACGGCTTGTAGTCGGGGAGCGTGGTGAAGTCCGGCCAAGTCTCTTCGGTCGGTGTGCCGAGCATTTTGAATATCCGTTTAAGCTGATCCTCCACATCCGACCCAGGGAACAACGGTCTGCCAGCGTTCGCTAGTTCTGCGAACAGTCAATGAATCGTGGCGAATCATAGATTCACAAAATTAACCAATCGTTACTCACCAGCGAATATACATCCAGCGCTCCACATGTCTATGGACGTTGTATATAATTTTGCGCCGAAGAGAACGTCCGGGGGACGATACCATAATGTGACAACTTCTGCCGAGTAACATTTCACTGGTATTCCAAAGGCTCTAGCCAGTCCAAAGTCTGCTAGTTTCAACTCCCCATTCTAGAAATCGATTTGCAACCACTTTCTAAAACTAGAGACACCTCCTTGTCCAATGGACAACAAGGTAAGATGGCCATCTTACCTTGTTGATGAGCAGATTCTGCGGTTTGAGATCCCTGTGTAGTACATTCCGGCTGTGACAGAATGCTAATCCACGCAGCAACTGATATCTGAAACGATTGATGAATACATAGCGACCAGACTTTTAACTTGTCCAAGATTTCTTTCGGATTTCTTACAGGAAGGATTTGACAACATCCAAGTCTATTTCTCCGTTTAGACTATCGAAGTACTTTTTCAGATCCTGGTCGCAATGCTCGAAGACCAGAGTCAGTTTCCTGTCGCTGTGCAACACGTCGTATAGCCTAACGATATTTTTGTGTTTCAGTTCCTTCAACAGGCAAATCTCTCTAAGCGCGGACGACGGTACACCCTTATGAGGACAGATAAAGAACAACGAGCGTGTAACGATAAAATCAGTCGGCCGACCGTCACTAAGCAGTTAGATGAACATACTTCGTCATCATCGTCCAAACGTACTCTCTTCAGGGCGACGATTTCGAGAGTCTCTCGGTTCTTGGCTTTGAAAACGGTTCCATAAGTGCCTGGAAAACAACGAGAACGTTAAAGCGACCCGAAAGCGATGCGCGTCTTTCGATGCAACTGTCAAAACCAATGCACTTTGTCGAACTGCACCCGCGTCGTTTACAGTCCGCGAAAACGTACACGTACGTCATTCAAATCTCGGAAACGAGTACATCGATCGACAATATTTCGAACACACCTACCTTCTCCTATTTTCTCGAGTTTCTCATATTTTTGCATATTTTTGGCGATCCTATGGGCGGAATAGTCGCAGAGTGGTTAGCGCTGCACTCGAGAACGATCGTGCGCGAAAACACCGGTGCAGATGACAACACTGCCGACAGAGGAATATCGATAGCCGGTGCTATCGATAGCTGACCATCGACCATCGATAGTCATCGACAGCGATAAAATGGAATTACAGCCAGAGAGGATCAGTGGTGAGCAGTGGTGAGATCATTGAGATATTGTGCAAGATTTCTTGCGCATGAGCGGCGATTTTAGCCTCAGTAAAGTAAAATTCTCGATAAAATCGGGTACCTTGAACACCCTGTAAAACATCGGTCCTTTCTCAGCAATATATAATATAACTGCTCCAAGGCTCCACTACTTCGTCATTATAATAAGTTACTGTTTTGGACGCGCATGCGCGAGAAATCTTGCAGAATATCTCACCACTGGAGAGGATATGAGAATGCTCACGCCCAAGGTCTTTTTTGCCACCATTTCTGTCAGTACAGACAGAGACAGAGCGTATCCAAATTTAGCATGAAACAGAACTCATATTTAGCGTTTCGTTTCTTGCTAAATCTGAGTATGCTCTGTCTCTGTCTATACTGACAAAAGTGGTGACAGAAAGTAATTATTCTGGTCTTCCCTTCAATTCCTTGTTCAACAAAGATACGGATAATTATTGAACATTTCTCAAGTGGAAGCTTAACAAATCAAAACCGATTTGTTTTCGACGCAAGTATACATTCTGTACATTCGACGAAGATCGCGACCGTGAAATGAAACGTGTAAATAGAAATCGATAAAAAGAAAAAAAGAAAGGAAATTTACAGTTGAAACGACACGCGACCTACACAATAATGTTGAGCAGATAATATCAGTCGATATGCGGAGCACGTGTTGCGTTTATGACGACCTCCACGAGGGGGCGACCCGCCAACGATTATTAATGCATATACACGAGAATTATAAATATTAATGTTAACATGATTCACAACCATCCTGTCAACAATGAATAGCTAAACGAGTTTCTGTTATGTAGCGTTACCTTTTCTCCGATTCAAACAATTCAAATCGACCGCCACGCTGCACGCAATTCGAAACTGTAATCTCTCTCGACTACTCACGCTCGATCTTTCTCCTTGCCTCTACTTTTTGAAATCGTCTCTACCCATTTTCGAGGCTTGGGACACCACCGAAATTTTCTACCCAATGTGGTAGAATCTGGAACGAGTCGAATCGAATGTCCTTGAGCAGAATAGGCTTCGCGCAGCCTAATGCGATCGCCATTGCGCATAGTATCGGCGACGATAATTCAATTATAATATAATGTGTGGCTAGGTACTTCGGTAGCTCGGTACGTTTTACAAATACTACCGTGGTACACTCCGTCGATATTCGGGAACCAAACTCTGAAATTGCGGAGAAAATAAAGAAAATATTTATACTCGTATAATAAAGCGTAGTTTAATTTATGTTGAGCTTACTCGTCATGGGAGAATGGCAATTTTTCGAGGAAAAGAATTCGCTTCTGCAGAAATAATGCATTCTCCATTTCCGTTCTTCAAAACTGTTTCGTCGCTGACATTTATCGAAACAAATCTTCGAGAATTGTTTTGTTGCGAATCTCGATTCTCGCTTCGTTCTTTTGCTCGGAGAAAAGTTCGGACGGGTGTGCCAGAGAGCCAGGATGTATTAAAACCGAAAACGTGGAAAATGGATGGTCGGGTCCGATAGAATCGGCTGAAACAATTTAATCCACGTGATCGGACGTATCCGTGCGCGATGCATCAACTTTTAGGAGGCGCGATCCCGATGATCGCGCACATTGTGGTCCTGTTGTACATCTGTTGGCGAGTAAGCCTTGATAAAATACTCCGCGACCACGACTAGCATAACTAAGTACGAGAATATAGTGGAACGGCGAAGTGAGCGAAGCGTATATAGAGGAGAGCGGTGTAGTCATGTTTGTTTCTATGTGCACCGCTATTCTCTCGTCACCGTTCCGCTATATACAGTCGCATTTAATTACATTGGTTTGATTTTGCCGCGATGTTCACCTCGTTGCTATTTATCCCCGAGAGTCTCATCGAAAATTCTCCCTTGCCTACCCGCTCCACTGGGGGGCAACGCCGCAGGGGCCACGAAGCTCGAGCTGCCTCGGTCTCCGAGCAGTCTAAAGATGCCGCGTAATCTGATCTCGGCTCGGGTATATCGGTGTGAACCACTACTAATCCAATTACAAAATTTCTTTATTTTACATTATTCTTGCATGCGACTTTATGCGACATCAACTTATTTCTGGCATTTTTCTTATTAAAAATCACACTAAACACGATATAATTTCAATTGTATTTAGTGATTTAATTGGCGGTGTGGAGTAACTAAGTTATGCTTCACATGTACAGTAAATATGGGCCAAATTGTATTTTGTTTGGTGTCATTTCAATCAGAAAAATGCCAAAAATAAGTTGGTGAAAGTTCCATAAAAAATAATGAAAAATAAAGAAGTTTTGTAATTGGATTAGTAGTGGTTCACACCGATACGTCTTTGGCCGCGTGACCCGTGTTTACATGCTGTCCTTTTCTACGTTCGGCTTCGTTTGTACTTTCGGCACGGTCGACGCGGTAGACGCAGTCATAAAATAATAGTGTCCCTACACGATATTTCTCCCTGTTCGAAACTGGCAATGGGAAGAATATCGCGACTTTACTGTGTATCCGTACCCTAACTCGCGGAATTTAGATTCTAGCGGCGGCGAGGGCGCGATGCAAGATCATGGCCGAGATGAGAGAAGTTTGCTCGAGCGTAATGTATAGCCGACTCGCTTCGGGTGCAAGTAATGTTACAGGTGGATCGCTTTGACAGGTTCGGCAGGTCCGCGAAAACATCCAGTACATCGGTGAGCACGTCGCCAAAGCTGTGGAAGAGGTGCGTGACACTTACCGAGACAATACCGTAGTTTCGTCGACTCGAGGCCGAGATTGATTCATTCTTTTTTTGTCGCACACGCTTTTCCAGATCAAGGAGGACGTAGGAGAGGAATTGCGAATCACCGATCGACTGACTGCTCAAAGCTCGAAGGTGGCGACGATGTTGCAGCGATTCTCGGAGCTCGAGGCAAGCGTGATAGAGGTAAAAAAAAACAGGCTAGTCGAAATTGCAGTCCGATTACTTACTCGCGAATTCGGAATCGAGAGCAGACGGTCCGGATGAACAGGAACATGGAGAACGCGATGATCGAGACGCCGGGGGACGTGAACGAGGAGATCAGAAGAATCGTTGCTGTGATCGAGAACAAGAGACGCGAGTGTCAAGAACGTTCGGAGAACGCGAGGGATAGACTCGGAAGTGTGACCGGAAACGGAGCCGGCCCAGTTCGCGAACAGGCTCATCGAAATCCTCTGTCGAAGTTCTCCGCGTACGGCCCCCGCGATCATGTTTCTGATCGTTCGCGGACTCCGACCACACCGGAAGTCCGTCTTCTCGGCGAATCGGTCAAACCGAACGTCACAGCTTAAAACGGTTCGATTTTTGTTTATTTCTTTCGTAAAAATTTATCTCGAGTTCCCTCCGCTCTCGAACGAAGCAAGCTCCTCGCAGTCTAAGAAAAGGATTTTTCACATCCGTTTCGAGAACTGAAATTAATATTACAACACTTTCGAAGCTCTGCCATGTGCGAGCCGGGAATAGCTGCGCGATAACTATCCCGAGGCTGTCGAGTTATCAAGGGAAATAAAGAAAAGAGAAACGGGCAAGATTCTGTTTGCCAAGTGGTCTATTTTCGTGACAGAATCGTCGCTGCTACAGAGGTTACGATATCTTAGGATCAGAGGTTGAGGACGTTCGATCCGCGAAACGCTGGATAACCGGTCCAACCGACGCGATCCCTTCTGTCGTGGTCCATGGTTCTTTTGAAGAAATCATCGAAAGGCGTCCTGTCGATCTCGTCGATGTTCCGTTTGCCGAATCGTTCGATCGGCGAGAGATGAATTCTTCTAGCGCCCGAGGCAGGATCGAACCATCCGCTGCGAACAAATCGTCGACGACAGAACCAGTCGTCCCGTCAGAATTAGAGGTGTGCGAGAAACCGAAAATGTCAGCTCGAGGCGAGTTCTCCAAAATTTCGCGAATATATTGGGTTATATACAGGGTTATATACAGGGTGCGGCACCTAAAACAGGTCACCTGAATAAATCGCTTGCTTTTGAAGATAGAAAAAAAAGGATCAGACCAAACTTACTTGATATCGAGAGGCTCGTAATCTGATGTCATTAATTTTTTTATAGGTGGAGACGTCAAGGAGATACAAAG
>CM052191.1:4709945-4810448 GCA_028455805.1 Lasioglossum figueresi
AAAAGGATCAGACCAAACTTACTTGATATCGAGAGGCTCGTAATCTGATGTCATTAATTTTTTTATAGGTGGAGACGTCAAGGAGATACGAAGGTCAACTCTGTTTTTTTAAATGGAACGGTATGGGTTTTTATTTACATTCTAATAGTGTATTTCAAGACGAATGCAATGACCTATTACGAAGGTCATTCAAGGTCACGCAAGGTCAACTGCAATAGAAAATAAAATGTCTCAAAGCACTCTTCAAATACTTTTGTGTCTTCTCTGGTTGTTGGCATACTGCTCTTCTAAGTATTGGTAAGGGTCGCAGAACATAAATAAACATACCATCGCATTGTATGCTTACCTGTATCCAGAAATGTTATTAGTAGTTTGACTACCGACTAGAGTACGGCTTCGAAATATTCAATCTGCGTGTTCAATTTTCAAGAATGCGTTACACAATAGCAGAGAAAGTGGAAATGGTTATCATTTATGGTGAATGTCATAGAATTATGAGGAAAGCGGTACGCGTGTACGGTGAAAGATTTACCGATCGTAATAGTCCTTCGCTTTCTGTCTTTGCAAACATTATAAAAAAGTTTCGAGAAACTGGAAATGTGGATAAGAAAAAATGCACTCGAGCCAAAAAAGCAACTGACGATTGAAACACGATAAACATTGTAGCAAGTGTAATACAAAATCCACATGTTGGTACGAGGCAACTTGAACGCGAGAGTGGCATCGGTCAACGAAGTATTTTGCGAATACTTAAAGTTAACAAATTTCACCCATTCCACATTTCACTGCATCAAGAATTAAGTGAAAATGATTTTCAAAAACGTTTACAGTTTTGCGAATAGGGACAACGGAAACTGCAAGACGATCAAATGTTCTTGAATAAAATTTTGTTTACGAAGCGAAGTGGACGAGCAGAGACCGTGGTCTGTCAACGTATGGTGCGGCCTTCTTCGTAATAAAATAATTGGTCCATATTTCATCGATGGCACGCTAAATAGTCATAAATACGAGAGAATCTTAAAAGACGTTTTGCCAGAATTGTTAGAGGACATTTCACTGGACATGCGACAGTCCATGTGGTTCCAACAAGACGGATGTCCTGCTCGTTCGGCTCGAAATGTTACAGAATAACTGAACAGAACGTTTGAAGGTCGTTGGATTGGTCGATCAGGAAGTAATAAATGGCCAGCACGTTCCCCAGACCTGACACCGCTAGATTTTTATTTGTGGGGACAATTGAAGGAACAAGTGTACCGCGAAAAACCAACAACCACAGTTGATATGCAAGAACGTATAAAAAGAGCTTGCTCTGTAATAGATACAACTGAAATTTGTCGGGCAGTATCATCGGTATTGCAACGTTTTAGATTATGTCTCAGTGTTCAAGGTCGACATTTTGAACACTTGAAGTAGCAGCGAATACGTACATAACATGTTACATGTAAATCGTCGTAGCGTTCGAAGATTGCTTTGAGACATTTTATTTTCTATTGCAGTTGACCTTGCGTGACCTTGAATGACCTTCATAATAGGTCATTGCATTCGTCTTGAAATACACTATCGGAATGTAAATAAAAAACCATACCGTTCCATTTAAAAAAACAGAGTTGACCTTCGTATCTCCTTGACGTCTCCACCTATAAAAAAATTAATGACATCAGATTACGAGCCCCTCGATATACAGTACGTTTGGTCTGATTCTTTTTTTTCTATCTTCAAAAGCAAGCGATTTATTCAGGTGACCTGTTTTAGGTGCCGCACCCTGTATATATATATATTCCACGCGTCTAAGTCGCGCTTTGATTGGTCCGTGTTTTTCGTTAATAATTCCTTAACAAAGCCGCGGACGTCATTTTTGCAAAGGAAAATGTCGCTTCGAATGATCTCAGGAACCTCCCATTTCCGGATGTTGAAGGAATTTTGAGAAACACCCTGTATATTAGGTTAATCTATCCGACCATCGACATTTTCAGGTTCTCGCACACCTCTGGAAAGAATACAATCGAACACGGGGATTCACGGGGATTCACGGGGAAAGGGAGAAGAAAATTCATTCTTTTTTTCTGTGGACCCTTCGTACGAGACTCTTCCGCTTACCTGGGGAAAGAAAGTCCACGACCAAGTTCGGACGTCCTCACGAAATCGCGGAGACGGTCGGGACGACCACGAACGCCGACTATATCGTTCGGGTCGTCGTTATCCAGCGCACCTTGAATGAAATCGGAACGAAATCGAAGTGTTCGATTCGCACGCCTGCTGAACGATCGCGGTAGACTATGAATTTGAACCCTTAGCACTCGAATGGCGACTCTGAGGTGCCACTAAAAATGGCTGTACCATTATTCAAAATGTTGTTTGCATTATTAAATATCTCGGTATCTAATCAATTGCTAAACATTTAGGCATTGTATGAGGTATTATACCAATATTCTATTTCCATAAAATTTTAAAAATCATAGGGAATGGAGATACTCTAGGTCGGAAGAAATGTTTAATTTTCGAGTTAAAATTGTTCCGAGTGCAAAGGATTAAAGAAGGTCCAGGTTGGACCTTAAGTATAAGACAGAGTTTGCAATGGATCGAGCCTCCGCGTATCATTTAGGTATCGACACCTTTCCCCGATACCTCGATACAGTAGGTACTTGCTCGTTGCACGATAATGGAACCGGAATTTTATGCGAGATCCGAGGTTTTTACAATGAACTTTATGCATAAGATTTTTCCCCGTTATCTCCTCCGCGGTATCAATGTGTACCAGGATCGTGGCTTTGAACGTGTATTTAGATGCTCGTACGTGCTTTATACTTTGGTTCGTGCCATTTTAAGTACACGGATGCACGTGAAACGGGAACAGAAAAGGAAGATCGCTGAATCGAGATCGTTCGTACGTACGATTTTTATTGTCTAATACAAGGAACTCGATACAAAGACGATTCTATCGTCTGCTATACCCGCAACCGTTCTCCAGCCGAGCGGAAAACAAAAGGGAAACTAATTGGTGCTGCGTTTCATTGACCGGTCATGCGTCGATCGTGTCTCGCGATTCAGTCTCCGCCGTGCGAGATTGAAACTGGCGAGCGGCGCGAGCCAGATTTCGCACCAGATTTCCTCCACCGATTTGATCCAAGTTCCGGCGGAATTCGTCGCGAGCACCGTTCAAGCTGCGCACCAAATTCCCGCCTCCTATCTGATCCAAGTTTCGGGAATACCGATCGTTCATAGAGCGCACGAGATTCCCTCCTCCGATCTGATCAAGATTTCTAGAGTACCGATCGTCCGTGGAACGCACGAGATTCCCTCCTCCGATCTGATCAAGATTTCTAGAGTGCCGATCGTCCGTGGAACGCACGAGATTCCCTCCTCCGATCTGATCCAGATTTCTAGAATACCGATCGTCCATGGAACGCACGAGATTCCCTCCTCCAATTTGATCCAGATTTCGAGAGTACCGATCGTCCGTGGAGCGCAGCAAATTGCCGCCTCCGATTTGATCCAGATTTCGATCTAACCTCGCGACTCCCGCCTCCGTGGTCGAGGCGAATCCTTTCGGGGGTCGTCGATCACCGAGCCATTCTCGATCCCGATCCGGTCGCGACTCTCCTTTGGCCGGCTTTCGTTGCACCGTCGGATCTAAAATGTACGTGGCAGAACCGTGATCGCGACGATTGATCGGATTTCGATCCGGATCCTGGACGAAACGAGAAGCTTTCGGTACGATGCACCAGATATTGTTGACGAGACACGAGGGTACGAGGGTACGAGAGGCGATCGGCGCACAAACACAAGAACAAAGCTCGGAACGACACGGCTTCACGGCTTCACGGCTCAACGATCAAGCGATCAACCGGAAAACTTACCGTGGTCTTCGAGGTACGCGGCGAGGATCTCCGCAGCCGTCGGCCCGTACTGGTTCCGTTGCATCACGCTCTGTCCAGCCTGCAACCAACAATCGTTAAAAGCTCCTTCCGTCGCGAGCATGCGAGTATAACACGCGACACACAACAAGCCAACAACACGCGAGCCTACGCGACCCAAATGGGAAATTAACTACGCGCTCGATAACTAGTCGCGGTCGAGATCGGCGTAGATACAAGTACGAGAACAGTTCCTTGGAACAGGTCTCAAAACGGTTCCGAAAATAGCCCAGATCGGAAAATCAAGTTCTACGCAGGTTCTGATTGAAATAGATAGGAAGAACCTTCACTCTGAAAAAACCCTATACACATGAAACAGGGAGCTCTAGTTCCACAAGGATTTGTCAGGGTGAAGGTTCTTCCTATCTATTTCAATCAGAACCTATACAGGGTGTTTCGTCTACAACAGGACACCTAAATATCTCCTCCATCTCTGAAAATACAAAAAATGTTTCTAACGTTAATCTAAATGGTTTCAAAGGACGAATCAGATGGAGGAATCGTTTTTTATAAATTGTAATTTCTTAATCGTTTTTTTTTTTCAAGGACAAGAACAGAGTGTTCATTTGAAAACGTTCCAGCCGAATATCTCGAAAAGTCTAGCTCTACATTCCTGTACAATTCTGCGACGCAAATTGTTGATGTTTTCCAGTTGTACTAGCACGTGCTACTTGAAAACAAAATTGTAGTTTTATTGCTATTGTTGCTGTTGTAGAGCTATTCCAACAGACACCTTCAAAAATGTTCGTTCAGAATTTGAGAATCGTCTGTATTGTTGTTTAGAAAACAACGGAGAACATTTTGAAAATTTGTTATGGTTAGAAAGAAATTCGAAACTTTCTCGCAGTATAAGTATGACTCGCTCTACTTCTCTTTAAATATATCGTAGCCTACGAAAATTACTGATCTTTTCACGTACAATAAGATCCCATAATAAAAAATATAGGTTTCCATTTGAAAAAACAAAGTTGACCGCTCTTTCCCCCTCGAAATCCTTGGACACGTGTTTTACACTTTTTTAATATCTTTCATACTTTTCGAGATATTCGGCTGGAAAGTTTTCAAATGAACGCTATGTATATGCAAATACACGTGTACACTTGTATAATGAGCGAGACCGAATCTTAATCCGTGTAATATTAAATGCACCGCGGAGGTACTCTTGTATTTTAATTCCACGAATATTCGCGCATTTACATTACACGTGTATTTTAACTGTGAATTAGTCGCGTATAGTATTTTCAATCTCAAAACTTTAAATTCCGTGTTTCAAGCATAATCAAAGGTGACGACCACACTAGCAAATATTTAGTTTCCATTAAAGTAGTTGTTTCATTGAATAAAAATATTATTTACGTTGGAGTTGTATAAAATTTCACGTAACCAGTTATATGTAGGAAGTAGAGTGCGAGTATCTTAATGCGCGAATATATTCCTTCTCTTTGTTTAACACTACACTACTTTGTTTAACTACAATTATTGAAATAATAAAAATGATTTTATAGGAAAAAATTGATTGTATAAATATCTTTAGTAGAGCACGTATTATAATAAGAGCCGCACAAAGTCTAAATAAAATCAATCTTGTGATTTTCATAAGAGAACGTGTACCAGTTACTTTTAAGGCCCGGTAGATTTAGTAATGCAAATTACGCTGCCGAATCATGCAAATTACGTCTCTTAATCCCTAGATCCTAGGTCCCCTAGATCGATCTTTTATCTGGCGTTTTTGACTACCGAAAAACCTTTTTTTTGTATTATTGAGAAATGAGGACGCGAATCCCACACCCTTGCAATCCTGGAAAAAGGAGTCTACTCCCTTAAGAACAATCGGTACATATTAATCCTCCGAGTGCTGTGCCGGAGTCATTTTTGACCGGGAACATCCAAATTGTCATTTAAGTACTGAATATTTGGCAATTAAACTAACCGAACAGCTGTTTCATTGAGGGTATCGAAAAGACTGACGCGTCTACCAGAGATTTCATAAAAAGTAAATTTTTAAGAATTGTTAATTTGAGCTGTGAACGGTCCTAAGCATTGCCAATTATATAGCTATAAAAATCGTCCATTGCCCGAGGGTTAAAGCAGATAACTGTTTAGTTTGGTTCCTGATCAGGTGTTTTCGGTGCTGGAAAGGACACAAGCCGGGGCGCAACAAGTTGCGTCGAGTGACTCCAGTCGAATAGAGTCGACCCTTTACAGGCTAAAGTGTTCTCTTACTACGTGTAACTCAATTATATCCCTGTATGTACTTTTACTAACCGATTTAGAACAGCTCGGAAATGCTACAGTTGTTATAATAAACGTAAATCATTAAATTAAGTGAAACAACGTACCGAATTTCAACAAGGAAACCAAACTTATCGAACAAATAATGTAATATGTCCAAACTTATTTTACGGTTTCGCTAATGTTGTTATAAATAAAAAAAAATTTATTTCGATTATTGTCCTTTATTCGCTCCTGACACTTTCGTTCTTTTCTTCTTACCGAGCACAAGGTGTGATTGTCAGACGTTGTTTTATAAAAATTGCATGAAATCCAATCTTAAATGAAGAGATTTAATCTAATGGAAGCATCTTTGTAATTTCAATAATCATGAGCAAACTGCGGATCTTGATGTAGAATAAAAATATTCTTCGTCAATTACAAGACACGGGAATCGTATCAAAATTTCTTCCTATCATTAAGAATTTTAGATCGTCTTAATGAAAGTCATTTGTGGTACCGTTAGTGTTAACCAACGGGTGTGCCAAGGTACACGGATATTAACCAAGTCCCTTTGATGATTCTAGCGGAAGTTCCCGCGAAAGTAATACAAGTAACTATAGGTGCAAAGCTGATTGTACAAACGCGTAAATGCCAGAGTTATTGTAAATATGAAGTAAAATATTACTGAAAGTCGTCTTTTATATAACAATCCTGAACAAGGTTGTTAGAATACGTTACTGGGGGTGAGTAGTTGGTTCGCGATATTATCGAGTCAGATTCGCGACGAAGATTTCGAACTGTATCTATACTGAAAATGTATGTTATTCGATTCCTTTGAAACTAGAAAAATTCAATTTTTTTGTTAACGATATGTAGCCGTTGGAAAATGTACAGGCATACTTCAATAGGCTGAAATTTTCTCCTACGAAAATATGTTCTTTTTATGAACGACAAGAAAGTTTGAACCGTCGTGACTGAAAACTAAATAATAGTGCAAGGGGGTAATGTTATCCTTACCTGAAGAGGGCTGGCTGCCACCCAAGCTGCCGCGATCGACCAAAAGAAGATCGGCAGGGCACAGTTACCGAGTGTCGTCATCGCGCGTGTCCTTAGGGCGAGATCGGGAGTGTTGAAATGCCGATGTTCACGTGCGAAGGATCGTGTCCCGTCTACGAGTCCTCCTCGTCTCTTTCCACCGAATATATACAGGTAGAACGATGGTCAAGGGGTGAAAGGGGTGCGAGGACGCACGCGCTCCGACGCGATACCGGCGACACAGAAGCTCGCAGGGCGCGGGACGAAGGACGAAAGGTAAAACGCGACGCCACCGAAACCCATTAAGCGATCGGCCCACATCGACGCGATGATGATGTTGCGTTTACTACACGCATATCGGTGCATTACCGTGGCTATCGGTTACAAACAAAAACGGACGAACGAACCGTCTGCTTCCGGACGAAAACCGCATCCCCGAAGACTTGCCGAAGTTATACTAATCGGGCCGAGACTGTTATCCCACAATGGCTCTTCGCGTTCCGCATCCATCCTTACATAACTTCGAAACAAGTGTAGCCAGATAAGATGATCGAAAATGCCCTTGGACCAAATTAAACGGCCTATGAACCATTTTATAGGGCATCGAGAAAAAACACGTGAAAATTCTGAGAAAAATTGAACCGATGTCGAATACCGCAATTAATAAGGATTTTTCAGTTGAAAATCGTGATCGTAAAACGCATCGAGAACCTCAAACAATGCGGAAAAATTCAGACTTCGCGTTCAAGTTCAACAGCGACGTCATATTTATATTTTTACGGTATCGGCGTATGGATATCAGCAATGTTCATGAATTTTTTCCAGACATTTTTTGTGTATTTGAGACTAGACTTGTTAGTCTAAACATTCATTTCTGCACAACTTCAAGTTGACAGCCGTGTCCTGTTCGTTTGAATAGCATTGGTACCGGTTCATCTAATTCCGGTTTTCCAGAAGATGCGATGATACACTAGCAGGTAACTTGCAGAAGTGTGTTCTTAATACATCGGTTCGTTCTCTGGGAGCAACTGTGGCCAGTGAGTTCAACTTGGTGGCCGCCATCTCGGAAGTATTTCGCACGTGTCGCGAGAGTCGGTCTAGCGAAAAATCTCGTTAGTGGTATTCGCCGTTTTAGAAGTGGATCGAGGCGAGCCCGAGGGAACGGACACCGCTCTCCTTTCGAGATGAAGTGGCAAACGATCAAAGAAAGACGTCTGCGAAGAGAAGAATCGAAAAAGGGAGCGGGTACTGGTGATTTGCAAGGAGAGCGACGACGGGGGCGCGTCGCGGCGCCCGTGCGATCGATCTTGCTCGCATCCGATGCAGAAAATAAATCCTGGAGGCCGTGAAACGCAAAAGTGCGCGCCTCCGCGTGAGTGCGTCGTGACGCGTAAAAGCGCGACACTAAATCGCGCGTACGAATCGTCCGTAAACACACAGTTCAATTATCCGCGATCCGTTAACGCTTTACAAGGGCTCGAGCACGCGTCGGCGAATCGACCGCGAGTCATACGCCGGAGACGCAATTGTATTCTCTCTCGGATAGGATTACCAGGTGCCGTTTGATCGCATTAGCGGAGAAGCGTATCTCCTCCTCGGAGTTATGAGTTTTCTTCGCTCGTGTCATTTTCACGGAAAACAACGGATGTCGCATCGCATCGATCGCAACATCGAAGCGAACGGAGATAGCGATAGCACGCCGGATATCGACACTCGAGGCGATGTTTACTATGCAGTCCATCGAAAGTTTACCTTTCCGCGGTTCACGCTCGAAAGCGTTCCCGCTGGCAGAACTTTCGCTTTCCTCCCTATCTTCCCGACACCCTCTGATAGCTATCGACGCCCGACATCCACTCAACGAGCTTAATCCGCTAAAAGATTCGAAGCTTTTATCTTAATTTATCTTAATACTGTTCGATCCCTGGATTATACGTCATTTGGATCGACTTTGGCCTCTCCCTTCGTAGTCTCCCGATCTGCTCCTCCTGCCCTGCTATTATCAATTTGGATTTTCAACGCGCGTTCATGTTCCACATAATTGAAAGCTGTGCCGCTCGGGCAATTATCCGAATTGCCGTGAAATTTTGTCCAACGTCAGCTGTCCAGCTGTCCCTAATTTACAATGTACAAACTTTATACTAGATATCGCTGTTTTGAACGTGTACTAAAATACGCGTGTACACGTGGCACGTCAACTGTGCAATAGGAAATTAAGGATCCTTGTACACGTGGAACAGAAATGCACGGGTGTCAATCATTACACGGATTGAGATCCGGATTCGTTTGCTACATGTGAAATAGGTATCTCCATATTATATACGCCCGTGCACCGAGTCCACGGAGTTCCATGGATATGTAAAAATTGTCTGCGGTGTTGGTGCCGAGTGTTTCGTATTTTTCGAGTTTCAGTACGCCGGTTGTGGATGTTTTCAAATCGTAATGCAGCTACCATTAAGCGCGTTCTTCCAGCTTTTATTCCAGTCCTGGAAAGTGAATAAATATTTTAAGTCGCCCCTCAAAGTTCAGCCATGTTGCTTGAGCAGTAAATCAGGATTTGCCGAATTTCAGAACGACCTAGAATTTTCCTACGAGCCTAAATGGACCTATCGTACAAGACAAACTCTCAGGTTTCATTTAAGACCTCGAAAATTGAACATTTCCGCCGGGAGAGTGGTTTGTTGGTTTGTTTATTAAAAAACTAAGGCTTTGGATCTGACGATGGTAACGCCTCCCTCGATGGTAACGGCAAAACGCTCAAACTATTAGCCAAATGTTACCGACAAAGAAGACGGGATCATTCAGCGTCATCTATCGGATGAGAACTAAATTTAATTAGCAACAAACTTGAACGTTTCGCCGCTACGTTAAATGGCGCTATATGTTATTCAGCACATAGGCAATGTTCTCACCGACGAGTATCTCCTCAGTGGCAGTGGCCTTCTGCACCGACGAGATCACGTCGATGGTCTTCTGTCTCTTATTCCAGCCAGAATACATCCTAGAGGGCGTAAGGAAACAACGAAATATTCTACTTCGGTGCTTTCGGAACCGATTATGCTTGCATTCTCTTCAGACTCAGACAGATAATAGTCTGCGGACATTTCAACCATATAAATCGAAGTTTGACGTTTATGTTTATGCATTTTTCAATTTCGCAGCGCAGAAAACCAAACGATTCCCAATGCCCTAAGAACGTCACTGTCAGATGTCGCCGTCGTTCACTTTTTGCCGCATAATTTGTTATTCGATTAAATATCAATTATTTCACAGCTATTACAAGACTTCACAGCCCGATATTGTAGCATAGAATCGTAATAGATGATCTGGTAACGGTAACGCCTGTATTTCATTCGAATTTGACGAAATAATTTCTTCTAACGAGTGTACCACGATCTATACCATAGAATATTATGCTATAGATAGGGATGTTGGTTTGGATGTCGACTCTGAAGAGTAAGAAGTGGGGCTGACTGGCTGACAGCTTTGCGTTGTACAGTGGCACATCTATCAACGTGAAAAGCTTTCTGCATCGAAGAGAAACGATTCTTACCGGCCTTCGACTTCCTCTTCCCGTAACTGGTTATAATGGCGTCCGGAGTAAGTCTTTCTCGTGTGATTCGCACCGTGAAACATCGACCTTACGACAATTCGATAAGAGCATATGTGTCAGAAAAATGATGGCAGGACCGAAAACGCAGCTAATGGAGGTACTATTTATTTCAGACTCTGTACACCTACCCAGAAAACTTCAGAGCCTACAAGGTGCTGATTGCGGCTCAGTACTCCGGCGCACAGGTCAAGATCGCAGATGACTTCGTTTTCGGTGAGACGAACAAGACCGAGGACTTTCTGAAGAAATTCCCCCTGGGAAAGGTACGTTTCCACGTCAGTTGTAATATGGTCTTGTTCTTTCTACACGCGTAACACGATATTCAGAAACCAGCTGGTATGAACATTACAAAAGAATTAACAAGTGTGCACGAAGATTTCCCGATAGACATCGAATTCGTTCTAACAAGAGATATATATTACGGATCAATCTTGTCAAAGGATTCTCGTTAATGGTCCCGTGATTTTATCCATCAGGTTCCAGCGTTCGAAACAAATGATGGGAAGTGTATCACAGAGAGCAACGCGATCGCATATTATGGTAAAATTCATAATCGATATATCGTATACGCGACAGTGCTCGTCGATGTCTATATTAAATTATATTTTTTCAGTGGCTAATAATCAGCTGAGAGGCAAGGATGATCTGGAGCGTGCAGAAATTATCCAATGGTTCGGTTTCGCAGACTCCGAGATACTTCCAGCCAGTAGCGCATGGGTTTTCCCATTGCTTGGTATTATGCCTTACAATAAGCAGGTATAGATTAAATGTCTTTTGACGTTTTATTTTTCTCCCTATTCCTCCTGCAAAGGCAAAATTAGTCCAATTGTATGACTAGTTTTGTAACTCTTGGAGGTATAGAAACATTAGCATGTGTTGTAATCATGTATGGATTCTTTTGTACATGATTTTGTAACGTGCTTACAGTTTGAAACCTTTGGTCTGCAATTTGCTTTGTCTTGTTAGGATTGCAATTCGGTAACATGTATGTTTGATTGAATTTCAGACAGTAGAACACGCCAAGGAAGATATAAAGAAAGTGATGACTGCTCTTAATTCTCATTTATTTACACGTACTTACTTGGTTGGAGAACGCCTGACTCTGGCTGATATTAGCGTAGCCATGACGCTGCTTCATTTATACCAATACGTATACGAGCCGAATCTACGTAAACCTTACCAGTGTGTAACTCGATGGTTCCAAACAGTAATTAACCAACCTGAATCTGTGGCTGTACTTGGTGTCTTTAAATTGGCTGCGAAAACACTTGAATACGATCCAAAGAAGTTCGCAGAAACCCAAAGAAAAGTTAGTTGGTTACCCTCTTGTTTTTCCGAGATCTATATTGGATTCAGCTGTTTTTCAAGTAAAGTTTTGTTTCTCGTTTCGACTGTTTTTTTTCACTAAGTAACATATTCCTCCTATTGTACAGACTTCCAAGAAGGACAAAAAAGGTAAGGAATCCAAGGAAGAACCTAGAGAACCTAAAACGCCCAAGGACGATTTGGTAGAGAAACCAAGCAATGAACACAAAGCAACAAATCCTTTTGATACTTTGTCTGCAGGCACGTTCGATCTCGACGATTTCAAGAGATTTTATTCGAACGAAGACGAGGCAAAATCTATACCGTATTTCTGGGAAAAGTTTGATCCAGAACATTACAGCATTTGGCTTGGCGAATATAAATACAATAACGAATTAACAAAGGTAAGATTATTTGATCGCTTGACGAGAAATGGAGACGAAATGTCGAATGTTTCGCACGTGTTTTTAATGAATTTTCCTATTCTGTCCAGGTTTTCATGTCTTGCAATCTGATCAGTGGTATGTATCAACGATTAGACAAAATGCGCAAGGCTGCATTTGCTAGCGCTTGTCTATTCGGCACGGACAATAACAGTAGTATCAGTGGTATTTGGGTTTGGCGCGGAAAAGAACTCGCTTTTACGGTGAGTTTCGATGTTTCGATATTTTCTATTCGCTTTTTCGTCGCTATATTTAGAAACGCAACGGGACTAATCGTATCGTTTTATACAGCTGTGTCCAGATTGGCAAGTAGATTATGAGTCATACACTTGGACCAACTTAGACCCGAGCACAGAGGAAACTAAACAGTTGGTTCAACAATACTTCAGCTGGACTGGTATCGACAAAGAAGGACGCAAATTTAACCAGGGAAAAGTTTTCAAGTAAACCCCTTTGCCCAATGCTTGCTATTAAACGGAACATTTTTGTTCGCATGAAATAAACGTAAAAGAAACACTGATTCAAGTACCATCGAACTTTACACAAAGAACCTTTAGAATCCTGTATTTAATTAAGGTGTTTTCATTTCGAGAGGAAGAATGTTCTTTTCCGCAAATCTTTATTATTTGCTACGATAGCTTTTTCTTAGTTTACATATTTTTGTGTAAACGTACTGTTCTTCGTCGAGTTATTCGTTGCTGTATATGAACGTAAAACAGGACCGCGACATTTAAAAAAAAAAGTGATATTAATTTTGGTATGCGCATTTTTAGAAATTTCATATATATATATTATATTATATGTATATGTGTGTTAAATTATTTAATCTATAAATTGTTTAAAATTATGTCGTAACTATAGAAATACAATTGATTCGATAGACTTAAGAATCTTTATGCATTTGTTACTGGTTGTTTAATTAAAAGAAAGAAAAACCACGTAAATATTTCGATTTGTAAATTAAATATTAAGAAACACGAGATTATTATTGTAGTACTGCTTCATAATACCAGAATTCATTCTCCATACCATCTTTTGTGAAATTTCATTTTAAATATAATGCATATTATTACAAAAATAAAGTTGTTGAATATTTCAATGATTGGAATAAAATTTCTACGTTTATAAAGGCTCTGTATATTCCTGCTTAAATATTTTGTTTTTGTTGTTATCAAGGACATAAAGTTGGACGTTTTCCTAGTATTTTATTTTCTCACTCTGTCTAACAAACAGCAATTATAACTACAAAATGCATTCTCTTTATACAAATACATGAGAATTATAATTTAATCGTAATTTGGCAAAAGGTAACTAGACTGCCGATGTTTAATTAAAATGAAAATTGTCTGGCTTAATTGCATCAACGAGACTTAAATGGGAATGGATAGTAATTTTAATATGAATTCTTCCGATATCTTAATAAAAATCTGCAGTCTAATTAGAACATTTACAACCCTTTAGAATCCATCCATCTTTTTACAAGAGATACATAATCACCTCTAAATTTAATTATACCCACTAATTCGTTTAAACGGATACCAACGGGCTTGCCTGTTTCTATTTGAATATACTCTTTTAATTCAGCCTCTAAAGACCAAATATCTCCCTGAATATTTCTGAGAGTTGTCAATCTTCGCATTCCTCTGTTGTACGTTCGAAGATAAACAGGCTGCATAAAATTTCTTGTGCGCTGTACATAGTATGGATAATCTCCTGGTTTAGCTGTTAAATTGTAATAGATAACATTTCAGTGAAATGGCAACATTTTAAACACAAAACCCTTTGAACTAACATGGACATACCAGTAGGTGGTTTCCAGCCAGATGGATATTCTGTATTCTCGAGCTGAGGCATAGGTATGATCTTAGGTCTGAGCAAACGTTCTACATATTCCCATTCTTTCGGATCCCTCGTTACCTCGTAATCTGTGTACTTTGAGGGATCTTCGTATTTAGGCGAAGATATATAGGTGCTCCATCTTTTTTGGATCTAGCACAAAACAAAAATCTCATCGATTAATCCCGTGTCGTCGTCGAATAAAATTTGTGTACGCGTGTTTTTAGGTTAACGTCTCGTAACCACGTGAATATTATCATCAAAACCGCATGTCTCTTTGCAAACTTTCCGATAACAATTTCATTGAAACGAGCGCCAATGTTTTCCCGAGCAACGATAAAATAATATGGCGTACAGTTTATGTAGTATAATTGAAGTTCAACAATCCGCTGCCCGAAGTTTCGTTTAAGGTCGCCTTTAAGAAACTTCATTGAAAACGTTGAAATCGTGAAAACGAGAAAATCGTCATGAAAAGAACGCGATCGTCGCGAATGCAGCATGCTCGAATGATAAATGAACGGTTCACACGTTTTTCTGGAAACGTGGTCTATTTAGCATGGCCCTTCGCTAGTTCGCCCGAAGGTATCTATTATGAAAACGGCGGACGAGCTTGTTTATCAGGCGACAGATTACAAGAGGCGAGAAAAGTGAGAAGGACTCGCGAAATCAGAGAGATCGATAATATTACCTGAACCGGGATCGGTGTGGCATGGTTCAACGGTTCAAGTTGTCGAGCCGATCGCAGAATAATCGCGGAGAGTTTGGAGCGTGCGAAGAGCCGAAGGGCGGCCATTTTGACTTCGGTAAATAAGGGTCGGTGGCCGCCATTGGTGCGCACGGGCGCGTCTTCCTTCCCGTTCTCGTGCCAGATCGAGGATTTTCACGCGGCGAGCCTGTATTTCCAGCATTTTCACCGTTTCGCGGGAAACTTGGTCGCGGCCGGTCGCTCGCCCGATAGACGAACGCGTTGTCCGACGGTCCGGAGTTACGTGAAAATCGACCGAACGGCGAACGGGACCTCCAGTTATTGCGAACACTGTATACGCCGAGGTAGCAAGTGCCGCGTTGCTCCGAATTTACCCGGAGGATCCTCGCGGTAGAACGAGGCTCGGTCGGACCGTTCTCGGGCCGGCGACCGTGCACGAGCCTCCAGGAAGCTGTTCCAGCCGGAAACACCGGCCCCCGCGAGCTCCGGAGGGGTGAGATTCTCGGTGAGAATAACCACAGACTTAACATCCCTACAGACATTGCATCTCGTGGGCTTTTCTGTATAGGGATAACGGGGTCCTCGGGACTCCGTCTACCATTTCAGTGTCGCACCTGACGTTACCGACAGCTCGGCAATTTATTCACGTTAGCAAGAACCGAATGTCTTCTTATATCTCCTTTCTACTACGAAACTTCGTCCGACTTTGAGGCGACCAATGCTTTCGGCGCGTACATTTAAACGGCGGAAATAGTATTTGTGAAATGTGTAACAGTTATTCTTATTTTAATGTGTGTAACTGTGTCTGTGGATCACATAATCAGGGAAATTATATTGCGATCAACCACCGTTACAATCCTAGATTCTCAAAAGTTGCGCAGTCCAATTGTGGTAAATGTTATTCTGACTTGCAAATTCATTGAATTTATCAGCTTGATTGTGCGTGTATTCTTCTTTGCTCGAACAATCTAAGTTGAGAGTTTAAGTTAGAGCCTTTTCCAATTTCAAGCTAATCGTAATACCATCTTCCAACTATGGTACTACTTTTTCTTGTGTTAGCATAATTGGACTCCGTAAGACACTGCTTTGTTATACAATATACAGAGAAGCAGTATACCTGAAAGGAAAGATATAAATTTTGTTATCAATGTTTGTCCATTACGATAATGTTAATAATAAATGAAATTCGACTTGGCAACACAGTAATAACTGAACGAACATGTTAATACTAATGAAATGTTTGCTGTAATTCGTGATTTTCTCTTGGAAATATTATCAACAAACTGGAAATGGTTTTCTTCAAGTTCATTGACGAATATTACTTGTGGTTTTTGAAAACAATACTAACCCGCAATTATGTCTTTCTCAATAGTTTCATCGAACAAAATGTTTATCAAGCATATTATTGTAAAGGATTTTTATGTATCAAACAATGCATTCATAGAAAATTTCGACATTCATGACGATACAATACTTACACGAAAGAATAAAAATGATTTTCAACAGGTCACTGAATGTTCACATAATCGTTTGATAAAAGTATTTACTGTAGAGTATCCAGTGAATCCGTTTCTGAATTCCGACAAATCTCGAATATTTTCGTACGAATCGAACGCGACAATGTTGCATTTTTCAATCTGACAACACTGTAAAATCCAGTCACTTCGGAACATGAATTTCGCGTTGCTGTCTGACGTAGTTCGCTAATCAATCGTTTCATTTCGGTAGAGTTCGTTGTGATCCTGCGCCGAGTCGGTAGTTCAGAACCATGAACAGAAAGATGCATTAGCGTGCGATGTCTATAGGAATTTCGTGGTCTGTGGAATAACGCGAGCGGGAGTTACCGCGAACGAACTATGGACCTGGGAGAGGTCGCGTGTTCCGCCGTCAGGTGGCGGTAGCCTGAAAACAGTGGGACAGCGTATAAGAGACAGACACCCTGCAACGGGACTGTGTGTTTTTCACGGGATTGTTTTCCGCGTTTTCCCGCAAGCACCGTGCTCCCCGACGGTGATTTCTGGGCCGAGAGGTGAGTACACAAGGTCCATCGAATCACCAGACCCGAAATTGACTCGGCAACTGCCCGCCTCGGCCCCACTAAACCTCGGAAATCCCGAATCGGGTCCGACCTTTTGTTTATTCGTGGCGATTTTTTCGCGACGGTTCGTCGCGTGATTTTCGACGGTTCTCGCCAGTTCACCCCAGGATTTTCTCTCTCGGTAGTTAACGCGCGTCCTGGGCTTTCTTACGAGCACCGAGTTGCCACGATCCCGGCCACGATCGTCGAGATATCGCGGTTAATATTTCGAAGCGATTCCCCCCCGACCGAAAGAGAAGAGAGGCGCTCGCCGTGTGTATCCGTGTAAATGCAAAGTTTGTCACGTAATTTTTCTGACCGCCAGGGCCGCATCTATCAACCCCACTATTCCGGCCGGCCGATCGCCTACTCGCACCCAAAGACGAATTATGTAGCTTCTTTGGTTGGCGTGCGCTCTCGATTTGTTCCTGTCTCGTTTGTAAGAGGAAAGGTACAGTTTTTATTCCATTATTATTTTTTCTCGCGTACGTGTCCCGCCGAGTATCATTTCAGTTTCGTTTCTCTCTGTTATATGTCTCATTTAAAGTTGAACGTTTTGACGTATGTCTATTTAGAAGAGTACACGTTGTTTTTGTTCGTTCGATAAAAAAAGGAAAGGGGAAAAAAATTATTAAATTTTATATTCGATATTGATACTAATTGATAAAATTATACCTTCTCCCTCGACCGGTAATTGATTTGCAATTTCATGTTACCGATGGAATTGCAGGAGCCCAATGTGGGTGGAAGTGAGATGGCATCCAGGGAAAAGAAACCCTTAGCGCCTTCCAAAGCAAAACAGAAGGCGAATAATGAAAGCAGCTTGTCGTCGAATGAGATTAAAAGCAGAAAGGGTAAGACACTGTCAAATCTGAAGCAACAGCAATTGGCACGCGATATCTTGGAGGCTGTGGCAACCGGCAGTCAGCTTCCTCCGAAATTAGAGGCTAGTCTGCCACGTAAGAAGGTCCTGAGGAACCTGAAGCGCAAGCAGAAGCTGAGAGTAGCGAAAGCAAATCTCATCAAGTCCAAAGTTCCGAGGAAGGTAGCCAACAGAAATTTATGCAGATTAACATCCGACGTCAAGAAAAGTGTGCGAACGAAACGAGTGAAACTGTCGGAGGAGAGCGGTGCTAAGACATTTGATAACAATTCAAAAGTTTTAGAACAACAGATCGGTGACATCGATTTCGAGGGTACAGGGACAGAAACGATTAATAGAAGTGCCAAGAATAATCTCAGGACCAAAAAGACCAAATTTGTAACAAAAAGTAGTGAAGAAATAGAAAACGAGGATACTCAAGACAAAGACACGGATTCTGTTGCTGGATCCAGTACCAAGAACAGTCCGAAACTCAGCAGGAAAGGTAAAGGTTCGGACAGTCCGGATTCTTTGACGAAAACCGTCAAGTTGACAAAGTTCTCTGGATTCAAAAGGAGCAGTATCAGGGAGAAGGACGTGTGCCCTAAGAGCACGGAAGCAGACATAAAGTATACAAAAGGAAGGAAGAATAATAACAGTAAAGACGCGGATTGCGGCAAGGTATCGAACGTCGACACGAAATTTTCAAAATCTCTCCTCGAGGGTAAAAGCTCCATAGATCTTACCATCGACGAGGTGATAGCTTCGATGTTGAGCGATTCGGAAATAGATAGTCAACAAGGGATAACAGAGAAAATCGAAGGTAAAGTAACGAGAAGTAGGAAGATGCTGGTAGAGGACAACATAGTTCCTGACATTGAAATTAAGAAAGAACCAGATCGGGAGGAGACCAAAAGCATATCCGACGGGGAAAATTTAGGCACGGAATCAATTCAAAACCCGATCCAGTTACGAAAACGGTCGAGCACGTCGATAGGTCAGAGAAGTTTAAGGAATGGTAAATTACGGCAATCGGACGCCGGTCTGCCCTCCGACCTGGATCAAAAGAGACGTCGCAGATTAAACTCGGACGATCCCAGCAATTCCGAAGTTATGGTAGATAATGTTACGGATAGCAATTTAGACACAGAGTCTTGCTTTTCAGAGTCTAGCGGCAGCGATCCTCATACGGTTCTCGTAGCAGCCAGAGATGAGCACTCTGTGAAGCCGGAAGCGCTGAAGAATTGCGACGACAGTTCCCAGAACGGATCGGAAACAGAGAACAATAATAACAGTGATCGAGTAGATAGAGTTAGCGAGATAGGACCCACACTGCGCTCAAAAACTAAAGCCAAAAGTACAGAGGTCGACGTGAAAAATGACAATATTAAAGCGGAGTACACGAGAATAGCACCTAAGAGTACAGAAGCAGCGCAGGAGGACGTAAAGAAAGTAAGCAATCTAGAACAAGTTAGGAAGGATAATATTTTAGCAAAGTTCACGGACAAGTCCAAGAGCCGGCGGAGTAGTTTAAACATAGATATGAAGAAGACGGTTAACTCTTTTTATAGTACAGACAAATCGGACGGGAATCCGAAGTCCCAGATCGATCAGATGATAGAGAACATTAAGCTGACTATAGCGAAGTCGATCGAGAGCAAGATCTTCGGCCCGGAGAAGGGTCTTGGGTTGAGCAAGAACTTCGAGGTGCCGAAGATCGAGGAGATCATCGCGCCGTTGTGCACGGAGTCCCAGAAGCTCGGGCTCGAAGAGAACACGGACGAAGAAACATCGGCTATCACGAATAACGAGATGAAATCGGACAGTTCGGAAGCGAACTCGGTACCAAAAGTGGCTGACACTGCCAAAGAAATTGAGAAACTAGTCATGGGTGATATCGAGCCAGCAGAAACTCATTCTCAAAATATCCAGGAAAGCGAGTCCCACGAGGCCGACGAGAACAACAGCGTGCACAGCAACAATGCCTCTGAATCAGTGCAAGTCACGGAGAAGAACAGCACCGAAAACAGTTTGAAAACCGTGGAACAGCCTGAACAACCGAACGAGAATTCCGCCGCGATCGAGGAGCCTGAAAAGTGTACGGAACAAACGGACGATCAAACGACGAAGACAGTGGACGACGCTAAGAAAACGATCGCCGTTAGGAAATCGCCGAGGATAAGCGACAAAGGTTCTCCGGAGAGTAGCGAGACCAAGAAGCCGAGCAAAATAATAGCAAACAGTAAAACTGTTCACAACGAGGAATCTCCGCAAGAGGAATCGAATAAACCCGCTTCCGAAGAGAATGTTCCGAACGAGGAGCCAGCGGAAGAGGTCTCCGAATCTTCTAAGTCGTTCGCCGAGTCTGTTCCTTTCGAGTCTTCGAGCAACGATCTTGAAGATCTAATCTCGCAGGTTCAAGAAAGCAAAGGTGATGAAGTTCAATCGAACGAGCAGCCCGTTGAATCGAAACCCGAGGATCAGTCGATCGTTCCCGCAAACACGGAGGAAGCAGAAACATTGGAGAGTATTTCGAAAGAAGTGGAGAGACTGCTGGCTGGAGACAAGCCGAGCAATCAACAGGAAAAGAACATAACAGAGAATGTACAAGATAAAGAGGAGCCGAGTGTCGAGAACACGGCCGAGTCCTCCGCGCCTCAGACAATATCTAGCATGGACACGGAAGAGGCAGCTGTAAATAACATAGTCGAAGTATTGGAGAAAACTGTCGAGCAAGAGCAACCGGAGGCAACGGAAAATGCCAAAGAAACTGAAGCTCCGAGCGAGGCACAGGACACTGAAAACAATAGGAATAATTGTCACATACCAGACAGCCCTAACTCGAGTTCAGATTCGAAAGAGAACACGAATACGGACTCCAACGATACCTCTATTTCCGTTCCGGACTCCATTCAGGATTCCGCTCAGGATAGTAAAGAAGAAGATGCGGAGGGCAACCCGGAGAGCGACAAATGTAAAGAGGACGTCTCCTGCAACGATATAGCTAGCAGTCCTTGCGAGACCGTGGAGATGGAGACGGATAAGAATCCCGAACACGTTGAATCGCCAACGGTGACGGAGAGCCCGGAGGAAAAGACGAGCGTCGAGAACACGACGGAAGAGCAGAAGTCTGCCGGCGAGGAGAAGAAGAGAGTGTTGAGAGTTCGGGATAAGGCGAAGAAGGCCGAGAAAGGGCAGACGTCGTCGAGTAGGGAACGCAACGACAATTCCAAGGGAAAAACTGACGAGGATGGTGCTCAGAAGAAACAGAACGACGCCGAGGAAGACTTAGCAGAGGAGAAGACGGAGACCCCAGCCAACATGGAGGATCCCGAAGAAAGCCAGAACAATGGCGACCTGGAGGTGAACGACTTGGACTCGAAAGCTCGCCCTCGACGCAGCAGGGAGCCGAAGAAACGCAAGGATGACCAGTCGGTGTCCCAGAAGACCAAGAGACCGAAGCGAGAGGTGCGGAGGTCCGACCAGCAGAACAAGGAGGAGACCCTGCTGGACAACGAGGTGGCCACGATCAACGAGAACAATCGGTCGTTCTTGAATAAGTACAGCAGCGGGGCCGAATGCGCCGGCAACTTCAGAGGATTCTCCGAGGGAGGCAGAGGAAGCTTGGAAAAGCACAAGAACACCGCGGACAGCGCGCGCAGCAAGTCAGAGAACGACTTGGTGATCGCTAAAAAGCCTAGCAAAGAGAGCTGCGAGGACAGGCTGTCGAGGAACTCGTCCGAGAATCATGTGACCAAACAAGCCGAGAACATTGGCATGCTGGACGTGGAGTGCAAACCGGCGAAGACGCCCGAGACCTCGCAGAAAGATTCGGACGAGACGTCCACGTCAGGCGAGTCGTCTAGCAGCGTAAATGTCGCGGTCAAGATCCTGGAGACGCCCGAGGACAAGGCCAAGAAGGAGTCTATCTTGAGATTGTTGGGCCTTGAATCCTTGGAGAAAGCCGCGGAGAGGCTCAACCATCAGAAGGCCAAGAAGGAACAGTACACCGGCACCTTGAAGACCGTGATTAGGGTGCAGAAGGAGAAGGAGAGGGACAAGAGACGGTCCAGGTCACCGTTGAAGATGGTGTTGAAGCAGGGTCGTGGGGATGGCGAAGGCGATTCACCAGAGTTCTACACCATTCAAAAGGAGGTAGGTGTCGATCACGATATGAGCAGATATACGAGTGATTCGTCAACAGAAAACTTAATAAATATGTCCTTTCGTTTTCAGTTTGGAACCAGTGGTTTGGGCGATAGCAGCTCTGGTGCGAACCGAAAGTTCTCTACTAACCACAGACACTCTTGCGGTAATCCTGGTTGCGGGAATAACTACATTCTTAATCGTTTCCTTCGCCTCTGCTTTATTAAACAAACACGTGTCCTTGTACCCTGTTCAAGCCCTACAATCGCAGAGAGAACTGTTTGACTCTGATCGTCGGAAGAATTCGGTCAACCCTTTCGATGTTTCTCTGGCACACGTATACTCGTAATGAAACGAAATTTCTTTGTCATCGCTTGAAAATAATCAAGGACGCGGGTGCAAATTTTCAAAATATCAGAACCCGTCATTTCGACGGGTCTCGTAAACCTAGTCTTAAATAAAACATTTAAAGGGTTGAAGATCTATTCGATCGGTATTCTTGCGTCTCGTGTCAAGCAGTTTTTGTCCCTCTCCAGCCCTGCAAGTCATGTTTATAACAGTTCTTCTCTTTTGTTTTTAAATAACAAGCATGCTACCCCGCGCTACTGCTTCAAAGATCAAACCGATTCATTTTGTAACCCTCCAGTTCACCTTCCAACTAAAGTGATCACACTTTCCCGTGATAAATAACATTCAATCTCGGTTCAGTCCACGAACCGAGAGCCTCTCCGGAAGGACTGTATATAATCGTCGATCCCTTTTTATCGCTACAGACGAAGACAACGAGGACGCTGCACCGAAGGATCGGCAGTCTCTTGTGATTCCAGAGAAGTCGTCTTCATTCTCCATTCATCCGGGTCGTCTCTGCGCGGACGTCTGTTGCTATTGTTTCGGGAAGTTCGGTTCCTTGGACACACCCATGCATCTGGCACAGATGAAATCCGACGAAAGACGAAAGAAGATCCTGAACATCGAGCGACATCTTACCAAGGACTCTTGCTTGTGCGACGCTTGCTACCGCCATGTCGACAGAAAGGTACATTTTCGATTTGTTGGCGAAGTTGTGCAAAAGTTATTTCGAATAACAAATAAACCCATTTATTCGTTATTCGAATAAGAATTTATCCAAGCAATGCCCAGCTCCAATTTCCAGACTCGCGACCATTTTCGCCAGAATTGTTTGCTAAATAGGATCATTGCTCACAGGCGAACACGAGCCCGACGAACATGCAGACCAAACCTCAGAAACAACACCGACAGCTGATGGTGTCCAAATGTTCGGCCCGGGACTGCAGGGATGCCGCGAGACATCACGTGAAACGCCGCTGGTTGCTGAAGATAAAAGCCGGTTTGCAAAACCAGGTGAGTAGTACGTTCTGAACGAAGAAACATTTCGTTCGGTACACAACGAAACACTTGACGTTCTCACGAGCCACTACGCTGCTATCCACAGGTGGATATCGATTGGGAGTCCAGCCAACACACCTCTATGTCGTTTTGCGTCAGTCATTACTCAAAGATAGAGCGATTCTTGACCTGTGCGCTCTGCAAACGTCGGTTGGCGAGAAACTACACTCATCAGCTGGCGAACGCTGAGACGGACGAGCTGAACCAACTACTGGGACAACAGGGTGTTCCTGTTGTGCTGGCTGCTGGTACCTTCGTTTGCAAGCTGTGCCGTTACTTTACGCAGCTCCAACTCAAGTACAAGGACGTCGAAAACATGAACACGAGTCATCGAGGCTTCTTCAAGAATTATCGCAAGAGGTAGGGTTTTGTGTGGTTAGACGACTACGTAGCAAATTTCTCTTAGGATACGAGTACATTCGAGCTGCGATACCAACGAAGAGAACGAAGCGACGAGTATTAGTATGCTTAGCAGTCGACATTAAAAGCGCTGCTCCGATCGACGCTCTCTTCCCTAGTATCGCAACTCCAATTTACTCCTTCTTCTGCTTTTATTCTGCAAAAACGTGAATGTAGAGTAAAGTAATTGTTGCTTCAGCGTGGACATAGATTTCGATTCACCTATAGAAACGGTGACTACTTTCATACATCCTGTACGCTCGATTTTCTTGTTTAGAATTCTACACTACCATGATATCGAGGTCCTGGACAACGAGGACGACGAGTTGTCGTCACAGAACCAGTCCAAGGACAAGGAAAAACGGAAGAAGACCAAGTGCCCGGCGCAGTCGAAGAGCGGTACCACGAAATCCCCGGATGCTACGGCCAACTCCATCTCGGAGAAGTCGACGCCCGAGCTGGCCAAGGTCGATTGCGTCATCTCCGAGACGGACAACGAGAATAATCGCGCGACAAAAGCGAATTCGGCGAACGAGGTGATCGTGCCCGTGGACGCGCAGTACCTAGGCCTCGAGAGCACGGTGGAGAAGTTGAAGAAACGCAAGATGCTCGAGATGCATTCGTACAGTACCGGATCGGATGCGACGATATCTTGCGATACCCCGAACGAGGTGGTGGAGATCCTCGCGATGGATAAAGAGGTGACCCTGACCAGATTGCCAAAGAGACCGAGAACAAGCAACGATATCACGCCGGTGGTGCAGCGGCTAGGCGCGAACCCGTCGATCAGTGTGCGTACCTTGTTCCCCGGCGAGGAGGAGATGAACCTTCACGCGAACATCGAGTTCGGGAATGTGCGGGAGATCACGCCCCAGGGCTGGGAGAAGTGTGCCACAATGATACAGTACGACAGGGACACCAAGCTGCTCTGGCAAGAGCTGCAAAGACCGTACGGGAACCAGAGTTCGTTCCTCAGACATTTGATACTTCTAGAGAAATATTACAGATCTGGCGACCTGGTGCTTGCTCCGAACGCCTCGCGGAACGCGATCAATTACTCCACGTCCGTTCAGAACAGACTGATATCGTACGAGGGTCCCGAGAAGATGGACGAGCCGATCATGGAGCCGATTGCTTCCGAGTACCACAACTCTCGGCGTCTGAGCGGAGGTTACGTGCTCGAGAGGGACCGATTGGCTCTGCCCGGCACCAGCGCCATGAAGACCGCCACGACGACCACGGCCTCCCAACATTCGGCGAAAGGCAGTCCCTCGCGAGTCCTCAAGCTGAACTCCGGTGTGTCGATCATCAAAAAACCGCCGCCAAATTTGCAACGATTGAACCTGCCGTCCACTAGCAACGCCACGAACGGCAACGTGAAACGAAAAGACGGCGGCCAAAGGGCGTCGCCGGCCTCGTCCGGCGGCGGCAAGGTGTTCCAGATGAGCGAGCCGGAGTTCAAGCGTCTGCAGACGTTGAAGAAGCAAAAGCAAATGCTGACGGAGAAGTCGATGGGAAACACCGGGGCGACCGGCGCCGCGGCCGGCACGAGTTCCTCCTCGGCGCCGAACTTGAAGTCGACGCAGTACCAGAAGGCGCAACAGCTCGCCGCGCATACCCAGTTCCAGAAACACCTGAGGATGCAGCAGGAGATGCTTAGCCGGCAGAGCAGAGGCGACTTCGAGCCGTTGATCTGCGATGTACGCTCGTTGGCGAACGAGAACAGCCCTACTCAGAACTTGCTGCACAACCTGAACCTGCCGAAGTCGATACAGGTCACCACCAAGTCGTCCAACCAGATCCCGATATTGCCGAAGATCCCGAAATCGTTGACGGTGATACCGCAAACTGTCACCAGACCCGCTGACAAATGAGACAGAGAAAGAAAGATGGAGAGACTATGAGACAAGGCAAGGCGGACGCTCGAGATTCGCTAGACAGAGCGGACAGTAAGTAGCTAGACAAACACGTTGTTATACCTTTAGACGAGAAAGGGCGTCCTCTGCGAAGGAACCGTTTCGCAGGCCGTGCGACGAATCGGCTGCGAATCGAGGATCCGGGTCAAGCCGAGACCGAGCCGAGGTCAAGCCGAGACCAAGCCGAGCTGTGGAATCGGCTCATCTCACGGCGTGCGCGCGCGCGCGCGCTCAATGGCGCCGAAACGGACGGAAACCGCCCACGATGGAAGTGAGACAATATCTGCCTTAATCGAGCGCATCGTTTGCTACTGCGCTCCGGAAAACGCTCAAAAAACATATATACGACGCGCGCGTCACGGGGCGCGTCGTCGATCGAATATTTTTCTTCGTCGACCTGGCCGCGCGTACGTTATAAAGATAGAAAATAGGAGTTACGAAATGAAGAGAACAGAGTACGGATATCACGAGGACGTTAGAGGATACTCGGAAAGACACTAACGGAGATTTAATTACACTAACCAACCAAAGCATCGACGTGTGTATGTGTGACCAGGAGTGATATATATCATATATATATATATATATATATATGAAAGGAACGAAGGAAGCTAACGGAAATTAGGGAATACGGTCAGGTAAAAAGAGAGAAACGTAGAGATTTTGTGTGTGTATATATATATATATATGTATATATGTGTGTACATCCGTTTTTGGGGGGATGGTGGAGGGAAGTGCCTAAAGTGTGTCGCGAAACGAAGTCGTTAGTTTTTAATGACAGAGTATATCGTTGAATGGATTCGAAACACAGTATACATATATATATAGTTGGTATAGGTACAGTATGTCCGGTTTGAACTGATTAGGCTAATCGTTGAAAAATGCAAATATACGTTTTGGACGAAGGTTGCGAGGCATCGTATTGTAATGATTAGACTGCGGATTTCTGACAAAAATTGATACATCGAATGCGAAACAGTAGAAACATTAAAAGTATAAGTTAAAAATAATGTTGAGTGAAACCCGCGATGGAGACATTGGGCAGAATCTTCACATTAAAATGTAATTCTATTCTAGTGTAGTTGTTACACCAATAATATTCAGCCGCTAGAGCAGTGGTTCTTAACCGGTGTTCCGCAAGCTTTTTGCATGTGTTCCAATATATTTTCTAGAATATAATTATTTCTACGCGGCACGTTTTTGTTTGTTTATTGGATTATTAATTTTGGTGTTCCGCAAATTTTTCACATAATCAAAAGTGTTCCCTGACTTCAGAAAGGTTAAGAACCACTGCACTAGAGAATACGTGGACATACAATAAATCTGAATTTTGTATATTTCCTCCTGTGTTTTGTAAATAACACAGACAATTTTTATTTTACATGGAAATCCGCAGTCTAGTATTCATAGTTTGACTTTACGGTGACCTTGGAGAGTCACTTGAAGGATATACGATGTTCAAAATCTGACTGTACAACCACCTCGAAGTGTCTTTGAAGCTTAGTGTAAGTAGATTGTGTAACGAAAAGAATATACAGTGAACCACGAAAGTATTTGAACGTACTTCAAAACAGTATAACTTTTTTATGATCGGACCAAACGACCTGACATTTTTGGAGCAATTAGAAGAATTGATTTACCAAATGACATGCAACAAAGATTTTGAAAAAATTGAAATTGCTAAGAATTACACGAGAAAGTAAAAGAGGCACCATTTATACCTTTTTTTTTTATTAGAGCCCGTAACGAAAATTTAAAATATATGTTTTGTAGATCTATGTTAATAATACACGTGCTAAAAAATATCATCGAAATCGGTTGACGCAGAAAAAAAAACGACACGCATCGAAAGATGTAAGAATCTGTGGATTTTCAACAGAAACTGACCAAAAGTTGCGAGAAACTATGATTTTCATCACATTTAACCACTTGTAGCTCTTACGTATGTTAATTCGTCGATTTTGATGAGATTTTCAGCACGCGTATAACTAACATAGATCCACAAAGCATATATTTTAAATTTTCATTAAGAGCCGAAATAAAAAAGTTTCAATAAATGCTTTTCTTATTTTTTCATTTAACCTTGTAAACTGTAATTTTTGAAAAATCTTGCAGTTCATTTAGTAAACCGACGCTTCTAATTGCTTACAAAACATCATCGTTTGGGTAAAATGATAAAAAAGTTACACCGCTTTAAAGTGTCTACTTAATTTTTATAGGACTCCCCAAGGTGACCTCAAAGTCGAATAATTATTGGGTACCGTACAGTCATACGTGTACATCACGTGTCTCGCAGGAAGTCCCCTGCCAGGAATGCGGCTGTAAGCCGTCCGATTGGGTCATTCCACGCGCATTTTCGATTTTAGCCGAATTATTGACTAAAGTGTGTGACGTCGAAGCCTAACCATTGGATGCGAGCAAGGACCCGCTTTGCCCCTGCGACGTTCCGCATGATTTCTTTCGAGGCACGGAGTATACGTTCGTCCGATGCATTTCTTCTGCAATTCCAGTACTTTGGGATGAGATATCCCATGTACACGTTCGAAACGGACACACTGTATATCGAAAGCAGTAATAACGAGAGGGAGGGGGGTGGACGGAGGATTTTCCGACGGAAGGAAGCAGACGGAGAGGGAGAGAAAAGAAATTAAGTGGACGGGAAGGATGGAGACCGGAAGCCGCGAGACTGCTTCCGGCCGTTTCGTTTCCTCGCTCGATCCGAAAGGGATCCTCCTCCTTAGATCAAACACGTATCGATAGAAATATTAATAAAGATATACATATGTATGCAATTCCCATAAGTGACGGAGCTGATCTTTTTGCCTTGCTGTTATCAGTACTTGAGTACTCACTGCTAGACATATCGTTGTTCCACGTTCTTCGGGAGAGAATGAGAGGGAGAGAGAGAAAGAAAGAAAGAAAGCGAGAGAGAGAAAGTGATAACCGAAAAGAGATCGAAGAAGTGGAAATCGGTGGTTCGTTCCTTTTGTCGAAGGCGTCCGAGGAGAAAAAGTCGAGCATACACGCGGCGCCGGTGTGTTTCATCGTGCACCGGATGTCTCGGCCGACTCGCACTCGCCTTGAACCGCGGCCGTACGTTGCTCCCGACCGTACATGTGCGAGCAGACGCGGCGGGAAATCCGAAAAACAATTTCGAACCGTTTCGATTCTTTCTAAGATCTGAAAAGCATCCTGATCCTGTTAACCGGGCGAATCGGTGTCGACACACCTTGTGCCTGTGTTCCCTCGTTAGCGTAGCGTTCTCGGGAGACCGTATCGAGCCGTGCAGAACGTTCTTTCAAATTGCGTAACCCACCGCCGGCGGTGCCCGGGTATATTCTGACCGTTACTATCAAAATTGTCACATAATTATTTAAGACGATCAAATGAAAGAAATATATATATATATATATATATATATATACTAGATTAGAATTAACAAAGGGACTAACGGGTCAACGAGAAGAACCTTCAAAAATATATATTTAATAAATTTATAAATAAACAAAAAAAAAACTGTTCCGAGCATTATCAATTCTACTATTACAACCACGTGGTCATAAAAGGAAGAGAGGCGAGGGTGATAAGGTGGGCATGAATGCGAGACGTTGAGGAGGGAATACGCCGTACAAGACACGATCGACTCCTGTGATAAACGTGATTAGTAATCACTGATTACAAAGTAATTTTAGATTAATGTAGATACAGAAATGCGGTCGAATGCTTTTTGATAAACGAGCAAGAACGGAGTAATATATGATGATGAAACTTGATACGGAGTCTAGTGTAAGGGACGAGTTGACTTGTCTTCCCCGGTTAACGGATTAACGTGCTCTAGAATAGCGAGGAAGAAAAGCGTCGTCGCCCCCCCCCCCCCTTGTTGGTTAAAGTTGTTCGAGGACGTCGATTATAACGGGAGAAACGTGAGAAACGTGATCATGTTCCTGCACGGTCGGGATGTGGTCGAAATCGTTTCGAATCATGCGCGGCGGTCAAGACACCCGGTACATCCTGTTCGTCATTGGTACATACATATATATATACACACGTATACGTATATATATATATATATATATATATACATATTTATATATATATATTTTGTCTACGTGGAAATCGTTTCGGAGGCACAGGGGATGTTCGCATGCCGCGATGCTCCGCGGAAATCAATTGTACATTAGAAAAGAAAGAAGAAATATATATTTTGGCCCGCTCGCCAGAGGAGAGCGCATAATGACCGACTTGTAATTAATTCTATGATCGCGAAACGAAGGGGAAAGGAGTTAGCGGGCAATTGTTGGACGAGCGGAGTTACGAGATAATTGTTGATTGTGTGTGAAATGGTAACACACACTCCGAATAGATGTAGATCTATTATGCCCCGAGCTTATTTATTACGTTAACTGCACACATATGTATGCGTACGCGCACGTGCATAAATGATCTGCATCTATATCACAAATATACACGTGCGTGTAAATATATATATCTGTGTACGTATATACGTATGTATATGTACATATATATACGTTTCTATCGCATTGTATATAACTTGATAATTATTTTCTAGTTGATAACCGATGAGGATTATTATTAATATTATGATTATTATTATTATTATTATTTCAATTATTCGATTGCTACACGCCACGACGTATTCGGTCGTGCAGGATTCCTTTATCGATCGTGTAACACGATCCATAGATCGCGCGCGGAACAAACGAGTGCGAGAGAAAAGAAAGAAAGACAAAACAGGCGAACGAGAGAGAGAGAGAGATTTTGAGATTTCCACGATTCTTTTCTTTTCCTCTTCTACACACTTCTTCTTCGTCTTTACATTGTCGCCACGTGAAGATCGCCACATGAAGATCGACGTCCGAGCTTCGAAACCGAGTTCTACTATTCGTTCGATCGTGTTGTGTACCATTTAGAATCTACTGCCTTAATGAAAGTGACTAGAGTCGTATATATATATATGTGTGTGTGTGTGTGTGTGTATATACATATATATATATATATATATCGATATTGTACATAGCCCGAGAATGATTTTACATGATGAAACAAACAACCTAATATTAAGGAATAAATGTAAATTACCTCGTCACACAGAATTCGAGACACGAAAAAAGCGTCAGGGCTCGAGAACATTTTATAACAGCGATTCCGGTTCTCGAGAACGGTTACGAACCATCATTCTTCCGAATAACTGTCACGAACAGCCGACATTTCGAACTGTTATCTGCTCTTATTACAAGTTCGGACAGCATACAGGTCCCGAGAGGATATTTTCTTGTGATCGATATTACTATATTACAACCGCACGTATTTTTACTATAAAATCATTGTAGAAGAAGATTTTTTTATATCGATTCCTAGCACAGCGTCGAGGCAGATGAAGCGACTGCTTCTTGTTCACTCAACACGTTATATTATTCAAAGTAGAAGTTTTAATTTTCATTTCATATATCGTAGCTAATATGTAATCACACTATAATAAACTCGATTGTACATATTCTAATATTTTTCATTCTATTACTTCGCCGCGCATTTTCTTTTGCACGATCGAGAGAACGAAGCCGGTAGAATGTTATTCATGATAGAAATCGAAATAATTGTTCGGCGGAAAGATGCTTCGTGACTGTTTCTATTCGAACCTGCGTCTAACAGTTTGAAACAGTTCCGTACCGTTCCGAGCCCTGACGAGGAACAGGATCGAGCAACGAAACACGAGGGACGCTTCGATTTATCGATCGATCCTTCCTCGGGAACTGCGATAGAGTGACTAGTTTCTTGAGGGAAGGGGAGGGGGGAAGAATGAAATCGGGAGGAGAGCTGGGATATTTTCACTTTCTATCCGATCGTGTCTCCGAACTGTCAAATCGAAACTGCCTTTAATATACGAAAGCAGGGAACATCCATTTCTCTGCTTTCTTCTCTGTATTCGAACGGTCGCCATCTTGCTTAAAAACTCCTCAGAAGTTATTAACCCCTTGCCTTACAATATCGTGTTAGATTCGAGTATGAAGATTTTGAACAGAGTATAATAAATATGTATGTTATTAATCTCCTTTAATCCGAGATGAAATTCTATTTTGGTTTTGTTAATGTATAGTTATTGAAGAACACGTAGGCATGCAATAGATATAAATGTTCTCCCTCTTTAGGAAATTACGAACTACAAAGAAAGTTCTAATCATTGAAACCGTAATATAAATCGTAGGTCAAAGGGTTAATAGAAAGCAGATTTTTATGGTAGCGCGTGTAGACATGTACTTAATCGCTTAATAAGTGGATGTTGCACGTTTGCGGTAAAAATTGGTGTAACTTCAGATAGCAGGGAAATGCAAAAAAAAATTATAACGAGAAAAATAAATTCCTGCTCGATACTGCACAAAGATCTGCGATCGAGGAAGCTTCCGGTTCGAGGATTCGTTGTTCACCGTTCGCACTGGTTACGCGTTCAAGCTCGGACGCGATCGGTTCGAGAGTGCATATCCACTCCGGTTTCTATGTGAAAAAAAAATGTCTAATGTCGGCTGTGTTGAGCTAGAGTACGAGATAGGTTCGTATAGCGTAGCTTTCGAAGGAACGGAGACTCATCGATGGGGAAAATTGCTTAATTGTTCAACGATATCGAAACTGTTCGCGGTTTCTCGATCCGCAAGCAGCGTTGCCCGAGTGTAGTGGTATCCGCAAACGATTCTTCGCTGGGTGGGACAATTGAATAATCTCGCGTGCAGAGGGCCCCTCTTACTTTAGCTACCTTGAACAAAACAGTGTCGCGAAATCGAAGCAATATATTTCAGTTAAATTTTGAAAAGTATCTGGAAAACATGAAAATTTCTAATGAAACGGAAACTGGAAAGTCAAGATCTTGCCATAGTCTTTCCGGTGAAATACAACCACGTAATCGCGACACTAAACTTCATCAGAAGTTTAAGCTGGCTCCGTTCAAAACGGCAGCGAGCCCTCAGGAAGAATTATTAGCTGAAATTACTCTTCGAAACAAATTAACCCGTTGACCGCGTGATTCTGATAGTGATTCTCGAACGAGATCAATCCTATGATCATTTTGCTGCGTAAAGCACGGACGCGAGTAGATTGTAATAGGCCGATCAAAGAGAAAACAACGGAAATGGTTGGACGGCGAAGTCGAACATGACCGACGAATTAACTCGTGCTCCTACGTTAATAGGTTAACAACTGATTTCGTCAAGAGCCTGACGACACGCTCTCGAGCGCGGTCTTTGCAATCCCGACGATCATATTGTATCATAGCGCGCTCGGTGTTCTTCTTAGTCATCCAAAGATTTAGCAACGCGTTTCTCGTACTTGGAGTCAAACTGGTGTCCCAAGGGCGCCGTTGATTCAGACTTTTCACGAGGCCGGCAAATCTACAGGGTGGACGACAATTCACGCATAATTCGTTACAAATGAGCGACCATCGTTGGTCTTTCGCACCAAAATTCCTTTCGTGGAGCTCCTTTGTCGTTATTTCTTTAAAGAATTATTTTATATCGTTACTAGACAGCGGATCTCCATGTAAAAGAAATATTTTCTACCTGTATTGCAACAAAGTCGAGTGAATTAGAAGTTTATCTTCTCTCAAAATATGTTACACAGGGTTGGAAACAATATAACAGTATTTCAAAATTCTTCTAATGTTTTTACTATTTTAATTTACACCTACACATTTTCGCTGTAAACAGTATTTTTAAATTCTTCTAATGTTTTTAATATTTTAATTTACACCTACTCATCCTCGCTGTAAATTAATCGAATCCGCTGTCTAATCATTACAGAATACAGAAAATCGTTCCTCGTTCGATGAGCCTAATTTAGTTAGCTGCTGTTCACTTTTTAATCGAAATTAGTCGCCATTTGCAGAGTATAAACGTAGACGACTGTTCCGTGAAAGCACTAATCGCGAACGGTGAATTTTTAATCGAAATCGATTCGAACGTATCTATTTCCAGGGAATTATGGAGGTCAGAATTATTTCCACCCTATCCGACGAAACTAAAGACATATTTCGAGGCAGAGCGTCGCTTTTTCGAGAGGTAGCTTCGGGTTCCGGTTCCTCCAAACGATTCTAGCCATTTCTCGCATGTCGACATCGTCGAACGAATCAAAATAGACTTTTATTATTCGCACGAACATTGAACGCGTTCGTACTGAACCGACAAGCGTGTCAACTAGATTTATCCCACAGGTGCAATACACAAGACCACGACTTCATATTCGCGCATGCTTTGCTACCCTTTGTTGCGTGAAACGGCGACATTGGTAGAACAATTCTTTGCCCTGAAGACTCCTTGATCGATACCGAACGGACACGTATAAACAGCGAGTTTATGTATTTGTGGCAAAATTGGAGAACTCGCATACAAAACTGAAAAGATATAAACACGTTGAACGGTACGTGGGTCGTATATGGGAATTTATTAACGAATTAATTTTTATAGTGGTTGAGTCGTGTAGATTAATTTGTATTAGGACATGGAATTTCATCTTAACAGTTTTGGTTCGATCAATTAGATTCCATTGATTTTGCGAACTTGTTAAAAGAATTTGAGAACGTTGTTTCGTTGTTTTCGACTCTCTCTGGTGGTTTAATGGGAAAGATACGTTTTCATTTAATTTCGGCGACTTGCGATCCACTTAAACGATTTTTATTGTGTTCTAGGTATGTGTTTGCGCGTATAAAGGAAATCGATTTTGATTCGCGCGAGGCATCGCCGATCGATCGTTGCCGAAAACGGATCGGATCGAGTTGAATCGAGAAGCGACGGTTTTCGAAAGTCAAGAAACAGCACACGACACCGTGTCCGTGAGACGAAGTCGCAGCGAAGAGACCGAGCAACTTCGTGCTTGCTCGTGTAATTTAATCTGGGAAAACGTTCACGTGGCGACACGTAAAAAATGGCGTATGTACACACATGCATGCACACACACACACACGCCGACAGAGAGAGAGAGAGAGAGAGAGAGAGAGAGAGACACAGCCAAACACGAAGGACATGGATACCGTTCGGTAGCCGTGCGTCCACGTTTGCGAGCTCACGTACGCGTGAACGGTAGAAAAGAATGTCTACGTGGATATTATATGTATATTAAAAATATATATACATAATACTGAACGTTACGCCTACATAAGTACACATACTTGCGTGCACGAGGTCCACGTGTACGTGTATATGTGCACGTATAAGACGTATAAGACGGATAAAAAAAATGTAATACAAAAAAAAGTACTTGACAGTACATTATAAATATAAAATGATCTATTTTATTAAGGATATTTTTGATATATATATATATATACACATATATACGTATATATATACATACACACACATTTATATATATACATATATATATACATATATATAAAAAAAAGAGAGAAATAAAAATTATAAATATATGTATATCGAAACTATGCGAGATCACCGATCGAATAGGATATTTGACGATCAGTGTAATTATTGTTATCGGCGGCCGATCGCGTCTGAGAAAAATCGCGCGGCCATTTTATCGAGCGGTGTGCAGTGCGTGTCGAACCGTATTTTTCTATTCGGACCCCTTGGGACCCTAATCACAGCAACGATTGTTCACACTTTCTCCGCTTTGTTTCCCGCGGAAAGAGCGAGCGCAAGAGAGAAATAGAGAGAGAGAGAGAAAGAGAGAGAGAGAGAGAGAGAGAGAACGCGATCAAGCAGCGATCCCGCTCGGACTTGTCGTTCCTCGTCCACGGGAAAATCGTTAATCTCTTATTTATTAGTGTTTTACTGCATGAAGTCTCGCGTCCAGACTTTTCTCGTTCTCCTCTTCTCAATTCTGATTCTATTTCCTACTCGCACCCTTCTCCTCCCCTCCCCCGCTCGGAAAAACGAAGGAACACGCGAAACAGAGAAATTCGGATAGTTTTTTATATGTCGTTGTTGTAAAGAGATAATTGTTACAGCCCCGTGTTTGTTATGTCCGCGAGAGAAAGGTGTAGGCGAGATGTATTTACGTTCCTTCGTTCGAGAGCACGGATCTCTCTCTCTCTCTCTCTCTCTCTCTCTCTCTCTCTCTCTCGTCGAGACCTTGCGGGATCCTTTCATTCTTTATCCGTTTCTCTTCCACTCTTCGTTCCCTTTAACGTAACAGCTAAACATTTAACTGAGGCGTATTCGATTATTGTAAGAACCTGTGTATCGATTACAGTTTTGCGTTAAAATATACCTTTTTTCCCCCCTGAAACTGGAGTACGTCGAATCAATTCTTTCTGAGAACTACAGTCTGCTTTCGCGAAACGGAGACACCCGAAATACTGGAACTGGAGTTGTAACGGTTGTCGTCAACCCCGCTCGTATTATCCGCAACGATTTTTCGAATTTCCGAAAAAATCAATTCACAATGTCAATTAGATGTTACACCGTTAACGTACACGTGCTAATTGATTTTTCAAGCGGTTCGAAAAATATCGTCCCGGAGTTGTTCTCATACAGACCCCTGGGCGTCACGGCTCGATAGCCAGAAATAAATCAATCGAAAAATGAAATTTGTATTTTATATTTGTATATTCTGTTGTGATTCCGTTTTAATGGAATTCGAATTCTGTACAAGGGTCTCTGTGCGAACTTCCCTCGATAATACGAAGAAAAAATGTTCAGAACCTCTAATTTGAACATATTCAAAATATCTCCTGGTTCTCGATGTGTAAAATATTCGATCGGCTACAAATACCCGTGAAACTATCGAAATCAATGGTTCCATCGTTCCGAGCATGATGCATTTTCCTGAAAATGGCGGACGGGAGTCGGGAACGATCGGACGCGCGAGTCAAAAATGTTTCGTCCACACGAACTGCATACTTCTCGGCGAATGATCGCTCGCGAGTGTGCACGGACCGCTGTACACAAAGGAACGTGAGAAACCGCGATAGGGGAATGGGAAGAGAGCGAGAGATTGTATACGTATGTTCCCGTGTATGTGTCTGCTGCATGTGTGTGTGCGCGCGCGCGCGCGCGTGTGTGTGTGCGTACGTGCCTGAAGAACAGTGTGAACGAACTGAATTTAAGTTTTAAGAATTCTATTTTTGTGATTAAAAGAGAAAAAGTGTAATTACTGTAGTCGAGTGGGGATAGGAATCGTCGAATGACTTTTTGCTGGGGAAGAACGCGCGAACATTGGTCTCTTTGTTCCTTTTGAAATTCTCGTCGGCGACACGAGTCGTCGCGGTAAAAATAATGCCGGGAGCCCGGCAGCAGCGCAGCGGTTCGAGATACTTTTCGCTAGTAGTCGATCCAGAATTGTGAACGGCCGGAGAACCGTTAACGCTACGGGAACACGTGTCTGACAACATACGGTTCTGTTTCCACTGGCAGTAGACGCGACTACGTTTGCCGGGACACGCGAAAGAACCGCTTGCCGGGGCAACCGGATTCCTTCTCTGCTACGAGAACACAACGCGGCACGGCTTTTCGCTAGAACAGTTCCTTGAAACGACAGACGATCAGCCGGGCTTGATTGCCATTCGATTCTAGCAACGTCTAACAACGTCGAAATATTTTTCGAGATGTTTTCAACGATCACGGCCGACCCGTCGTTTTGTAAAACGAGTTAAACGAGTCGAGATCCGGACAGGGGAAAAAATCATTCGACGTTCCCCCGCGGAGAAGAGATATTTTTGAAAATTGCGTAAATCGAGAGAGATGCGACAGAATTATGGTCTTTCTTAGAAGATAATATTTTATTACGTGAAGAGCGAGACGAACGATATATATATATATATATATATGTGTGTGTATATATATATGCGGAAAAAAGCAATACGTATGAACGAGAGAAAAAACGCTGTGAACACTATGTGTGTCTGTGTATATGTGTGCGTGGTTGGGTTTTCTTAAATTTGCATATCGCAATGGCGCCAATTTCACCAAACAACGCTGCTGTTTCTCGACCAACTTCAGAAGACGCTTCGCGCGATCGCGGAATCGACCGGATACACGCGAGTGCGCGAAGCGTGACGCGCGTATCTCGAATCGACCTGTTCGACGCGTGGTTCTGCACCTTACTTCAGAGTGACTCGTGCGCGCGCGTTGACAGTCCGACGGCACTTCACGTCGAACAAGAGAGATTATCGTTGGCGTGTGAAACCCGTGGTGAAACCCGAGGACCGTTCGATTGTTTTCATGATATCTCGAATTTCGAACACATCGATGGTTCCCCGTAGAACGCGCGGCACCGCCGCACCCTAGACAAGCATCCGACGACGCATACGGAAAGAATAACGTGTTCATATTTTTTACCCGATTTTCTAACGGGCATTCGAATCGGCCGAGGACACGCTCTCTCGGCGACGACACTGACAGTCGGATGATTCGCGATCGATTCACGAACGGTCGCGATCCTTTAAACGCACAAACGTCAATGTCGACTCGAGACGGTGAATAGCAAGCGATTTGTGCGCGAATACGTATAGAGAGACGATTTTTCACTTTTTAATACAGCTCGCAGCTCGTCGGCGAACCGAATCGATACGCGTCTCGACTGAACTCGACTCGCGATCCATGAAAACACGACGATCCACGAGGTCCGTTTCAACGAGAACGATAATTCGATGGCGTTCCTCGGAAATAAGAAGAAAGAGTATATATAGGAAGTTTTGGTGGATTTGCCGCCTCTCCGTACTCAGCCATTCGATAGCGATCGTTTGACACAATATCGACATCGACCTCGAACATGTTTCTCTCCCCTTCCCACGCTACTTCTTTTCCCTGTTTTTCTTTTCTCTCACTCTGTTTTTCTTCGTTTTTCACCTCGAGGATCGAGCGTCGCAAAGAGCAATGTCGATACTGTGCGAGAGAGCAATTGTTAGGGGAACAAATTCGATGCGAGACACGAATAAACAAATGACAGAGACGCTTCTAGCGTACGCAGTGACAGTGTCCATTTCATTTTCTTTTTTTTTTTTAAAATTCGGCACACATCGTTATGATTACGTTATTTAAATAAATATTATTAACACGCGTTAATACTATTATCGTAACCTTTGTTTATTTGGTTCTAATGTAATAGATATTAGTTCGCCATCCTTTGTATATATATTCGCAACACTCAATAAAAAAAAAAAAATATTGAAAAATACTACACGCATGCGTTTTTAATATTCTAATATGAACTTACTTGTTTTGCCGATTCTTGGTGTATGAGTACAGGTACTTACCTTTTCACCTATCGTAACGGGATTCGTATAGGTTAGAGCGAAAAGGCGGGAACGGAGACAGAAGACGACGCGGTCTTATATTTTTGCAGTTTATTCGCAAATTGTTCGTATAATTGGTAACTGATCTCGGATAACTAGTACTAAAAACCTAAACAATGTATGAAACTTTATACATAGTTGATTACTCTTACACGGGTGGCTAAGGCAGCTATTTACAGTGTGACACGTCCCGTCAAACCATCAGATCGAGATTCCGATTTTACCGGCATCGCAGACGATCGCGTATCGAGTTAGGAAACGTCCCCTCGAACTGTGGTTCGAACGTTCGAAAGGAAGATTGGATTTTTTTTTTGCATTATTTCCTCGTTTGTGTATATATATATAGACTGCGGATCTTTATTGACGTTGCTACAGAATTTGATTGATCGTTGAATTGTTCTTCACCTGTTAACCGTGCCCGACAAATCGACTCGTCTATCGCGTCGTCCTCTTATCTATTTACCCACAGACTATCGAATTAGTCCTGTCAATTTTGTTGCTAAATCGTCTAATCAACAGTTTTGTAAATTCATCTATAAAAATTGTAAATTCGCATAAACACCCGCAGTCTCTTTATCACCGTTTGCTTCGTTACAGTTTGTTTCATTCCAGCAGCTTTCTCTCTCTTTCTCTCTCTCTCGCACGAGATTTGTAAAAGTGTTTTGACGATGCTTCGATTTTACCGATATGATTACGTAACGGAGACAGATTTGCGTTAACCCTTTAGGTTGCACGATACACGTATAGAGGGCATCGTCCGTGTTCAGCGACTCGATTACCGTTACCGGAACGGTGAAAATATGGAAAAGAATCTAGCCATAAGACGCGAGGGAGGACATACGAAAGATCTCTTTCGAACGAAACGCAATAAGGGCTGCGGGAAAACAACGCGTCGTCGAACATCCAATTCCTTTTTTAGCACTTTTGTGAACGGTATAGGAAAGGGGAAGAAGTTAGGAGGAGGGAACGGGCACGGGTAAAGCTAAGTATAGATCTAACATCCGATGTATTTTTGTGTCACGCGAGCACGAGGGTTCTACGACCCTTTTTATAGTCTTATCGAACTGTAAAAGAGATTGCAATATAGTCTCGGTAGTAATTACTCAAGCTAAATAATGCTAAGATTACACGTTTGTTCAAGTGTGCACTATTTTTCTTTCAAATATTTCCGACCGATCACTGTGCGCCTAGGTTAATTATAGTTCCAAACGCCACCGCTTTCCGACCATTAACCGGGCAATAACGCACAAATCAAAATACGATACGAAACGAAATATTGGTTCTGGTAAGGTCGGGGTAAGAGAGAAGCAATGACAAAGACACGCGTACTTTCTGACAAGATCGTTGTTTCTGATCTCGTGACACAAGCTTCCATACGATGTTAAATCTGTTCCCTGGCTTATTCGTGCCGGGACCGCTCTTACAAATGGATCAACGTGAAGTGTGACCGACTTGGTCCACGAATTAATGCCAAACATTCTTTTAGGACAATGTTCACCCTCGAGACTCTGCGGGGAAATCTCGTAGCTTCGGTTCTTCAAGAACTGTATCCGATTAACGCGATTCATGTTTGAAATTGACTCGCGGATTCTCGCCGGTTAGCCAACCGGATGTACAAAGTATTGCACCATACAGTGTCTGCAGAGTCCACGCTAAGATACACCATTTTATCGATCGAGCTTATCTATATATGTATCTCCTGAACAATACATTCTATGTACAAGAACAATGTGTACAAATTAATATACACGGTCGCGTGTATCATTTCATCGTAACAAAATTTTACAAAACTTATTGCGACATTCTTAGCTTGAAAGGGGGAGGGAAAAGTTGAGTTAACAAAATTCCGCGTATTCGCGGTCACGAAACCGTTAAGTCGTTCGACGTATCGAAATGGAACATATACTTTGAAAAGCGAACAAAAAAAAAACATTTGTAACTAGTGAAAACGAACGCTCGGCTGTACCGTTCGTCAATTCTCTCACAATTATTCGTCTCTATTCCGATCGAACACGAACCCGACCAACATTAACAACTCGCTCGAAGCCTAGCTGCGCCAAGGTTGAATCATAAACGCGGCCCTCGTTAAAATTCCTCCGATTAAAATCAACTCACGGTACAAATTTTCAGTTGCCGTTTCGGCTCAACGATTCTCCGCTACTTCCCAAGCTTAAAATTCCGTTTCGTTTACGACTCAACCCTATTACCGACCTACGTCGTATTTTGTTTATCTGCTTCGCTATCGACGATGCGATATTACGTGTAGCTAGAATCGAATCGGATTGTGGTAGCGTTCGACAGAAAACCGGAAAAGCCCGTCGAAACAGTTTGAACTCGTCGCTGAAGGACTGCGAGGATACGACTGCCCTCTCGTTATTATCGGCGCGAACGAGGGGGGCGACACACGAGACGAAATATCGTTGATAGTATAACCGAAGAACGTTGCGCAACAATTAAGGCCCACCGTGGCATTATCGCGGGGTACAGTGAATTCGTTCGATTTCATCGCACACCACCACATTATTATTATTATTTGTTTTAACTCACGACGCTACTCTAAAGGCATTTTTACAGAGGCGCGAGAACGCGTTCCATCGTTCAGAGCGTTTCTCGTCTGTTGCACTTCGCAAAATTGTCCGTCGAGAAATTCCACTACAAATTCACCTATAATATTATCGATAACGTGCTCTTACAAACGTACTTAGAATATGTACAAATTACACGTGTATATATATGCATACGCGTATGCACTGTGACATATATATATATATATATATATATACATAATATATATATACATGTATATATGCCTACGCGTAGTTCAGGACATTTTGGTACCGGTCGATCGTACGTAAAACTTCCGGCGCGAAAATCCTCCGTACGTACACCTCTAAATACCGAATTCAACTCTAGAGAAGTGCCCAACCGATCTGGTTAACGATGCGACAGAACCTCGTCGAGGCTATGCGAAAAGCGTTCTATAGTGTCCTCTCGTTGCACGTTACTTCCGCGTCTCGGGCCGTACGTCTCCATCAAGGTCGACGATACCAGGAAGAGAAACGCGTATTCGTACAGCACGTGACAAGAGAACACCGTGTACCTCTTTTCGAACTTCTTATCTATACAAACTCCCGCGATCACGGGACGACAAGACTAAATCCGCGGGATAGCATGAGGTAAACGCGACGCTCCTCCGCGTAACAACCACGGCGCCGATCGTCGCTGTTTGCTCGAGGCTCACCGCTAATGCCCGACCGTATAAATCTTTAACCTCTTGCCATACAACGTCAAGTCAGTCTCGCGATAAAAGATCTCTTCTAGGAAACTATAAGCGACAAAGAAGTTCCAATCGTTGTCGATGTACCGAAAAAAATCTTCAAGCGGTCAACCAATTTGCATCGTGGAGGAGATATGCTCACCCTTACATCTTAGACGACACGACGAGTTGAAGCAAACAGTGCATTGCTGTCGTCATCATTAACAATACGTATGCGCGTGACAACACGTATAACAAATATGTACAAATTACTAAAACGCGAAGTCTTTTTTTGCTTTTCGAAATTTTTCTACTTAAATATAATAAAAAGAAAAAGATTGCTCGCCGGGACACTGTTCCTCGTTCTCCCTTACGATGCAAATGGTTCAATACTCTTTCACGTCCGTTCGAACGATTGCCGTGCGTGTTACGAGCGAGGAGCAGATATTTTGACGAATAAAAATTTCTATGGATCTAGTCTTATCGTTCGGGGATCTCATCGGTTAGTCGAATGTTCCCTACCAGTCCCGGTGTGCACGAGAACATTGTTAGGTATCCCCTTGTGTTCTAGGGGATACCTAGCTGATCGAAGAAGAGTCCTCTTTCGAGTCTCCGGTGCCAAACATATCCTCGACAAGAGGCGGGGCGGTGTCTGCGGAGCTAATTCGACGACTGAGCACAACCAAACCTCCTCTCTCTCTCTCGCTGCACCCTCTATGTCCAGGTTCATCCTCGCCGTGTGTCTTCGTGTGTGCCGCGAAACCGTCTACCCACATCGTCGTGGTCGACTTCGTGGCCCTGTTTCGGGCCCGACACGACGATAGGAGGATGGTGCTCGAGGCACGGGGCTCCCTTCTAAGTTTCCAGACCAGGGACTAGACTGTGGAACGTCTGGATGTCGTGGAAGGCCCTGCCACAGCTCTGGTTGTTGTTCCTTTCGAACTTCGCCAGGTCGAAGTGCTCGTCCAGGGACTGCAGCTCGACCAAACGTTCCTCTAGGCTCTTCGCCGAATCCGCGAACCTGGCGAAGTCGCAGATCCGATCGGGATCGACGACGTCCGACGTCTCCATCATGCCAACGTCCCCGGATCTCGCAACCACGTTATTCAACTGCGCGCCGGAATCGTCCAACTCGCTAGGGAACATCACGGAGGAGCTGCAGCAACTACTTGTGGTGGTGGTGCTGTTGTTATTGGCGGTGTTGCTGGCGTTGCTGGCATTGTTGGCGTTGCTGTTACTGTTGCTGGTCGTCGTGTTCGCCGTGCTGGTGCTGATCATCGTCGTAGACGACGATCGAACGTCCACGGTGCCCAGACGATCCTCTGGATAGACCAGGTGATGGTGGTGCGGTGACTCCGGCTCCTGAACCTCGTCGATGTGAGAGAGCAGCCGTGGCGTTGGTGGCAGGATGTAGAAGTCGCTGAACACATCGTCCTGGAGGTCGAGGTCATCGTGCCTCTGCCGCTTCGTGCCGAGTCCGTCGGTCCTCGCGTCCTCGCTCAATCTGCGCAGATCAGTCACACGATCAAATCGCGATCGATCTTCAACCGCTACCGGTTGGTTATGTCTCTCTCGGAAGTTGGGACTAGCTAGATCCCCCACCCCCCTTCCAAACACGTTACACCGTGGACGCGCCCTACTCCGTTTTCCCGTTGGTTTCTTGCGCAATCAACATTATGTAAAACGAAGCTAGAACCATTAAGATTTAGCGTTTTTCTTCCGCCATTGCGCAGATATCCGATCAACGTTACGCGACTCTACCATTACGAGATTTACCAGTCGAAAGAGTAGAAATCCCCTAGCGACTCCGCGTCGAGGAACGAGTACCGAGGGTGAAAACGATGTTCTAATCCGATATCGAATCTCGCGACATTTTCGCAACACCGACCGGATGCTGTACCTTTTTCGGGAGGTGGTGTCGTCGTCCGTCACACCGACGATAAGGTTGCTGGAAACATTATTCTCTTTGGTGGAGTCGTTCAGATACGTGACCACCGGAAGCCCGTAGTTCCTCGTCTTCTCGTCTCTGTTCTCGCGTTGAAGCCGCCTCACGGCGTTGTTGATGAGGACCGATCTGCAGAGGCTGGCTTCCGGGTCCTCGATCCTCCTCAGTTTCCCCGCGGAGATCTTCAGAAGGCGACGACGTTCCTCTCGCGCACGATACTTGGCGGAAATCATCGTGGGTCGGCTCCTGCGTATCACTAGATCCTCTTCTAATCTCATCTTAGCGTCTGAAACGAGAAAATATTTCACGATATAGTTATTTATTCTTCCACCGTGGAATTTGACAATTAGACTGCGGATCTTTTCAAACATTTTAAACGTTTTCCCTGTGTTGTTTCGTAATCTATCAATTTTTATCGCGAACGCATAAAATCCGCAGTCTATGCCGTGTAAGGTAAGAACAATTCCTTTCAGTGAAATCGTGAAAATGCATTTTATCGTTGCACGGCGTGTCCGATACATTTTGTTGCTGTTGACGCTAAGTGGGAAAAGGAAAAATGTTTGCGTAACGGTATAGCCGAGTAGACTGTAACGCGTGGCGACCATACAGGGAAGGTTAGCGGTACGCGAGCACGAATTTACGTGTTTACATGGAGCGCGCACTCCGCCGATTATGAGCCAGATTATCGTATTCTTTTCCGCTATTGTCGCGGATGACCCGAATACGAACTTCCGTCGTTCGGCGAGGCACGATATCCGTAACACGCCGCGTTCCCCCGAATCGCTAAGAACCGGCTCATTCCCCTAACAACGACAACAACATGTTCGTCTTTAACATGTTAACCGGGCAAGACGAATGTATTTCATACCCATCTTCGTTCCGCGGTAATTTCGCCGGTTTCAGTCAGCCATGTTCATTTTACGTATAAATTTTTATTTCGAACAATTCCGAAACATAAGATGGACGTCGTTTTATTAATCAGGATTGATAGGGGATAGATGACAGAGGAAACAGGTATGATATTAGTGACCCTCCCACCCTTCCTCCCTCTGTTCATTTTTCCATGTAATTTGATCAGCCAATAAATCGTGTCAGCTCGGTACGCGATAAAAACAGTCGAGTGCGTTGATATTGAAACGGTCGAGATGCGAGACGTGTTTTTTTTCCCGGCGAATTGACAGGATGTCAATGTTCCCGCAGGCGTGGAGCATGCGTGACCGATTAACAGACTGCGTAACGCACTATTTATAGAGATCGCTTTTTCTACGGACGAGAGCGACGGAATTCTCCTGCGACACGAGCACCCTAATGTTTCTGCCGGTGGAAGAAAGTCTGACGATGAGACGTCGAATCGGAGTAAGTTTCACTCGCATCGTTTATGCATCGATCTGTGGACATTGTCATCGAGCCACTTCCTAACCTATGAATCGTAAACGGTAAAATAGCGCAGTGTGCGAGCACGTTCCGCGAAAAATCATAAAGTTCCCGAAGACACCCTCCCCGGATTTTCCTTTCCTTCCATTGGCGGTCGCGTCATTCCGCGTAACGGACGTTCGCAACGTTTTTTCCAAGAGTGATCATGGAAATGGCATAGAATTATGTTGTTCAGCGGCATAATCGAGCGAAGGAAGGCTGTGCCTAGCGCGTAGAAAGTACGCAGAACCGGGACTCCCGTTAAAAAGGAGAAAGATTCGACCGAATCGTCGTGATTAACATCGGCGATTCTAGGTTAAGAGTGTACGCGTCGAAAGAAAATCAGATTTCAACGGGACCCTCATCTCGCGGCTCATTTTCCCCGGGTTATTCCCGCGAAATGAGTCACGGTTCGCGTACGTAACAATTAACGCGTTAACAGGAAAAAGCATGAAGCATCTCTTTGCCGGAAATCATTTCCACGAATGATCGGTTGAGTCACAGTCGCGGACAGAAATAATTCGAAAAACGAGTTGTTCGACCGGCTGATAGGTGGCGGCTCCGACATGTTTGCCTACCAGCAACAAGATGGCTGCCGCGCGCTACATTAATCGCGTCGAAAGAATCGACGTTCCGAGTGTCGCGTGACACTTGTTGCTAAATCATTTGCTGCGTATCGGTGCTGAACTTTAATCGATACGAGATATAGTTTGACGTTCGAGCGTCGATATCCAATATTAATCGGTGTCACGACGACCGTTATTATTTTGACGGTTTGAAAGCGTACGTGGAAAAGAGTCGTTTGATTCTAGTGTCCGGCTGCTTCGTAAACAATGACGAATTACAGAAGTAAAGTCAGTTAGTAGGGTAGTTTAACGAGACACCCTTACGACGGGTGGAGTAGTGGGTGAGGAATGATGGAACCAGTGCGAAGTGTCTATAGACTGTACGACCATCGTAACGCGGTCAAGTCTACTCGGCGAGATTCGTCGAGCGTCGATTCCACGACGGTTCTACTTAATTTTGTTGTTACGGAGAACGGAGAAGCACCATGGCGACCCGAGAGACGATTTTACGCTCCAAGCGTGCCTAAGCTAACTTTCTCCGCGAGAAGAAAAAACCGCCATGGATACGCGTTACCTAACCTGTACAGTACAGTCTCTGCTTTGGAGTCGCTGACTCGTGCGCGTCGTCCTCTCCCCACCCGTTTTCCGTAAGCTTGCTCGCGCGTAGGATATATATTTACACATCCACACGGGCTTCCCCTGTTTCCTCGCGTACCGTATACCTTCTCCCTTCCTCCCTAACGTCGCTGCCTCGTCATTTTTATCCGATACAGTTACTCGAAACAACTTAACTGTCGATACGGTTGACATTATTCCCGTAACGCAAGACGCAGATTAGATACAGATGTACAGCGATATCATAAATACGTCAACCCCTCAAACTCTAACAATTTGGCATCTCGAAATAAATTCCCTGCAGTTTGTTCTAACGAGTAGCCGTTTCTTTTAATTTTTGTGTTAATTTCTTTAAATTTTCAAGGATCGTAGTGTTTTTCTATGTTTTTTCTTAGGAATTAAAAAATATTAAATATCTTTTTAAATATTTCTTTGCTTAAATTATAACAGTATCGACATATCGGTGGGTTGGTTATTCACGACGCACACCGTAGATTACTCTTACATCGCGCGTTGTATGTAACAGCTTCTTTCCTGATCAGGATGTTCAATTTAAGAATTGATATCGAGCTCGCGCGTTGCTCGATAAACCCGAGACTGTCTATCGAAATTCGAGCTGCGCAGTTCAACCCTTATCTGTTCCATAATCGGCGCAGATAAGTTTTCGAGTACTCTTCGAAAAAAAAAGGCCAAACGATAAACCGGCGGCTTCCAGTTTCACTGGATCCCGCCCAATCCGTTCGCGAGAATCGCTCTAAAAAGTATACGTCACTTCGATGCCGTTACATCTAATCTTACATCACACGCCGTAGCGGAGCAGTGTCTGGCAATTAAACGAAGCTTTGACCTCGGCCAGAATTAGATTCGTTTAAACCTGTCGTTTCAAAACACAGAAATATTTAACCGTTTCAGGATCGCTGCTTACTTTCGAACCGCGGTACCGATTTCCGAGTTGTCGCGCTCCTTTGTACCGTTCTTTAACCGCTTCTGCCATATTTTAACAAATCATGATTAAGATTTGAAACAAAGTCTAACAAATACGAATGTTACGCCTTTCTTTTTAAATGAAATAAAATTTGATTAAAAATCTAGCCGTAGAAAAAATATAAATTTTCTTTTCTCTTCTACGACATTTTTGGAGATAAAGACGTTTTAATCACTGCGAGGGATTAATGCTATCCTCTACAGAAAATCACCGTCCTCTACATCGGAGATAATCTCTAATCTTTCGGGAACATCGCTAGAACCTAGATCGATATTTCTCCGATATTGGGTTGACGAGAAAGTAGTGTTATCATAGGGAAGGAGAAACGTATTTGGTTCGGTCGTACAATTTGCGAAACGCGTTTATTAATGCACCGCGTACACCGAGCCTATCGATATCGGTTCGAGGTAAGACGCGAGGTAAGGAAAACGCTTCGAAAGGCCACCATATTGAACCGTTCAAAGTAGAAAGCGGTCGGTGCATGGGGGACGACCAGATCGAACCGCTGCCGCCCGTCCGTTCCCTGCAGAGGCCTTGAAAGGAATGCGCGGATAAAAAGAAATCGGCGAGCGAGCACTTTTACACGTTTCTAAATAAACACGTACAATGCGAGTCGGCCGTGTGCGTAGCGTTCCGTTCGATCCGTTCCTCTATCGCTTCGACTCACGATTATTATCTCCGGTTTTCGGCTCGTTTACAAGCATTGTGTTTCATTATCGGCCGTGCATTTTATTCTACAGCTGATTTCGCGCGCGCGCGCGAACACACAGAATTTCGAAAATCTCCAAGATTAAACCGTGAAACGGTTCGGTTGACGCGTTACCGAATTTCAATTGTACCGTTTTATCGACCGTATAAACAAAAAAATTATTTCACCGGTCCACTATTTTCTCCATGTTCGCGAGTAAGTGCCAGTCTTGCAAATAAAGGTTTCGCAGATGAACGTATGCGCAGCGGTTCATTAGCTCGACGATTTTTCTCCTTCGAGATACAAACCGCTGGTTTTATTGGTGTAGATATGGTTAGAGGTTACATTTATTGCGAGAGCGTGGTCGTTCCACTTCCCAAGGACGATCCAATAATACAGTGGCGGCGCGAGTCGCAAGAATTACACGGAATAATGTGTCGCTTTTAATACGCTCGTGAACAACAGGTATGTAAATAGTATTCGGCCGACGAAACACGTTCGCGAACGCGGAGGGAAAGTGATAGAGAGAAAGAAAGAAAGACGATATAGACGTGTACCGTACGACAACATCGGGCAAATCGTCAAATAGAGGGAACTCACTTTCGAACTATGGAAAACCGTATCCGTACACACGCGTCGTTACACTTTCCACATTCCTTGGCGCGATGCGGCCGGGAAAAAAAAAAAAACAACAAAGTACCGGAGAGAAGTCCGAGCCGGAGGATTAACTGTTTCACTAGAGTTCACAGCACAGAAAACTGGAGAGTCGAACAAGATCTGGTCCGTCGTTGCACTCGCGAGAGAGATTTCAATGGAATTGCGTCGCCGCGAGCCAGTCCGTGTCAGACGCGCTCGGTGTCTCGAACTGATCTGTGCGTCACGCGTAATCGCGGCGCACGTACGACGATAGTCCGACGACAACAAAAGTGTTATCGGGCGTCGCGTGACGTCACGAGTGCCATGTACGTGTGTGTGTGCAGTGCCGCGAACCTCGCGCATGCGCCTCGACAACCTTCCATCCCCCACCACCACCGGTGGAACGCGACACGGAGCTTCCACACACCACATGCAGCAGGCACACCGTTTGTTCGGACTGGTTGTCGCGCGCGAAACATTTAGGCTGCCGCACAGTGTCACGAGCCATTCACAGAAATCGGAATAGTCGCTGCTTCGTATCGATTGAGAACTATGTTCATACTATGTCGAAATGTCCAATTAAATTATTTTTTGAAAAATAAAATTCAAAAGATTCTGTAGGAAATTAATTATATGCGAATTTCTAAGCGAAAATTTGGAAGATGAAATAGTACATCGGTTCGTAGTGTAACTTGTTTACGTTGTGTTACGAACAAAAGATGTTTGTAAGAAATAATCTTTTTATAAAATGATGGCTAAGGGTTGGCTAATTATAATTCATCTTCAAAAATTTTGTAACACTTATATGCGCTATTTAGTAATTAACCTGAAATGAAACCATTAATTTTTATTGGTTCCCCTAATCTTTAGTAGAGGTTTAAAAAAAAAACACCTCAAAACACTTCTGGGATTTTTTGGCGTTGTATTGGTAAGATGGTATATTTTGATATTATGTAAATCGTAATTGCGAAATCTTGCGAAAAACAGAGTTATTTGACAAAATATGTAGCAAGAACTTTTCTTTATATCAATAATTTCTATTATATTTATATATTAATAGTATACTTATACATTAATAATGATACTTAAAAATTGTAAATACTATGTACTCGTAAGTTTTGATTAAGTATGACTAAATGTTTAGACCAGAGCGAATAGCCCTACTTTTAGTTAGTCGCGGCAGGCATAGTAGAGAAAGAGTGTATGTGCGTCGAAGAGGCGAATGTTATAAGAGTTTAAAACGAAGTTTCAGTTTCGGAAGAACTGAACTGAAAATTCATCTACCGAAAACCAGCAATAAAACAAAATTTTGTTTATGAATATCGTTTTACGATGTTTAAATAAATTACTATATTTATAATAATATCATGTTGAAATTGCTTTCAATATAAATAAAAAAACCCACTTTGTTTTATGTCTCTATCATAAACAGAACAGAAGTTATTGAATTTTGTCCAAAAAACAGGGTTTTCGTGACACTGTGTGCCGGCCCGGCCCGCTCCGAGCCACTGAAAACACTATCACTTTTTCTTTCAGCGCTGCGGAAAGAGAAAGACACCGGAGCTGATTAGCATTCCGATTATCTTTTCGGGACGCGTCCGCTTCCGTCGAACCCCTCCACCTTCCGTGCTTCGAATGCAACCTGAGCCGCAATTACTGTTTCGTTACCTCGCGTGGATCGTCGGCAACTATTCGCAATGATCGGAATCGATCGACATCTCTCGTCGTAAATGGCCAGTAGTTTTGAATAAATTCGCGATTCTACGCGAAACGAAATGCTGGATCGAAATGCTTATTACGACGCTACACGGCCGGATACCGTTTCATCTCCGCTCGCTTCAACGCTCTCTCTCTCACAGCTTCGGATATACCCTCCGAGAGACAGTGAACAGGTACCGCTCGCGCGAGCGAGCGCGTGTATGCATAAACACGTACGCGCGAAACTCCGTTAAGGATTTCTCGTAGCTCGTTAATTGCGCCGACGCGAGTACTTTTACTCTGCGCGAATAATGAAACGAGCGAATCTCTTTCGTGGAACGAACCCGTACGCCCGCGCGCGGCTGTAACCACCCCTATCCAACTTTAACCCGTCCTCGAGTTTAAGCCAAACGAATCCGTGACGGTTCAACGGATTACTTTGAGAAAAATATTCTTCATTTATTATTATATTGTATTCGTATACAGTAGAGATCGTGGTTTTGTACGTGTATTTACATAAACGCAGTGCCGGATTAAGCCCAGTAGCAGAAGTAGCAAATGCTACGGGCCCCGTGCTCTTCTAAGGGCCCCGCGCTTGCAGCAGGAAAAGTCCTGGCTGCTATTAACACTAGAAAGATTGAAACTTAGTATATACCTATATTGCCCCAAAGCAGTCAAAATGACTGCATTGTGAAAGAATAACTAATGTGTAAAGAAATTTGTTTAAAATAAATTTTTAATATTTTTTATATTATTTAGACCTGGCATAAAAATTCTAATAGCAAGTACTACTTTAGTTATCGAACAACTGCAACTTATCAAGTATATGCTCAAATCGACAATTTATCATGAACTTGTATGTTATCGTGTGACGGTAATCAAAAAAATATAAACTGTTATTCCAATCCAGAGCCGAACTGGCCACATAAGAAATTTACTGGATTCAATAATAAAAGTCATTTGATTATTTAAAATTTTCCAAGTGAAAATTTCCAATACAGGTATAACACACACACATATATATATATATATATATATACCGGAAATGAAGGAGGGGGAGGCAACTACAATGATTGATAAACGCATTTATATGTTGTACAAAAAGTCACAAAATTCTAATAAGCTGTGTCATTATATACATAATTGTTTTTCTAATTGAAATTGAAAAGCAGTAAAAATGACTTCCTTAGGCAATCTAGTGTTAACAGATATTTCTGCTAAAAAAGAAGGTCCTTCATTGTGTTTTGTTTTATTATCATGCAAAACCTAGGGTCCCCAAGTAACATTTGCTACGGGCCCCGCGCTAGCTTAATCGGGCCCCGCGCTAGCTTAATCCGGCCCTGCATAAACGTGCTTTAGTCCGTGTCACATTTAAATGCACGGGTACACGCGGATCCTCGGTTTAATTTGTATAAATTGTAGAACATCGATATTAATTTATGTATCGAGACTATGGTATCACAACTCTCCGCGATTGTTGATGCAACGATAGATTTAAACATTTTTATTTTTTATACCGATATTTCGTTTTCAAAAATTAACAACCATATCCTAAAACCTAATGAGAATTAAAATTCGGATACGTTAATAGACGTGAACTAGGGATCTCTATTATACAGTCAACCCTCCTATGACGGGATTATTCGTACCGCGTTATAAGAAACTCAGAATTGCATACGAGTGGTGATTTTTGCTTCGCGTTGCAGGAAGGTTTGCTGTAGCGGGTTTTGTCTGGACTGTCGCAATCCCCGTGATTTCTTTCGGCCTCCAGCGCCACGAAGTCTACATAGAAACGATGAAATTGTACGGGGCAATCGTTAAATAGGCCGTGACCATTTGGTCGGTCGACTTTCTCTGGCGAGCTGCGCGATGGACGAGGACGAGTAATCGGGGGGAAAAAAAGAAGCGGTTCGTATTTAGAACGCTTTGTCTCTCTGTGAACGACCGTTACAAGTATCGCGGGAAGCATCGCGACAATGCCGCTACGACGACGACAGCGACATCTTATCTCCGGCGAGCGCGAGAGCTCGGCGATTCCTCGAGTCGCGCGCGCGGTCGGTGCTTCTTAAAATAAACCGGAAAAAGGGAGTCGTTCTTCGCTTTTGTTTCCGATCCCGTGGCTACTTAACAACCGACTGGCTTCGGCTCGTGTCCCATTGTTGGGAAACCTAATATCTATTCTATACGCGACGCGCACACCAAACATTTCAATATGCTAATGCGCTCGAATAGAATTCGAATAGAACTCGAATAGAACTCGAATAGAACGGCGATCGAGAATACACATAGATGGAGTCACCGTTTACCTCGGGTTATCCGATGCTCGAACAAACGACGTTTATTTTCATATTCACCGGACGAAAGAAACATAGTTATTGTCATTGTGACTTGCAGAGAAAGATGCGCATTGTCGCAGGATCACGAGTAAGTACATACTCTGCGCCGCGGAGTCAGACGAATGCACGAGCTACATACCGTGCGACTTACGTAAAATCGAATCGACTTTGTGACGCATTTATACCAAGTTTACGAGTCGCCAGTGGTGATTAAACGACCTTGCTCTTTCACCGATCTTGCTCGCTTACCTATCCGACACTGTTTCACGAGAATGAACTATTGGCAAAAGCCTGAAGAATGAAAGATTCTTTTCACGATTCGTTTTATTAAATGTTGAAGCATAATACGATCCTAATTCCGCTTCTATAAAATTTAGAAAACCTGACATAGCCCCTTCTTCCAGACACCTATTCAATTATTCCTCGGCATTGTATTAGCGCGCTTCGCAACAGCAGCGCAACATCGATTTGTAAACTGGTCTGTTATCAAAGTTGTTCGGTTAGCGGTAACAACTGAAACGCGTGTCATTGTATTATAAAAAAAAATACAACAATCTGTAAACATATCACGTGCGATGCAACAGGTTGAAAAAAATCAATGGACGAAAATCTCTCGATGAAATTTCCAGTTAATTTCCTACTCGCGACCCTCGTGGCTCCCATAACGATTCGGTAATACGTACGCGAGAAATTAGTGAAAAGTATATTGGTGCCCGTCACTTTCTCCGAATCACGGATTTCACGTGACATGTGCCTCGACTACCGGGATCGCGCGTCAATTCGGAAGCAGATTCTGATTATCGTTTCTGTTCAGATAGTTAAAAAGAAAGAAATATATTAACGTTAATACATTAAAGATGTGGGCACGAGTATTGCTGGCGCTATCGTGTTACAATGCAAATTAATTGCACAACAGTTTTTCTTAGCGCCGTTGTTGCGTAACCACGAATGCTGTATTGTTTCTACAACTATGGTTTTCCTGAAACCATTATATAAACAATAAAAAAAAAGCATCCCGTAAAATATGTGCGAACATTTTCAGTTGGCGAAAGAGTCCCTAGCAGAACAGGTGACGATTTCAGCGGTAGAGATGGAGGGGGACACGAGGCTGCAGTGGCTAACGTTCGAGGCTCGATTCCGTAAAAAAAACAGAGTACATAGGATTATAGTATTCTAACTCGGTGAATCTCGGTTGGAACGCGGCGACCACGTCGAACGGTGGTAGGTGCAGCGCAATATTCCGACGGCCTCGAGTTTCGCGTAGTAGGAACATTAACGACCGTCAGCTTACTTTGTTGTCCGTAGGCCGCCGCGCGCCGTAAAGCCACATCAATACACGGCAATCACGCTAAGAGCAGATGTTATCCCTACCAACGCTACCCCTCCAGTTTCCTCGACTCTTTGCCGGAGAGATCGGCCGAGATTCGAGTGGGGATGAATCGGCTCGTGTCGCCGATACTCGGCTGTCCCCCACCCACGCGACGCGTGTGTGCATCCATTACGAATCAGGGTTGTGCCGCGCGCGAGCACGTTCTCTATCGTGCGCGCGCGCTCGCTCGTCCACCCACCCGCGATTTTTACTTATTAACTCCTTATCGGGTCGACTTTATCGGAAAACAAAAGATGCCCGACCGAGGGCACGATACAAAGAGTCTCCGTTATCGCTTCCATCGTGATTAGAGAACGAAAATGACACGCGCGCCCGTAAGATTACTCGAGAATGTATGACGCCTGCATGTCGCACCGGATTTTAATTAGCAACACATCGATACGATCGTTTACGGTATCGCCGTCTCTTCTCGATCGAAAGCGGACAACTCTTTGTTCGACGTGAACGTTGGGGAAAATCGTAAACGAATACATTCTCGGAATCGACCGATCGCTGAAAGACACTGTGATAACTCACTGTCGCAAGATTATCCTATGATTCACCATTGGCAGCGGTCCTCGGTGGAGCTCTCAGCGTTTCTCAAACTAGGATCAGCGGCGAGTGATCAACGCTGCCAAGAATAGGGTTGAACCTTTCTTCTCGGTACGTCACGGGCGTCGAGTAAATATAGCGTGACGATTCAATGAGCTACTCGCCGTTGCGCCCAACGGGAGCTACGGCCCTGACACGTGTCTCGTGCCACGTTCGAAGGTATGCGCATATCTACGTATAAAGGGTCCGAGGCTCGGTGTGAGTATTTAGCCAGAGGTTTGGAAGGAGAACGTTCGCTCGGAGTGGGGGAGAGCAGAGCTGTGTATCGATAGAGACCGAGGAGGGAGGGAGGGAGAGAAAGAGAGAGAGAGAGAGAGAGGGGGGGAGATGAGGAGAGAAGGAGAGAGGACGGCCGTAACGTCGGTGTAGGTAGGCGTGTGACGTCACGCGTTCCACCAGCTGGTCGGAAGACGCGCCACTCTCCTTGTTGCCATGCCCGTGTTTTTGTCACGATAACACTGTCGCCGAGAAATAGGGGCGAGGAAACCAGTGTGAGCTTGTTGGACCCAAAATCGTTTCCCGGGACTCTTCGCCTGTCGATCCAGCGCTGTATCGAAGCAGCTCCCTGGAGCTTAGGGGGACTTGCCCCACTTAGACTCCCCTACTCCCACTTTCCACTTAACAGGGCCCCACCTGTTGACGACACGCTGCTTCTCTTGATTCCAACTATTTTTCGATGCGTAACAAGTAAAAGTCCCGATTGCGAAATCTTTCTGTGTACGTACCAGGAATGATCGGCGGATGGGCTACGGCTGTACGGGTTCACGGATTACTAAAAATTTAAACGAGCTTCCCTCGTTCAGCTCTTCGGTATGCACAAAAGAGTTCCCATCGAATTAACGCGCAACGGACGTTTGCCCGGCATCCCCTCACGCTATCCCTCCCACAGTCACGCGTAACCCGAGGAAATAGGAAAACACCTGGCAGATATTCGACCCTGTCGCTCTCCTTCGGAGACGAACGTCGTTTTCGTTTATCGCGACTCGATTCGGCCGTATCTCGATGGAACCGGTGTTTCCCTATGTATCGTATCCGACTTTATTTATGATCGTGCACGATAGTTATCTGGGACGTACCAATATAAATTAATCCGGACTAATTTCGACGAGAAACGACTCGCGGAACGATGACTCGTTTCCGGCGACGAGCCGACATCAAACGATTCGAAGACATGGCGACGTTAATGACGTTAACGCAGCCAGGATTTCCCTAAAGACGGGTGTCGCGTACACGAGCCGTGACGTAATGCCGGCATTAGTAATTATTGTGGCATAATGCTGCGTGTGACGTCGCGCAGCAACGGGCATTTATGCCCACGCAGATGGAAGGAAACGCGCGCGCACCTAAGGGAATTCATAAAACCGAGAGCAAAGCAATGGCGGCCCGCGGTGCGGCTGAATGTGCTTCGGGCCAGGCCTCCTTTGGATTTCTGCCATTGTGAGCGATGCTTTGCATTCTGAGGGTGTCACATGGTTCGGTGATCCCCGCGCAGCATCGTGGATCGTCAATGGCTTTCGTATATCACTTGTTTCGCTACTGCGGCTTTCGGTCGAACGCCCCGCGAAAATAGTAACATTTACAACCGTGCCGTATCAAAGTGCGGGCTCTCTCGTTTGATTTCTGCGGTGAGTCGTTTCGTCGACAACTCGTCGCCGCCGCGCCGTGTTGCCACGGCTCTCTGTTTGTGTTTCAGAGAGACACTGGCTGTGATCAGATTAGCTGTCCACCCCACTTCAATCACTCGAGGTTCATGAAACAGATAGGGAGCAAGACAGCTGTTATGATCGACAGGCGGGTGTCTTCTCTCGAAGAGCAGCCGGTTATAGCGAAAATTATTGCAAATAAATTCTTCGTTACATACGCAGTGGTTAGGTACATAAGTATTTTATACATAGAGAGCAGCGTATTCGTTTTTGGAACGAGAGAATCGTAACGGGTCGATAAAAATTCGCGGCCAACCGATTTTATAATTAATAACGCGTGCGACGCGCCTAATATTTCGCGGCGAGGTGCATGCTCGCGGAAGGTCAGTGACAGAAAGAAGAGTTCACAGTTCCACGGAGCGGCGCGGCGGCCAGTCATCGTCCTCCCGAAATTTCGATTGGCATCGCGCTGGCAGCGCCGTCCGCGGCACCCTCCGCTACTATTCTTGGCTCGAAACTCATTCCAGGAGTGAACAAACGGATGCGCGTACGCACGCTGCCTCTATTTTTGCATGTGCTTTTCGACGGTAAAGGCGCTTCACGTTCAGCTGCATTAACGGCCAACTGTTTTTCGAACTTTATTTAACGCGCACAGTGAAACGATGATAATTAAATACATACTAATATACAGAGTGAGGCACCTAACACACATGAGGCATATTAGCTTGAATATATATGGGTTATGCTTTTTCAAAAATAACTTCTTCGATGGTCATTTGAAGGTCAACATATTGTAAATACATGGTTGAATTTGTCTCAACATTAGCTATAATGTTACACTGATCAAAATACGTTTCATTAAAAAAAAAAAACGATCACCTTGAATTATCGGAAAACTCGACCTAGAGAACCAAACATTTTTTCGTATTACTAAAAACAACGGTGGCAGTCTTAGTTGATTCATCCTTGTGTATTGTCATGATCCTGACGATGCATCGATAAGTTTCGCAGCAGAATTGCTTTGTCTCGAGAAAAGTGTGACACGAGTGGGGGCTGATAATCGCGGGAAGTTCGTAAAATCTCAACTACAAGCGGAGAGAGATCGTGAAGCAAGCGTCGCTCTCAGCCAAAGTACACGGAAAGATTAAGCTGGCACGACGGTCTTTAATAAACTTTGTCACGCACCGAACTGTTCACGCCGAACGTCGCCGTTGCTCGCGACACTCTAGCGTTTTCTTTCCCTGTGTAAGTACGCACGCTAAACCCGTCTAGTATGAAATCAACGGCGAAAGATCGAATAAGAATAAATCGTAGGCGAACCACCGTTCGCGAAGACGAGATCAAGACATGATCGTTACGTCGTACGTACCTACCTAAACGCAGCTTAATAACCTGTCCACGACAGCGTTCTATTTCCGTCGAAGGATTCACCATAGAATGAGATCAGTGCACTAAATTTATAACCGATCCCTCTCCTTGCACACCGGAATGTTATCGTCACTCTGTCTCTCTCTTTCTTTCTCGCAGCTACGCTGGCTAGATCTCGCCGGCAGACACGTTTCAACTCTCGGACGGTCAACTACCTCGTAACGGCGCGGAAGTCTGAGGACGGGTCACCCGTGACCCATGCTACAATTTTTTTTCAGATGCATCTTGTAACTCTGACTTTTTATTTCTATGACGCTACTCGCGAGAGGATAATGATACAGTAAAGTCGCGTTTACTGTCCGCGATCGTGTATGCGATCACTGTCCGTGCAGAACACAGGCTGTCGGACAGTAAACGCGACTTTACTGTACGCAGAAATGTGCCGGGGATTTGAATGAAGTCGAAAACTGAAACCATGACGGGCACTGTTGACAAACCGACGTTGTCAATAACGCATCGCGGCGCGCCGCGTGTCAACAAAAACACGTTCGCCCGCCAAGTACGTATTTACTGGTGTAATCGAGCAGCGACGTTTAGTCTTCCACCAGACGATACCGAGAGTCGCGACCTATGACTGTTTGATTGTTCCTCTTCACTGCGATTCAAAGTTCAACTTCGATTTCTGTCATGAATTTTTGATCGTTGCGCGCATAGGTGACTGTAATCGAAATGTAACTCGGTAAATGGGTTAACCCTCGAAACATAGGATGATTTTTATAGCTATATAATTGGCAATGCTTAGGACCATTCACAGCTCTAATTATGAACTTTTAAGAATTTACTTTTCACGATATCTCGTCCAGACGCATTAGCCTTTCCGATATCCTCAATGAAACAGCTATTCAGTTAGTTCAATTGCCACAAATTAAATACTTAAATGACAATTTCGATGTTCCCGGTCGAAAATGACTCCGACACAGCGCTCGGAGGGTTAACGAATGTTTCAGAAAAAGATTCGCGGACAAACCGAAGTAATTAGGAACGTAATCAATTCGAGATTCTGTTCTCCCTCCGTTCTTTTTGCGGGGAAATGGCCGACGGCAGCGAAAAGTTTCAAATACGGGCTCAATGGATCGAGAAATCGTGCGAATTATTCCGAACGAAAAAAATCGCGGATCGAATAATATTTCTAGAAAATTCTATCAAGCCGAGGCAAACGGCCGGCATCGAACAATGGTTTCGGTTGATCGGTCGCGTTTCGAAAGCCCCTCTCGCGGATACACCTTCTGCGCCCGTAATTTCCCACGAACTCGCTTTCGAATTAGCCGATACGGCTCCGGGATTGTAACTTATAAATGAAAATTCACCTGCGACTTCCAAATGTCGAATGAATCGTTTCGATCCGAATATTGAATTTCCCGCGCGTATCTGTGACGGAAACGCAATAAAATTTTTGAAAATTTGACAAGATATAATTCTTACTAAATTAATACAATTACCAAAGTTTGGGTTCGATTCACTGCAACGTTTAATATTTATAGCAACTTAAAGTTTCCACATTTTAACACGTCTTCTTATGGAGAATTCATAAAATTCCACTTCAAACCCTATTTAAACTTTGAAAAAACGCAACCAGAATCTCCATATTTTTTATATATATAATAAAAATTATGTAATTAATTATGTTCGAATTTTATTAGGATTCGCAAAACAGTTACAGAGCAAAAAATTATAAACTGTTACAAAACGTCAAATTTATCGTGTTGTCGTCTCAATAGCATGGAAACGCGACAACAGTGTAGACCACTGAATATAGCTACTATATCATCGAAATTTACTCTTTTGAAGTAAAATAAAAAAAATTAAATTAATTTCAATATTACTATTATTATTATTTTTTTTATACCAACTACCAACTCTCATATATAAAAATACAGCTGAGTTCAGTGCAGTACAGTGTTGTCACGTTTTTTTGTTATTATCAGAACATAATTTTATGCAAATTTTACATGTTTATTTTCAGTAATAACCATAAATATTGCTTTCCGAGGTATTTTTAATTTATTTAAGTATTTATTTTTAACTTTTTATTGCGTAATTATATATATTGAATATCACAAATTTATTATCTTGAAGTTGAAATCAGGGGGTAGAATCATTCGCAAAAGTCACTTACAATTTTTTATAATATGAAGACAATTTGATTAAAACATAAATATAACATGAAATTTACTAATTAAACGAAAGCTTTTTAAATTAATCTATTTTTTTAATGCAAAATATACTCATGAATGGCTTTCATCGCCAATGTATTGATGGATTTCGAATTTCTTGTACTTTTGTCTCCAGAACATCCTTAACACTTACGATGTTCTTTAATTTGTACGACGTCGTGTCACTGTGTTATATTTCGTTTGCCCATTTTCCTAATAAATGCATAAACTCCGCAGCCTATTGAAAAGTTATGAACACGTGGTGGACGATTCTCAAAGGGACGAGAGTCGACACACTTCTTCCCGGTGCAAAAGGTTCGAACGAAATGGACTTGGTAATATCGCAACAATCGCGAGTCACCAAGAAGCCATCCTCGACGATGGCGCCGTGCCAAGTAATCCATTGCTTGACGATTTTATTCATAGGGGTCTGAGGAGATGTATGGCTCCTTCGTTCCCATTGTCCCGTCATTAGAAACTAATTTCTCGAAACGTGGAACGTTACAAATATGTATCACACCCGCAACACGAACCACCGTTACGAGAATTATTAACTGCCCTAGGGGCGGTTAGGATCGGCTTCAAAGACGTCCATTCCTGTTTCCCCACAAGATTCAACGATCAAAGGCGCGCGACGCACGGATCGATGGGAAACACGCGAACCGCGTTACATATTTATAAACTGCTTGCGACATCTCTTACTGTCATAATTGCGGGGAAATTCATGGTCGGTAAACGTTGCGATTCGCTGACAATGGAAAATCATGAATCATCGTTCGACGAGAGACAAGGATGTACACATAGCGTGGGGAAGAGAGAGAGAGAGAGAAGATTTGGTCAAGGAACCAGCGACGAAAAAGACTTTCGATTTCGACGCGGCCATCTTGCGGGAATCGCGGAAGCGTAGCATTTCGCCTCGCGTTACGACAATTGTAGTTAATTGGGTTATTTTTCGCTCGACCCTGGGAAGCTGCCTCCGCTCGATGCTCGTATCGGTCGCCTCGACGTTCCCCTCTCCTCTTCTCTCTCTCTCTCGTCGCGACTAGGATAAAAGAACGGCCGCTGCAAAAGGGGATAAAAGAACGAGAACTCTCCATTTTGCCCGGCCCAGGTAGCCTGAACTCTCCTAACCTTTCCAACGCGCGTTAGTAGACGCCAGCGTCAAGGATTTGATTTTTAGCATTCATCGAGGGACAAGTCGCTTTGTGTCGCAGTCATTTCTCTTTGGAGAAATCGACCGCTTAACATATTAACATTGGCATTACTTTTCACCGGGGGCCTATTAACCCTTTGCATTATGATATCGAGTCAGACTCGACGCGGAGGCTTCGAACAAAATTGATGAAATATCAGTGTCATAAATTGCCATTGGACTGGAATAATATTCTATTTTGTTATTGTACAATCGATGAGAATTATCTTCTGTAAAATTATGAACGGCAAAGTGGCTTCAATCACTGCAATCGTAAAATAAATTATAGTGCGAAGGTTAATGGGTTTCGTACCAAAGGGAAGCTTGAAAATCACATTTTGTATAGCAATCCTAAGTAAAATTATTATATTCCGTAACCGGGGGCGAGTATAATAATCCCTATTCAAATAATCCGTAGATACGGACTATGGGATTTTAAGAATTGTAAAATAATCGCCGGATAATGTGTTAATTGGACAGGAGTTTGACGCTCGATAACGCGTGCCCATGAACGACTGCACTCCGCTTCCGAGCACATCCTTATTGTTACGAATATCGAACCGATAGTCGTAGGCGTTCACGCGCACGATAATCCGAGGAATGCGCGCCGGGACGATTTTCAATGCTGTCGTTTAGCGAGGTTGATACTGGCCCCGGGCCAACCTCGTAACAATCACCTTGACGACAACTTTCTAGAACCTCTGACGGAATACAATCAATTTGCATTTCAGCGACGCGCGATCAACTCGGCTCCGTTCAGCTCGGCTCAGCTCGGCTCAGCTCAGCACGACTCGTCTCTCGTCTCGACGAGTCTACAGTGTTGCGTTCACCGGTAAAAGCGGCACGCAGCCCGAGAACGTCGAGCAAAATTGCGCAGCTCCCGCTCGGTCGCGCGCGCGAGTCGACTCCCCCGATCGGTAATCGATAGCCTCTCAAGAAATTAGCGCGAGCTTGTGTTGTCCGGAAATCGAGTGTCGCGACCGAGGAATAAATTAAAACGAATAATCCCCCTCCGACGACTTCCAGCGAATTTCTTTGGCAACCGGTTTCCTTGCCTTCGTCGGTCAAACGCGTTGCCACGCCGCTTACGATATTTACCAGAATTTTATAACGGTGAACAATGCGTCGGGTTAATTCTTTTTATTGAATCAAGCTAACACTAAACCCGCCAACCACTTTTCAAGAATTTTAATTATAGCATCTGCTGGAATAAAGAAATTTATTGAATCATATCCCATGAAAGCACCTGTATAATTTTTAATAGTTGTAGAATAAAAAATATGAAACCGGTTATTCGATGAACCCCCTGTCATACGATTTAGAAAAGACTATGTCCCAATGTTGCAAACTAATTGTTCCAACATTTCCACAAATTCATGGACTTTTTAAGGGTGTCCTAGTTCAAGAGGTTAATATAGTAATTTTATTTAATTTCGGCCTCGCGGCGAAGAAATTGAGCTTGGCTTTACATATCTTCTGCATCTATCCATCCATATTTTCACCCATTCATCCATATCCTATGCCATTTGTTAATCTCACCTAGTCTAACCTAACCTAATCTAATCTATCCTATTATCTTACATCTAATATTGCCTCTCCCTCTTTTCTTTTGGTTATTTCTTTCCTTTTTGCTTCCACACTCCTAAGCCAGTTTACTGTTTAAGAGGTTAATATATGTCTAGTTAGTTCGGTCCTGGATCGAAGCGTACCCAGGCACCGGCCGAGATTCGAGAGGATTCCCTGACGATTTCCGATGGCTGAGAAGACCGAAAATATATTTGTCTAATTAGACAGGCCCTTAACTGGAAGTAGCATGGCGGTCGAGGGTGGGGGTGGAAGGTGAGTACTAGGTTGAACTGTACTTCGAGCGGCCCACTTTCTTTACTTTCACGCTGGCGTCGTTCTTCTTTCGACGCGCTCGCTACTCGGGCTTCGTAACTCGACGACGAGAAAGGCCCTATGGCGGACGTGCACACTTGCTCTGCTCGCGTGCAGATGTGCAAGCAGGCGCGCGCGTGCGAGCAGTGCGCGAGCTACCAACACCACCGTCCCCCACCGCCGGCAGAACGCCGTTGACTCCCGAGTATGTATGTACGGTCGTTCGCGACACGCAAGAGTAGCATCGAACAATTTCTAACGGGTTTCCGTTGGTTCCGCGCGCCCTCGGAGCACGGAAAACGCTTCGCAACAGTCGTCTGCTTTTCGGCACGTTCGATCTAATTGCTCTCCTTCGTTTCTTTTCATCGAGAACAGAATTTGCAACCCTATCTGATGCATACGTAAGCTGGACGGCCAGATCGGATTGATTCGCACGATGAGAACCGCAAACATCTAGCTTCTTTCTCTCTCTCTTGAACGATAGTAACTTTAATCCACCTAATCTTGACACTCTGGGAATCCTATTAACCCTTTGCAGTCGGTGCTGTTTTAACACGAAAACATTTCTCCCCTCGAATAATTTCGTTGTATATGATTTTCTTCATTTTTATCGATCTGGAACTGACACAAGACCTCGCGTTGTACTTAAATGTTTAGTAATTGATTAGATGCCAACGTATGTAATAATTCGGCTGCGAATCTTTATGCAAAATAAAAAAATGTTGACATTGACTGCGGGACACAGGGGCCAAATAAAAATTGTATTCTTCTTCTAATTATCCTATTGAGTTGAAACTAATGCATCGATGTCCTTAAATATTTTTAACATGTCCACTGCTCGAAATTGTACGCACCCATATTTGTCATAAATGCATAAAATCCGCAGTCTAGTAGTAATGTGAACAAATTAATTTAAATTGAAATGACTCTTGAGGGGTCCATTGAATAGTCTTCAGCTATGGAGCATGGGCTTTTAAAAATTATGAAATATTCCTATTGTTAGAAGGTTCATTCGTTTTGACCGTAAACGCATAGATTCTAATAAGGTCGTGCACTCGGTGATCCTGGCAGTGAAGATTAGCTCCTAGGAGTTTCCGTCGGGCAACAAAAATCGTCGGAGAAAATCGTCGGAGAAAAACGTGTGCGTCGAAAACGGGATTTTTATACCGTTAATTGTTGGACGTTCGCGTGCGTCTATTGTTCTCGGGTTCTTTTGCAAGCGTTTACACGGAGTATACGCTTCGTATGGTGGATGCCCTTTCGTAAGTCACTTTGTAATTCAACGCAGATCTGGTATGCGCGATAATACCTTTGTTTAGCGTTCAGATCGTCGTCTACGATGCAGGAGCGCGCGCGCGCGCGAGTTCGAGTGCGCAGAGAAAGAGAAAAGCTGGTTGCGTGTGCTGGTTTGTGTGTTCGCTCAGTTCACCACCAACAGCTGCGTTCGTCGCGTAGCCCTATGAAAGTAGCTGTACGCTCTCTCGACCGAGACGTAAATAGTTACGAGCCTCTTGCCGTAGAATTTTAAAGCGGAGTTAACGTCTGCCTCGCGATACGTTTAAGGCGATATCTGTACGCGCGCGCACGAAGCTTCCGTGAACGCCACCGGTTGCCACTTTCAATATACTCGTCGCCTTGGTCCATGGCTTACAATTAGCTCGCGTTACATCCGCTCTCCTCCATTGCGGACGCAGGGCTGCGCCACGGTCTTCGCAGGCTACACGCATTTTTGCAGCACGACCATTTTCTTTCGGTTTTCCTGTTTTCTTCGGACCGTTCTCGCCACAATCCAAAACAAACGTATGTATTCCTTGCAATACGATCGACAATAACGAGGGGCAGGCTCGCGCCATCCCTCCGGCCAAAAACCATAACTGTATAACTCTAATGTTTCTACATACGTTGGTATCTCTGTTAAGAAATAATTTTTTTGTTTGATTTTTGGTTATCGTAAGAACCGTTAATATCGTTGAAGCTCTCTAAACGAACAATTAATACAAAACAAGTTTCTTTCTATTGTATTATTAACCATTTGAAAACGAATATAATAAATTGTTTAATAAATTGATTTCGTGTGGAGAAAATGGATTTTGTGCATTTATAGCAAAAGTTATTAGTTGAAATTTGAAACAGTGGAAACACTGGAAGAAATTAAGTTTACAATGGTAATATTGTGAAATTGTTAAAATGATTTGTCGCAATCTTTGAATTTTGCATAAAGATCCGCAGTCTAGCCATGCGTGACGAAAACATCCCATTAAAAGCTGTCGAAGTCTCGTCGCGATAAATGTTTACTTATTTGTATCGTCCGGAGGTTGGGTATTACAAAGGATATCGCGATAAAAAGTTCGTACTGGTCGTCGATGAAGCAGAGTGTACGCTCAATGACCGATACATTATCTAAGAGACCGGTTATGTACGCGAACCTCTATCTATACTGTTCACCAAGTGTGGGATGTCGCGAGGGACCGTCTCGATGGAGTCGTAAATAGTTACGTCGATGCCGTCGTTGAATTTCAAGGAGGTCGGAGAGGGGCACGCATGTCCAATGAGATGGTACATAACATGTAGAGTAATGCAGATTAGTCCCGACATGGCAGAAAGAGGTCAGAAATGCGGCTCTAATCCGCTGCTACTCGACCGAGAACATCTACTTTTTCTCGCGGGCTGTTTCGACGTAAACGACGTTGAGTAACGTGTGTAACATTTTTTTTCTCCTGCAGATTCTTATTTTCACACTACAAATAATAGCGAACTTCTTTAGAGGAACATCACAAAAATTGTTGAAAGTAATACAGTGAAATTATTTCATCAACTTGTTAATGTTCTCTGGATATGTCCATTACTCGCTAATATATTAATCTATATATAATATGGTTCCTTTCTTAAGCAAAAACACAAGGTTGATTCGTCTAGAAATATAGAGTTTTATTATTCATTACATAATAAATAATTATTACATTATTCCCACGTGTTGTACTAACCTAAAAATATAGAGAATCACCAATTAAATGTTTGTGCTTCCCTATATTATCTCAGCACAAGGCCTTTGTAGAACTTGTGCTCGTAGATTTTTATAATTGAAGGTTTCCCTATTTGTTCGTTTACTCACGAATTTATCAATTAATTGTGTGCTCAACTGTCACTCTGTGTTGTCTGTTTACTTTTCCAAAACTGTCTAGTCCCGCCCTCTCTCGAGCATATATGGTTCACCGACCTCTACGCAAAGCTTACATATATGTAGTCTTGAAATGAGAATAAGGTTATATAAATAATCTATACATTTTTGTTGGCCACGTAAGGGTTAAAAACGTTGACTCAACTGTGGGCGATATAGTACCTTTTCCGTTTCGCGTCCAGCGGCTGAAATTACGTCGAGAAAATCGTGCGAGCAGGAACGAGAGAGAGAGAGAGAGAGAGAGAGAGAGAGAGAGAGAGAGAGAAAGATAGGACAGTTACGTTTAAATCGTCCTTGAATGTAAGCGGAGACACCGCGCCAGAACGTACCGACTGTAAGAATGTAGCGCGCGTATGCAGGGTGTTTTCAGTATGTCGGCAGACTGCGGCACTGTATGCGTGTGCGCGGCATAAAAGATTGAAAACAGTAGAGTACGAAGGTTTACGTTGATTTTACTCCCCGGTTACCGGGAGCATTGAAAACGTACATTCGAGAGGGTAGTATAATGCCCTATAAAGGGTCAAGTGGTTAAAGCCTTCGACGCGCGACCCTAGGCTCGCTGGCCGGAGCGGAGCATGCGGCGATTAGCGACCAATGACATTTTAGGTTACGTAAAATAGTTTCGGACAGCCGGCGGTATCCGTAGCCCTTGTTACCTGTCGAGCAGCAGTAGTCGGAGTTAATGTGGTTCCCGCGATAATAACTCGATACTCTGGCTCGGTACGTGTCTCTGTTCCGTAAATCTACGGTGAATACGTTGCCTCGTGGTGGGGGTGGGGGACGTGGAGTGGGAAGAGCCGGAGGACACCGCAGGAACGCGATGAGAATCGAACCAAGTGCTCGCGAAACTGTATTAATCTCGATTGCGTCGAACACCGGTAACAATTAATAAACGAAATTCTCGTATCAACGATTTAATAAAACGTATAACGCTGTTTCGGAAGTAGTGTACGGTATCGTTTTCGATGCACATTTCCCAAGCGGTGCACGGATCCGCATCGTTCCGAAACGATGTTCTGACTCATCGACCCTGGATAAACGGTTAGGGGAAAAAGTTATCGGTATTGTGGCGACCTGTCCTCGCTGCGCGAGAGCGAGGCCAGTCTCTGGAAATATCGAAAGATTTTCGACATCGATCCCCGGTCGGAAACGCTTTCCAATTATTTATCGGTTTTCCATTTTCGTCGGGTTCACGGTGTACGCGCGCGTGTGTGTATGCCGCATCAGAAAATGAGATACGAATTGACCATGATCATACGTTACGGCCGTAAAGTGGACAAAATCGATAGAGCCCGAGCAATCCACTTAACGGCATTCTCTAAGCAGCCGCTGAACGTGATAAATCGAAGGCTGCGGACTATTTAGATATGCCGTAACGATACATCGAACGATCGGTGCAATACGCGATACGGAACAGATTAAACGCTAACGAACAGTTCCTCGCTCTGTACCAGCCATTCTCGACCGGCAATCGAATTCGTTCGATCGACTTTTTGGAACCGCGCGCGCTCACCGCTCGACAATCGCTACGAGGGCGTTACGACGGTCACGATTATTATTAAACTAACCGTGGTCGCACGGTGCTCGACGCTATCGTAATACGGAGGCCCGACTACGTAATAGCGCAAGATCCCGTCCAATCGAATGGCACATAAAAACTTTCAGACTCACAATTGGTGGATTTCTTAAAAAATTACTCGACAACAATTTCTGCATTTGAATTTTGCAGGACAGTCGTCGAGCATCGTATCAGAGATCAGCTTCCGGGAGGTAAAACGTTCGAACGAGATTATCTAAGCGGATTACAGAAAACTGGACTTTCGTCAAAACAAAGCTCGTTAACACTAGATTGCCTAAGGAAGTCATTTTGACTGCTTTTCAATTTCAATTAGAAAAACAATTATGTATATAATGACACAGCTTCTTAGAATTTTGTGGCTTTTTGTACAACATATAAATGCGTTTACAATCATTGTAGTTGCCTCCCCCTCCTTCATTTCCGGTATATATATATGTGTTATACCCGTATTGCCCAAAAGCAGTAATTTTGACTACTTGGAAAATTTTAAATAATCAAATGACTTTTATTATTGAATCGAGTAAATTTCTTATATGGCCAGTTCGGCTCTGGATTGGAATAACAGTTTATATATTTCTTTATCACACGATAACATACAAGTTCATGATAAATTGTCGATTTGAGCATACACTTGATATAAGTTGCAGTTGTTCGATAAATAAAGTAGTACTTGTTATTCGAATCTTTATGCCAGGCCTGCCCACGGCTGTAAATAATATAAAAAATATAAAAAATTAATTTTAAACAAATTTCTTTACACATTAGTTATTCTTTCGCAATGCAGTCACTTTGACTGCTTCGGGGCAATACAGGTGTATACTAAGTTTCAGTCTTTCCAGTGTTAAAGCTTGGTAAATCTTTGCACAAGCTTGACTCGTAACGAGTACAGAGTCAATCGTCTATCGATCCGTGAAATTCCATGGAGTCGAGGGTTGAGAAAAAATATCGCGCGGCGTGGTGGGGTGGGAGGGGGTCAAGTACGAGAACGAGAGTAGAGCCTATACGCGATACCGTGACGCGTCCCTGGTGCACGACAACAGGACGCGTTTTAATAATTGATATCCGCGCGGAAAGAAAAAGATCGTTGTGCAATATCGGCGCGAACCGAAGCCCGCATGTCACGATATCGAGGTTGAAACGCGCCACCCCTTTTCCGAGGCGATTCTCCGGTCGGAAACCGTTTCAAGGAACACAGCCGGCACGGGGTTCATCAATCCTTGGGAGTGAACGCCCACAAGCAAATCCCCCGAAACTCGACCGCGTTCTTGTTCCTCGGGAAATTACGCTTGCCATTGACGATAGATGCTGTGTCATACGCACAGTACGCGCAATATCGTTTCTGTCGCAAGATCGTCGGCCGCGTTACTTACTGTACAATGACAGTAGGGACGCAGGGGTGGGAGGAGGGCACGAGAAAAGCCGGGGAAGATACGGGGCTGTAGGGTGGGGGGTGGGGCGAAGGTAGGAGAGAAAGAGAGACGACGAGAGTGAGAGGTGAGGGCGAGAGAGAGAGAGAAAAAGAGGGAGAGAGAGTCGCGAGAGCCACAGGGAACAAATAGGTGACGCGCGCGTGTGGATGGAGGTTGCTCAACTTGACATCGCTTTCGTGACGTCATACAAAATCACTTTACCTCGAGACGAAAGCAACCGCGCTCCCGGTCCGCTGTCTTCGTACCCGTACGGATCCGCGTACGTCGATGGAGTCGGGAACAGAGAGTGATAAAGAACACACGGACGACGACGAGATGATGAGAATCCCCGGAGAGAGAAAGGGGTGAAGAAGGCACCGCGCGCGCACAGACACTACACGCGCGCACACACACAAAAGCACAGAGAGCGAAAGAGAGAGAGAGAGAGAGAGGGGACGACGATGGTGTAAGTCTGTTGGCGAGCGGTACCCGCTCTCCACTCCGCCGACTGCCGGAGGACGTCTCTTCTTTGTTCTTCCTTCCTGCTCTCGCAGCCACTCTCGGAGCTCCGCCACACACTCGGCTGACTAACGGAACGAAGTTAATCGGAGCACGTTAGAGCTTCTCACTGTCTTTCTTTCTCTCACTCTCTATCAATCTGTCTCTCTCTTTCGTTCTTTCTCTCTGTGTCTCGAGTCCGTTCGCGTCACTGTTGCACTATTTGATTTCTATGCGTGTGCATGGACAGGTACACGATCGACGATAATGTACATACGAGTTAGGCTTCCTCCTTGGACGCACCGCTATTAGATCCCGTCGGCCGTTAAAAGTGCCTTAGCACGCGACACCTAACAGCTCGATTGCCGTGTGTGTATATATGCCTCCTCGCGAAACGATTCGACCGAAGGACGAACGCAGACTGAGATGCACGTATGCCCGTGTGTACGTCTTGTGCACGTATAGCTGTCTATAGCGAGTTTGTGTGTACGCAGCAGCACACGGTGTCACAAGTACGTGGGGACGGATACACACGTATACGAGCGAAGAAAACACTGCGTATCCGTACTGTTAGTCGAAACGAGTTGCTCCCGACCGACAACGTTCGTACGCAAGCAAGGCCGGAGCACGACTGAGCGCGTACGCGAGCCGACACTGGCCGAGCGTGTGGCCCACGACGCGGAGATACCCGACCGAACGTCGTACCGCTACGACACGAGTTCCGAGTCCTTCGCCCCCTTCCCTCCCCGCCCCACTATCTATAGTTTGTCCGATCCCCTCACTCCACCGCGGACCGGCACACCGACGACAAGCGCGTTGTTCCTCCTTCGCGACCCCGCTGTACGATCTCTTCGCTATATCTCGTGCTTAACACTAGATTGCCTAAGGAAGTCATTTTGACTGCTTTTCAATTTCAATTAGAAAAACAATGATGTATATAATGACATTAGCTTCTTAGAATTTTTGTGACTTTTTGTACAACATATAAATTCGTTTATGAATCATTGCAGTTGCCTTCCCCTCCTTCATTTCCGGTGTATATACAGGGTGGGGCGCCACATTTTGCCATCTGGATTTACGTCATTATTATTACGCATAGCAAACAATGTTTCAGATGAAGTTGAATGGTTTTGAGAGGGGCACATTCTGATGGTACATTTCTTTTTGTAGGTGGACGTGTAAAGGACGTACGAAGGCCATTAATGTTTTTTTTAAATGGAATCATATATTTTTTTATTGCATCAGCCGATGCTCCTTCGTATTCTTTACGAAAAAGTATTAATCTATTTGTGTAAAAAAATCATTAGTTTAGGAGATATTTTAATAAATATTTACATTGAGAATTCTTGCTCTCTCCTACTACGTTATCACATTGAATTCATATTATTCACCAGAGAGTCGAGATTTCCTAACAAATTATAATTAAAATATCTCCTAAACTAATGATTTTTTTACACAAATAGATTAATACTTTTTTGTAAAGAATACGAAGGAGCATCGACTGATGCAATAAAAAATATATGGTTCCATTTGAAAATACATTAATGGCCTTCGTATGTCCTTTACACGTCCACCTACAAAAAAAAATGTACCATCAGAATGTGCCCCTCTCAAAACCATTCAACCTCATCTGAAACATTGTTTGCTATTGCCCCACCCTGTATATGTGTTATACCTGTATTGCCCAAAAACAGTCATTTTGACTACTTGGGAAATTTTAAATAATCAAATGACTTTTCATTATTGAGTCGAGTAAATTTCTTATATGGCCAGTTCGGCTCTGGATTGGAATAACAGTTTATATTTTTTTGATTGCCGTCACACGATAACATACAAGTTCATGATAAATTGTCGATTTGAGCATATACTTGATAAGTTGCAGTTATCGATAACTAAAGTAGTAACAAGATCCTAATCCGAATCGAGAAACGTTGGAGTGTTACAAAATAGCTGTATAGTGTGTAGAATTTGTAGAGTTTTGTAGAGTTTGTAGAAATTATTCTAAGTTTATTTAAACTAAAGTAGTACTTGTTATTCGAATCTTTATGCCAGGCCTGCCCAGGCGCCTAAAATATTAAAAAAATATTAAAAATTAATTTTAAACAAAAATTTCTTTACACATCAGTTATTCTTTCACAATGCAGTCATTTTGACTGCTTTAGGGCAATATAGGTATATACCAAGTTTCAGTCTTTCCGGTGTTAAACTCGTACACACGTCCTTCGGTGTACCGGAGATACATAACGCGATTTTTCCACGCGACCACCAATACGCCTAGCCCATACCCGAAAAAGAAGCCTATCCGAATTGTAATTCTCTCGCTACCTGTGCTTCTTTCTCACGGGATCGAGAACTGGGGTCGGATCCACGCCGAACAGGTGTGAGGCAACGAGGTGGGGGCCCGGGGTTAAAGAGACTAGGGGAATGCTAAGTGATTCGCGCTCAACGCACGCTCTCCAACCACACTCTGTGTTCTTGCTATTTGCTCGCGTTATTGCGCTTGCGAATTTCACGTTCGACCGCCGCGCCGCGTCGGTTTTCCGCGGAGAGCGCGCGCGTCTTTACTGTTATCTGTGCTCGCTACTTTGTTATTAACCGGTCATGTGATCCCTGGCTGACTCTTCCCTCCAGAATAGAAGACCCGTCGGAATCGCTGGCGTAGATCGTACGGTTCAAAATAGAGATCCTTATTTCCTTATTTTAACGTATTCGCAACGTATGCGTAACGTATTCGGTTAATGAAATAGATACCGAAATTAATTTGAGAGCAACTCCGATTAAGAAAATGTAATCAACTAAACGTCTAGTTTATTAGAGAAGAATCTGATATGTTTTAACGTTCCGTTTTTATCGATTGTTACCGAAATATGTAAACGTGTTGGTGTTTTTGTATCGAAACGGACAATTGAATAAACTTCATTGATAAAAATGATTTTCGGCATTGCCGATGTTGCCGGGAAGATGACCAAACTCGATCATTTAGAGGAGGTAAAAATCATATGTTCAGCACATTAATACCGAAACCTATATTTAAAATTTACAGACGCAGTTTTTTCTTCTTTCCTGAAAAGGATCCATATTAGGATCGAAACGTAGAAAGTTTAATCAAACTAGCAATATTGCTTTAATTTATATCTCCGATCGAACCTTTGCGCCGAGATCATCAATACATCTTGTTATTAACAATCTTACGATCGATAATCAAAATACATTTAAAAATCATATATTAATAAAAATGATGTTGTAATTTATCGTTGTACCAACAACCGCAGAATTTTTGTAATCATAGTCTCGATGCATAAACTAATATCAGTGTTCCAATTATTATACAAATAACCCGTGCATTTAAAATGACATGCACTAACTACGTGTATGTAAATGCACGTATGTACGCGTTTTAGAAAGTTGATAAATTAAGCAGCCCGTGGACTTAAACATCGTCGATGATATTATTATAAAAATGATCCGCTGTCCGATGGGTAAACGAAGTTCAACCATTTTCCATGAACTACATGTAAATGCACGTATGTACGCGTTTAAAAAAATTGTTAAATTAAGCAGCCCGTGGACTTAAACATCGTCGATGATATCATTATAAAATTGATCCGCTGTCCGATGGGTAAACTAAGTTCAACCATTTTCTATGAACTACATGTAAATGCACGTATGTATGTGTTTAAAAAAATGGTTAAATTAAGCAGCCCGTGGACTTAAACATCGTCGATGATATCATTATAAAATTGATCCGCTGTCCGATGGGTAAACTAAGTTCAACCATTTTCCATGAACTACATGTAAATGCACGTATGTACGCGTTTAAAAAAATTCATAAATTAAGCAGCCCGTGGACTTAAACATCGTCGATGGTGTAATTATAAAAATGATCCGTTGTCCGATGGGTAAACTAAGTTCAACCATTTTCCATGAACTACATGTAAATGCACGTATGTACGCGTTTAAAAAAATTGTTAAATAAGCACCCCGTGGACTTAAACATCGTCGATGATATCATTATAAAATTGATCCGCTGTTCGATGGGTAAACTAAGTTCAACCATTTTCCATGAACTACATGTAAATGCAAGTATGTACGCGTTTTAGAAAGTTGATAAATTAAGCAGCCCGTGGACTTAAACATCGTCGATGATATTATTATAAAAATGATCCGCTGTCCGATGGGTAAACGAAGTTCAACCATTTTCCATGAACTACATGTAAATGCACGTATGTACGCGTTTAAAAAAATTGTTAAATTAAGCAGCCCGTGGACTTAAACATCGTCGATGGTGTAATTATAAAAATGATCCGCTGTCAGATGGGTAAACTAAGTTCAACCATTTTCCATGAACTACGTGTAAATGCACGTATGTACGCGTTTAAAAAAAATGGTTAAATTAAGCATCCCGTGGACTTAAACATCGTCGATGGTGTAATCATAAAAACGATCCGTTGTCCGATGGGTAAACCATGTTCAACCATTTTCCATGAAAAATTCCAGTATTGAAAATTCCAAGATTAGGATAAATTGACTTTAAAATTAAGTGGATTACGAATTGATGGAATACTTTTTCGAACGAGATATCGTGGAATTATCTTCCGACCAGGAAATGAACATTCCTTGTTGATAAGTTGTTAATGTGGACGGTATACCGAAATAATGAAGCGTGCTAGAATACGGAAGACGGTGCGAGCCGACCGGCCGACGAACCAGTAGCTGGTTCGCGCTGGATTTAATGGCAGATAGGAAGGGTACATTATACCCAATGGGTTATACGTGGAATTTAGTGGATGTACGCGCGTCTAAGTACCGTAATGCGATATGATAATGCGCCGCGCGTGGTTTTGTGCGAACGTCCACGTGAAATATCGTCGCGAACGTAGGGTGCGCTTGCGCGCGAGCGCACCTTGGAGGGGAAAAAATGCGTGCTTCTGTCGAAACATTAAACCCGTAACCCTTTTGTTTGTTAATCTCGTTCTCAGCCTGCATCGAGCCTCTGCTCTTATTTTTAACCATTTCCATCGGAGATATTTTAATTCGAAAATTAAACATTTCTTCCGACCTCCAATAATTTCATTTTACATAATTCTTTTAATACAATACAATACTTAAATCTTTAGTAATTTATTCGACAGAAACAAATTTAACCTGTGTGATTAATTGCGGCATTGTAACACCGCGTGACAGCGAGTCGGGCCTGAGTGTATTTAAAAATTTCATTTCGTGGATCTGCGTTTTCACTCTGAAAATTGACAAGCCTCTTAAAGGTATTTATTTCTATAATACAATATATTATTTTACCACTTTCGATACATTTTCCCACCTTACCAACGCCGGGTTAATAATTTCATCTTTTAGCGGTGACTCTGAGTCAAGCGTTGGCGATGTAATCATTTAAGTTTACTCGTAACTTTATGAAAAAGTTGATTAACTCGTTGGACTTCCTGAAGATCGGTTTTTATATTTCGGATTGTCCGGCGTTCGTATCGATCTCGAAGTAAAATCGGTGTCTTCCGCTAAGACGCAACATCGTTACGGCTGATCAGCTGGGCAAGACGAAAGCGAAAGTGACTTGATACGTTTAACTTATCAGCGATTAAGCGCGCGAGTTATTAAAACGCCCCCACCGTGCCACGTCATTCCTATCTTCTCGCGCGTTTCTTCCTTTCACCGAGTAAAAGTGAACAATTTAATGCTGGACAGCTCCGTGCACTTTAAATCGCCTCCGCGGAGTCTACAACATATTCTCGTTTCGAAGATATCCGGTCAAGATCGTTTCGGATTTCGAGCGAAACCAAAGAGAAAAAAAACAAAGAGAAAGAAAACAAAGATAAAATGGCGCGAGCGTATTGGTTTGAGATTGGCGGGCTACCCGCGGGACGTAACGTTCCGTCTCTCCCGTTAGTGTCGCGTCTATGGCGGCCATGCCCAACGTGAAAAGAACAACAGTAAATGCGGACAGTAGATCCCTGGATAAGGATTATTTTGGGAAAACAGATACATAGTAGAGGGGCAGTTTTATCCTTACTCTTAACAAAAAGAAAAAAGAAAAAAAAGGGCGCCGATGCCCAGAAAATCCCAGTAGGCCAAGGTGGTGACGTTCCTCGAGTAAAGTCGGATCAGAAAAAAATGGAGAACCATGGCGTCGGGAGACACCGGTGTTTTTCCTCCATGGTGAAAGAAGAAACGAGCTGGAATGCGGTTGAAAAAAAAAACGGCGCAAGTTTAAAAATAGACCGTGGAACAAGGAACTTATCGATCGTTAATTACGTAACCGACTGAGGAAAGAGAGACGTTTCGAAAGAGTCACGTGATCGACGATCGCGTCCGCTCCTCTTGATGCCGGCCACTCTTGGTGCACGTCTATACGTGTATAGCTACTACATCAAGCATAATTCCCCCATCTTGAACAGACCTAATCTACTCGCTATTCATGACCGTTTCGCGTTCGCCGATTTCATTTTCCTGTTCGAGATTATCAACGGCTATCTCTCTGTTTCGTACACCACTTTACACGGCTAATCTTATCTGTCCCGATCCGTTCACCGGAACTTGTGTACGCACAAAGGGAATTGTGTCGTGCGACATTTCGCTTTATTCCATTTAACTAACCCTCCCCTGCCCGTACGCTCGCCAACGATTGCGAATTTTTATATTTTAAAACTACAAAATACGAAACTGTTGTAAAAAGACCGCGGATTTTGTGCGGTTACGACGAAAATTGACACGTGCAATTTCAAGCAGCGGACACGTTAACAATATTTAAGGGCGTCGACGTATTAGTTTCAGCTTAATAGGTTAATTAACAGAGTTGCGTTAATTCAAATACATTGTAATTGAATTACATTGTATTTCTATTATATAGTAATTCAAGTACGTCGTAACTGAATTACATAATTCAAACCTTTCAATTGATTCGATTACTAATTATTTCAATAAGATGTGTAATCGAAATACAATATATAATTAAAATACAGCTCTCCAAATTATAGACCAGAACTTTAAAGAAGTGCGATATATTTCTATATTTTTCTTTCATATACTTGTTTGCTGTCTATTTTCGATTTCGCGTATTTTCTATTTCTCGTCCTCATAATTCGTTATCAATGTAATCTAATTACAAAGTATTTTATAATTGTACTCGAATTGCAATTACGAATTACATTGTAATTTAATTGAGCGAAGATCTGAATTACAAATTACAATATGACTGAATTACAATGTAATTCAATTACTTTGTAATTATAATTCCTGGAGTATGTAGTTCGATTGTAATTCTGCGCATCTCCGATAATTAAAAGAAGAATACAATTTTTATTTGGCTCCTGTGTCCTGAAATCAATTTGAACATGTTTTATTTTGCATAAAGATCCGCAGTCTAGATTTAACTTTAACCTGTACGTGTAGCTCAGCGTTTAAGGATTACAGAGTTCACAACTCTGGGTCAAAACGGACCCAGATAGGTATATTATTTCCTATGTGAGAAGAACAGGCGTGGATACAGCTTAAAGTCGCCTTCTCCAGGCGTTAATGCGGACAGTAGGTCCCTGGAGAAGGAATATTTTGGGCAAACAGATTGTAGAGGGGCAGCCCATTGGCTGTACCGGGTGAGGTGTGTTTACGGTACACCGGTTCTATCCTCACTCTTAACAAAAAAAAGAAAAAGGTATATTATTTCCTACGTTTCCTCAGGCTTTCATTTCTTGTCGCATTGTGTCGTCGACGCGACGAAGGATCGAGTTTCTAGCGTGGAAATAAATCAAATCACAGTGGAATCAAATCAAATGATTATGCACAGTGCATGAAGCGCGTGCACTGTAGAAACAATCGCGCAGAGAGAAAGGGAGAGAGAAAGGGCAGAGAAGGAGGGAGGAGAGGAAGAGCGCGCGGGACACGTCGAATCAGGAAATTGCGACGGATCGATGTTTCGGCTTAACTTGTCGAGCCACGCATTAGCACCGACAACTATTTTTCGGGTTAACGAATTTAAAATGGCTCCGTAGGGCGAGGGGAAACTTTGATCCCCCGCCACCCCTTTTCCCCTGCACCACCCACTCCACTACGATCGAAACTTCACCATTGAACCTGCCGGTCGAATCGCAAAGCAGACATTTCGTTGAAATAATCGTAAACATCTGCGACACAAAAGCTGACACATACTCGCAGAACATTCGCAAACAGATTCTGTGGCGAACGTTCCGGGAAAAATTTAATTTATTTATTTGAAAGTGATCGCGAGTTTGCGGGAACATCTGGTCGGGCATCGATCGATGAAAAATTTCGGTTCGACCGGTCGACTAACACCCGTAGCCTAACGTAAATAAATGATTGTTGCATGACGACTTTTACGGTACAGTACTTTATCGATAATTGTCCCCAACACGGGTCTGCCCAGGGACAATTATACGCCAGGGATACTATTCATTGACTTTCGCCGAACGTAGAGAAGGACAGCCGAGCTCGAGAGGCCTCGGCTCGCCGAGAAGTGTAAAAACACAACTAATCCGAATGTCAAACTTCTTTATTTTTCATTATTTTTTCTGTGGAACTTTCACCAACATATTCGTGGCATTTTTCTAATGCAAAATTATACCGAATGTGATATAATTCCGATGATATTTACTTGTGTAATGTACGAAGAAAGCTATCGACGCAAAGAACTTCCCATACGCTGTTCCTCCTTGCGTCGAAAACCTTACTCGTCCATTACACGAGTAAATATCATCGGAATTATATCATATTTGGCATAATTTTCATTAGAAAAAAGCCACGTATATATGCCAAAGTCCTATAAAAAAAAATAATGAAAAATAAAGAAGTTTGAAATTCGTATTAGCGTGGTCTCACCGATATACCCGAGCCGTGCGATGTCATACTTCTCGGCGACCGAGTCCTCTCGAGCTTCTCGGCCCCTCAAGGAGGTGCACCCCGCAGTAGTGGGGATAGCCCCGGGACATTTAGCGGCCAGACATTTGGGACATTTATCGATAAAATACTGTACATTGTTATTCGGCTAGTACGTGAACAAACGCGTGAGTCACTGTGCTGGACACTGTGCTGTGTATTGCTCGTATCTATACATACATATACGTGTAATCGATGATTAAACACTTATTTCGGTCGACTGCGGTTAATACATCGGTTGAATCAAAAATACGAGCATCGATTGCGATTGATAATGAAATATTTCGAAGGCAACCGTTGACTGGCATCGAACACACGATGCCGAACTGCGTGGATCGCGCGCGGGCCATTTAGACAGGATTTTTTCCAACCGGTGGACGTTCGTTTACGTTTAAATATTACTCTCGTTAAGTGGATTGATAGCTGGGGTCTAGAGTATCTAGTCCCCGGAGCAGACAGGCGGCGTGAATTATTATAAAATACGGAGGGAGACGGGCGGGAGGATGGACGTAACGTTGCTCCTTGAAAAGGATGCATTATTTAAGGAACTCGCGTTCCGAATGGAACGCCACGGGAGCAAGTTTCGGCGCGGCTTTTGTCTCGAGTTTATGCCGTAACGTTTCAGTCAGCTCGAATGAAAGTTATCCTCTGTTAGGACGAGGAAGGGTCGATCGGAGGTGGGGGAAGATGCTCGGTAGGGGAAGAGACTGGCAACCTGGCGGCTGGGGAGACGCGGGGGAGAGGGAGAAGAGGAGAAACGATGCGCAGTACAGCGCAAAATAGACGCACCGAGGCTCTTACTCGTTTGTATTCGTTTTGCCTCGAACCGACATACTTCCAGCCGATATTGGCTACCGACTCTTCTTTCTGCCTAACCAGTTTACGTTACTTTCCTTGTTTCGCTCACGGCTGGCCACGGCACTCGAAACATTTTCAGCCGAAGGATCGTCTACCACAGTCAAACGAAAATGCGTGAGGCCGATCGAATCGAATCGACTCGAAACGAAAAGAAGGGTCGCTAAATTTTAGAGCAGCCTACTGGCAGAAATCGATTTATCGTGGCCCACATATTAGCCCTTAGTACTCGAACGGCCACTCTGAGGCGCCACTAAAAATTCCAAAATCTTCATTAGAAATATGCTTTCTTAACGCTTTGTTCGCTTCCTATAATTTCGCGAGATGTCTAAATATCTTCGTGTGTTTAATAAATTACGAAAAATTTCAGTATCGTATGGATAAATTACATCAGTTTCGTCTGCACAAAATGAACAAAATCGTACGCAACGAGAACATTCTAGATCGGAAGTAATGTCTGGTTGGATCACCACAATAAGTAGCGTCGTTTCGTCGCTGTAAAATAAAGACGCGTACACTTGGTTTTGTGATCAATATATTTTTCCATACACGAGGTGCGACGAACGATCCAAATTCGATCGGCATTTGTTTAATTCCGTGTCAGCACCTGTCGGTAGCCATCGTGCAGCCCGAGCAACAAGAAGGGGACACCGTGGACTAGGACTAGCGCGGCAGGCCCGCCATTTTCAACCCTCGGTCGGTCACGTGCCGCATCTAATTGTAAGGGCTGTATCTCGTTTTCGGAGATTTCTACGGCTTTGAAGAAATTTTCATGCTCGACATAATCTGTCGGATTATCAATAGGTTACCAGCGCAACGAACTTATTGCTCGTTGTCAAAAATGAATCAACGATCTCGTAATCGTTTCTAAACAGAGATTACGAAGTATCGATGAAACGATTCTCGGAATCGTTTCTAAACAGAGATTTCGAAGTGTACATCCCATTTGACACTTTGTTTCAAGAGCCGGACTGTGGGGCCTAACTTTCGGGGTTCTAACGGTTTTCCTCTCAGCGTCAGTCGAAGCTAAGATATCTTTTAGCAAAGAGCTTCCTCCCGCGCCGTGAAATAAAGAATTGTTTTATTTCAAAAGTACCAGCGTGCATTCGTTAACACCCATACCCAATATAATCGGAAAGAAAGATTGTTTACGAGAGAAATCCGGTGGTGGGGAGAGACGAGAGGCTGAGAACCGCTGGTGACGATAGGGTCTACAGTCGTAAACGTATTCGGCTACTCGTTCCGCTCCCAGATATCTATAAATCAGACGGTTATCGGGCATTCGGTCGACGTGGCAGATTGAATTCAACCTTGATAATACATTTATCGTAGTTAATTTATCGCGTAACACCTCTTTTAATAACTGGCGCGCGACGCGGCGGCTGCAACACCGCCGCCAGAGAAGGAAAGAGAGACAGAGATAGAGAGGGAGAGAGGGAGAAAGAGAGAGAGAGAGAATCCGTGTAAATAATCGTGGAATAAAAGGAGGGTAAACAAGGTCGGACGTCGGGGTAAAGGCTCGGGATCCAATGCATTGAACGGTCAACGACGTTCTGACTGGTGCGCAGACGGGTCCGCGCAACACGTGACCAAGCACCTAGCCAGCGAGAGCGTGCATAGTCGAGTGGGGAAAGCCTTTTCCCTAGAGTTTCGTGCACGAGTAATGACAATCGAGGCTGGAAGAGAGGAAGGTGTATGATTGCGACGTGATGCGAATCGAGACTGCCACCGAACTTTCCTCGATATTACAGCGGCACACACCGGTCAACTCCATTTATACGCGAATTTCGGATGAACGGCCATTCGAGTTACAAGCATTTTCCAAATCGGTATTCAAGTTACAGGAACGATCTCGGGAGCACGAGCTCCTTGCCCCCGGGAGCGCTGCCCTCCCCGAGCACATGCTCGGGATTCTCTGTTCCCGAGTCGTGACCCTGGTAGCATTTATAGTGGGCATTTTGTTGGGCCTTGGTTGCGATGTTGGTTGGCCAACCGTTAGAAGTGACGCCTTTTTATGCAAGTGGACCGACGATCACGGCCAACGAAGGGGCAATGCCATTATAATACGAACGTCCAACTGGGCCCGTTAACATATTATTCTGATGTTCGCTTTCACGGTTATTTGTACAGTATATCGTAAATAATATACATACAATCAATGCATTTCCACGATAAAAATTCGGGAGAGAAGGAAATAACTTAATAACCACGTTGGACTTGAATCCTGACTCGCCTGCTGTTGTAAGTTAATGCTCTAACGACGAACCTACAGTTGTTGATTAACCATTTTGGAAAATCTATGATACATGGCTAAACACTTTCTAATGGAACCTTCGATAGCAACAGCAATTTTCATTGTGAACTAACAAGTCACCCTCAATAACGTCGTTTAACCCTTAGCACTCGAGAGACGCCTCTGAGTAGCTATTAATAATTGCTGTACTATTATTTAAAATATTGTTTACATTATTAGATCTGTCGGTATCTAATCAATTACTCATCATTTAAATATTGTATGCAGTATTACGTCAATTTCATATCTACAAAATTTAAAAAATCATACAGGATGGAAATATTCTAGATCGCAAGAAATTTTTAATTTTCCAGTTAAAATAGCTCCGAGTGCAAAGGGTTAATAGTTTCATTTAAGATTGCAGTGTAAAAGAATTTCTATGCTTTCTTTTGGTACCGCACAATTATTGAAAATGCTATTAACGCATTACCGACCGGTGATTATTCCATAATTTTGTAAAATCTAACGTACACGGCTAAACAATTTTTAATAAAATCTTCAATAGCAACAGCAATTTTCATTGTGAACTAACAAGTCACCCTCAATAATGTGATTTAATACTTTCATTTATGATTGCAGTGTAAAAGAATTTCTATGCTTTCTTTTCGTACAGCACAATTATTGAAAATCCTATTAACGCATTACCGACCGGTGATTATTGCATAATTTTGAGAAATCTAACGTGCATGCCTAAACACTTTCTAGTGGAACCTTCAATAGCAACAGCAATTTTCATTGTGAACTAACAAGTCACCGCCAATAACATCATCTAATAGTTTCATTTATGATTGCAATGTAAAAGAAAATTTCTATGCTTTCTTTTGGTACAGCACAATTATTGAAAATCCTATTAACGCATTGCCGACCGGTGATTATTGCATAATTTTGAAAAATCTAACATACATGATTAGAAACTTTTTAATGGAATCTTCAATAGCAACAGCAACGTCATTGTGAACTAACAAGTCACCCTCAATAACGTCGTTTAATAGTTTCATTTAAGATTGCAATGTAAAAGAATTTCTATGCTTTCTTTTGGTACAGCACAATTATTAAAAATCCTATTAATAGGCTTCCGTTAGGTAAAGTGTTAACCAACTGTAATAGTCGTAGGTCCAACGTTCGATATTCGTCGGCAAATTGTTACAAATTGTTGTCGTAAGCCTTGCGCTGGCCCAACCAACTGCCAACCTTTGGCCAACCATAAATGCTACTAGGGACATTTAGATAGCACCTCGATTTTAATCCTGTTTCGACTAATTTGATTTTTCCAATACGATTCCGGTTTCTGTGAGAGTCGTCGGGAACCGTGTTTAACGTAATAACACGGATTTTTGATGCGCGTGTTACAACACGGATCCCGCGCGCACGCGTGTCCCTTTAATACGCACTCAACACCGTAATCTCGAAAATAAACGTGTGTTTGCGGGAATGCGACCGGAGGAACGGCAACAGAGAAGCGAAACGGCGAGTAGAGAAAAACGCGAGTCAGGACTCGTTTCGTAGCGGAGCTGTCGGGAGCGTTGCACTCCGGGACTAGGGCTGCAAATGAAGTTCGAGCGTCGAATTGTACCGATTCGGATCACATTTTTTAAGGCGGTAGTCTCGTTTTTAGGATTGCAAGGATTCGGGATTCGCGTTCTCATTTCTCGATAATATAAAAATAGGGTTTTTCAGTAGTCAAAAACGCTAGAGAAAAGATCGATCTAGGCCGCTATCGCCCTCAAGAGTACTATTTTCTCGTTTACGAGGCGTAATTTGCATTATTCGGCAGCACGTAGCTATGAAAATAGCTACAGGCGCAGTTGTACGCTTCCGAATAATGTAAATTACGCTGCCGAATAATGCAAATTACGTCTCGTAAACGAAAAAATTGGACTTTTGAGGGAGATAGTGCCCTAGACCGTACTTTTATCTGGCGTTTTTGACTTCTGAATAACCCCATTTTTGTATTATCGAGAAATGAGAACGCGAATCCCGCACCCTTGCAATCCTGGAGAAGGAAGTCTATTCCCTGAAGGAGGTAGCAAAGGTGGAGGTTTTTGGTACTTAAAATCGCTAGAGCAAAACATCAATCTAGGCCCGCAATCGCCTTCAAAAGTCCTATTTTTACGTTTACGAAGCATAAAGCCGCGAATGTAGATATTTTCATAAAGCTACATAGATGCTGTCCCATCTTTGTCCAATCTACTCCCTTAAATCCGTCCTTGGGTCCCCAAGATACGTTGTCGCAGTCTTCTATTATACAGGGTGTCTCATTGACATTGTTATTTATGCAGATTATTTATGCAAACAAAAAATGTTTGGAGTGAAAGTTGTCATATTTGGAGGGGGGCATGAGTCGGCGTGGGCGAAGGTCGTCGCAAGGCCATATTTTCCGAGATCTTACGAACAATAAGATTTTTTTTCAACCAGTTAGCTGTGTACACCCGTCACGCGTAAAATTTAGTTACCATTGGCTCATTAAATTGTAGTCTAACGAAAACTAAAATATATTCGTAAATTTCAATATCTTCAGAATGTTCGGAGGTCAAGACGAAATAAAACGAACAAAGAAAAAGTATAAATAGTTCGAGATGGATTCATGCATTCCCGTATGCAATGGCGTCATCGCTTGATTTTCGATGGAGGTGATTTTCGATGGAGGTGATTTTCGATGGAGGTCGCCACAGTTAACTGGTTAAAGAATGATATGGTTTTATATTTACATTTTGATAGAGCGTTCCAAGACAAATACAATGATCCGTTACCAAGATCATTTAAGATCACTCAAGGGCAATCGACCCTGAAATCTGTATCTTCTACAATATATGCAATATTGATTTAGTAGCAGCCCTGGAGGCACGAAATCTTTTTGGAATAGTGGAAACAATGTTTGCTCGTCACTTTCCTTCGGTGGTTTCGAGGAGACCCGTCCCTTCCAGGGTTAAGCTCGCAACGGTATTTTGTTTCTTCAGATTATGGTTGTCGTATTAGGGTCTTTCCTGGTCCTGGTCAAATTTTTGAGGGTTTGGAATACCACCGCAGGGTTCGCTATAAATCTTGACAAGAACTGTACGTCGAATATTTGCAGCAATAGGTAGAACAAGAGGTTAGGAAGACTGAAAAACTTTTTCAACGTCACTTAGGATTGTCCTGTAATCGAACAGAGGAAATTTCCTGACGTCCGCAAGGGTGAGGGACCGTCCCTATTTCTGGCCTGTGCCGAGGCCTGATTCTACCGTGAACAGCCTAGGATTAGAAGGTTGTTTGTCCTCGCGGCGGAATCCTAGGATTTCCGCTTTCGAGGAACGATTTTCAGTCTATTTTTACTTGTTGCGACAAGAGGCCGCAGTCCTTGTCTTTGCACACCCGGAAACTAATCCCTCGTCGCGTCTCCAGCGCCCCGATGTATTTTCCCTTGCGCCCATTGTCAATTTCGTGCCAGAAAAAAATTTTGTAATAACATTTAGTCAATAAAATTAAAACTAGAATACTTCGTTCCTCTCGGCTTTGCGGTGACTTCCAGATACGCTGTACTTTATATGTACATCCAACAGCTTGCCTGTACAGTATAAAAGTGAAAACAAAAGCTGAAAAAATACAAATCAAATAAGGAATAGGTTTTAGCGAAAACGGTGGTTTGCAGTAGAGGGTTCCCTAGAGGGTTGTAAACCAAAATTAACCCTTTGCACTCCGTTGTCGCCGATAATGCGACATTTTAAATATGAACTTTAAACACATCATTTTCCATTTTGTAGAAGATTTGTAAAGTTGAACTTGTTTTATATAATGTAGCTAAGGAATAAATATTTTGTTTTATTGCAGCAACCGTATTTTTTGTATTGTAACCAATATAGTGCTGGAGTTGTCGGTGTACAATATGAGTTAGCAGGCTGGAGTGTCAAGGGTTATTTGAAATATGAACTTTAAACGTATAATTTTCCATTTTGTTGAAGATTTGTAAAGTTGAACTTGTTTTATATAATTCAGCTAAGGAATAAATATTTTGTTTTATTGCAGCAACCATATTTTGTTATTGTAACCAATGTAGTGCTGGAGTTGTCGGTGTACAATATCAGTCAGTAGGCTGGAGTGCCAAGGGTTATTTGAAATATAAACTTTAAACGTATAATTTTCCATTTTGTTGAAGATTTGTAAAGTTGAACTTGTTTTATATAATTCAGCTAAGCAATAAATATTTAGTTTTATTGTAGCAATTATATTTTTTTATTGTAACCAATGTAGTGCTGGAGTTGTCGGTGTACAATATGAGTCAGTAGGCTGGAGTGCGAAGGGTTATTTGAAATATGAACTTTAAAAATATCATTTTCCATTTTGTTGAAGATTTGTAAAGTTGAACTTGTTTTATATAATTCGGCTAAGGAATAAATATTTTGTTTTATTGCAGCAACCATATCTTTTGTATTGTAACCAATATAGTGCTGGAGTTGTCGGTGTACAATATGAGTTAGTAGGCTGGAGTGTCAAGGGTTATTTGAAATATGAACTTTAAACGTATAATTTTCCATTTTGTTGAAGATTTGTAAAGTTGAACTTGTTTTATATAATTCAGCTAAGGAATAAATATTTTGTTTTATTGCAGCAACCATATTTTGTTATTGTAACCAATGTAGTGCTGGAGTTGTCGGTGTACAATATCAGTCAGTAGGCTGGAGTGCCAAGGGTTATTTGAAATATAAACTTTAAACGTATAATTTTCCATTTTGTTGAAGATTTGTAAAGTTGAACTTGTTTTATATAATTCAGCTAAGCAATAAATATTTAGTTTTATTGTAGCAATTATATTTTTTTATTGTAACCAATGTAGTGCTGGAGTTGTCGGTGTACAATATGAGTCAGTAGGCTGGAGTGCGAAGGGTTATTTGAAATATGAACTTTAAAAATATCATTTTCCATTTTGTTGAAGATTTGTAAAGTTGAACTTGTTTTATATAATTCGGCTAAGGAATAAATATTTTGTTTTATTGCAGCAACCATATCTTTTGTATTGTAACCAATATAGTGCTGGAGTTGTCGGTGTACAATATGAGTCAGTAGGCTGGAGTGCCAAGGGTTATTTGAAATATGAACTTTAAACGTATAATTTTTCATTTCGTTGAAGATTTAGAAACTTAAACTTGTTTTATATAATTTAGCTAAGGAATAAATATTTTGTTTTATTGCCACAATCGTATTTTTTTTTATTGTAACCAATATAGTGCTGGAGTTGTCGGTGTACAATATGAGACAGTAGGCTGGAGTGCGAAGTGTTAATTTCGCAAAATGCAGTTTGCTCGCGCAGGGTTGATCTGTTGAATATCCAATCGGAAGAAGGTGTTTTCCAGGTGCACGACCGAAGGTGGATGACCGAAAGAGAATCAAAATCGACGGAATACGTATTCGACGCGACGGCTATGCGGACGATAGGCTCGAGGCGACAGTGTTCTTCTGTCGAAGGCCACGGTTTCGAGGCTGAGAACACTCGGACTAATTTATTCGGAAATATTCATGCGGTGACGAGGATGCTCGGCGTGCTCGTGACCAACTGAACGCGTATGCTAGAATTCACGATAAACAACCTTGTCTGTCTGTTCCGATTGGAACGAAAAAGAATAATAACCCGAGACAATTCGCTAATTAAAAAACCGTCAAGGAGGTTGGCTTACAATTAGAAAAAATACTTTTTCGCTTGGTTGAAACGGAAAGCGGTAGTCGTCATCGGCTTTTTAAAGCGAGCTACAAGCTTTGACCGTATCTCTGTGGCATCGTGGTGGGATTACGGAAGGGCCAAAGGGGTTAAACAACCAAGACCTTTCGAATTCGAGGGCTACGGATCCGCTTTCTCTCTCTCTCTCTCTCTTTCATCCTTCGCGAACTCACAGGACTCTGTTCGTTGACTTTACGGGAAACATTGAGATTTAATATCTCGAGAAGGACGTCGCGCAGTGGCCACTCGCGGAGAAAGGAAGTTCGCCACAGAGAGCAACTCGAAAGTTGCACACCGCCTCGCTTCGTAACCGAGCGTATCCTGCTTTAACAGCAAGCGTCGCCGATTTTTCGTTCGACGGGCTTTAAATGGCTCGCCGATGGACCTCTCGAACATCTATCGCTGGACCCTCGTTCAAATTACAACCGTGGATTGATTCGATCTTGTCGCGCGGAAATGCTCCCGAGATACGGAATCAGAAGGCAACGGCCACTTCTGGCGCAGCCCTATCGTCGGGCATCTAATTCCACTGGATGTACAAATTATAAACATGGACTTATTGAATTTCGAATTGGTCCAGCTCGGAGTTAGATCTGTGAAGCGAGTTATAGCTCCCTTCGGCAGCCCTATATCGTCAGAACTAATTCGAAGATGGAGAGCCGGGAGAATTTTATTTCATCGAACAAATTACAAGCATGGACTGGTGAAACGAGCCCGGAATCCGAGGCTCCTTTTCGTCCATCGTCCGGAGCTATTTCGAAGTGAACCTCGGTTTCGGAAAGGAGGATAGAAAAATGACCTTTCGTCACGGCGGGAGCGGAAAGGTGAGGCGCGCGGTCGGGGGAATCAGGAATTTCGTTGAAGTTTGATTTTCATGTTTGGCCTGAGCGACCCGGCGCGACGCGACGCGACGCGACGGCGGCGCGGCCGCTGCTAACCGAGAAAAATTGCAGTGTACTCACGAAGGACGGTCGAGGAAGCGGAGAAGGGTATATACATAGTGTATAGCGATGGCAGGAGGCGGCAACGGAGGGGAAAGAGAACGCCGTCGGCTCGCCGGCGATGCAACGGAGACGGAATCGAACGTTGGAACATCGGCGAGATAGGGGAACAGAGCCACGCGAAGGGGAAAACGACTCGGAACTCGTGTCGTAGCGGTATACTCGTTTTCTTCTCGGCACCCGCGTATCTCGTTGCCACGAAATTGAACAACCGCGACACCGCGCTGTGAGCACCGAACGAACGCTCGCAGAATTTCTCCTCCACTCCTAGACTACCAATTATTTATGTATCTCTTTTTGTCACCGCATCGCGTCGGTCCATACAGCGGCTCCAAAAACCGTTCGCACCCAGAGCAATTCGATTCCATCGAACTCTATTGGTGTCTCTGCTCCGGGTATTGATCCCGCTTAATAATAAGAATTTTCTGCAATTCCACGGCTTCGACCCGCTGGACATTATCGGATTGTTTCTCTGTATTTTTGTGGAATTCGCTGTACCAATAACCCTTCTGCAGCTAACGGAGTAGGTACTCCTAAATAGGTATTTACTGCGTTTCTTTCAACAACTTTTTAATGTCCCGCGAAAGTGATCACGAATATACGAATGTACTCGTATAGTTTATAGTCTCGAAGTAAGAATTGTTTCCGCAGAAAATGTTGAATGCTCGAGGTTTGAAATCTGTACATTTCGGTCGGCTACACACGGGCTAAGCGAGCAGGTAATAGTTAATAGTTTACTGTAAACAGGATTCTCGACGAGCATATCGCTCGCGATGAATAACCACTGATATACAGGGTGATTCTGGGAACTCGGACAACTTACTGCTCTTTTTTAAAATAGAAAGAACTGACAAAGGAAACAATCGTAACGTCGTAATACGTCCTAACGTCCGATGACCATATTTTTGTGCGGATGTGTCAATATTTAACCCTTCGCACTCCAGCCTAGTGACTCATATAGCACATCAACAATTCCAGCCCTATATTGGTTACAAGTGTATACAGGGTGGGGCAGTAACTATTAGCACCTCAGATATCTTTGAAACCATAAGCTTCACAGAAATATTTGCTGATACAAAATTGCACAGTAAGAAGGTGGCCATCCGGTGGCGATAGTAGTTTTTTTGCAGGTGGACGTACTTCGGACATTTGAAGGTCACCTCCATTTTTTTTAATGGATCGGTATGTTTTGGCTTCCGTATCACGATAGACGATCTTAAAACGAGTTCAACGACCTATTACATAAGGTCATTCAAGGTCATAGAAAGTAAAGAAATGCGATAATACTTATGGTTTTGGTAGTAAATGAAACATGTTTATAGTAGGTGTTCGAAATGTTGACCATCGCTGTCAATGCACTGTTGGATTCTTGTTACGATTGATTGACTTGCAAGTCTTACGGTGTCAGAACTTATTGACGCACAGGCTGCAATAATTCGCTGTTGCATATCGTAGGACGTAGTTGGTACTTCTTTGTACACTTTCTCTTTCAGTGTTCCCCACAGAAAGAAATCTAGAGGTGTTAAGTCTGGTGAACGAGCTGGCCACGATATCGAACCGCCACGTCCAATCCAACGATTTCGAAATTTTTCATCGAGTTCCCTTCGCGCAATCAACGAATAATGTGCAGGACATTCATCACGTTGGTACCACATGGTTTGTCGTGTAAGTAAAGGTAACTCTTCTAGCAAAAGACCCAATGTATCCTTAATAAAATTAGCATAGATGTTGCCATTCAAATTTCCATTGATAAAATAAGGACCAATAATTTTATCACCTATGATACCACACCATACATTCACAGACCATTGTCTTTGATGTTCAACCTGTCGCAGCCAATGTGGATTTTCCGTTGCCCATAAATGCATGTTGTGTAAATTAACATTCCCGTGATTTGTGAATGTTGCTTCATCGGTAAATAAGACGGTATTAAGAAAAGACTCATTGTTTTGAATCTGACGTATAGCCCATCGACAAAACGCAACGCGATTTCTTATCGCATTTCTTTACTTTCTATGACCTTGAATGATCTTATGTAATAGGTCGTTGAACTCGTTTTAAGATCCTCTATCGTGATACGGAAGCCAAAACATACCGATCCATTAAAAAAAATGGAGGTGACCTTCAAATGTCCGAAGTACGTCCACCTGCAAAAAAACTACTATCGCCACCGGATGGCCACCTTCTTACTGTGCAATTTTGTTTCAGCAAATATTTCTGTGAAACTTATGGTTTCAAAGATATCTGAGGTGCTAATAGTTACTGCCCCACCCTGTATACAGGGTGCGGCACCTAAAACAGGTCACCTGAATAAATCGCTTGCTTTTGAAGATAGAAAAAAAAGGATCAGACCAAACTTACTCGATATCGAGGGTCTCGTAATCTGATGTCATTAATTTTTTTATAGGCGGAGACGTCAAGGAGATACGAAGGTCAACTCTGTTTTTTTAAACGGAACGGTATGGTTTTTTATTTACATTCTAATAGTGTATTTCAAGACGAATGCAATGACCTATTACGAAGGTCATTCAAGGTCACGCAAGGTCGACTGCAATAGAAAATAAAATGTCTCAAAGCACTCTTCAAATACTTTTGTGTCTTCTCTGGTTGTTGGCATACTGCTTTTCTAAGTATTGGTAAGGGTCGCAGAACATAAATAAACATACCATCGCATTGTATGCTTACCAGTATACAGAAATGTTATTAGTAGTTTGACTACCGACTAGAATACGGCTACGAAATATTCAATCCGAGTGTTCAATTTTCAAGAATGCGTTACACGATAGCAGGGAAAGTGGAAATGGTTATCATTTATGGGGAATGTCATAGAATTATGAGGAAAGCGATACGCGTGTACGGTGAAAGATTTACCGATCGTAATAGTCCTTCGCTTTCTGTCTTTGCAAACATTATAAAAAAGTTTCGAGAAACTGGAAATGTGGATAAGAAAAAACGCACTCGAGCCAAAAAAGCAACCGACGATGGAAACACGATAAACATTGTTGCAAGTGTAATACAAAATCCACACGTTGGTACGAGGCAACTTGAACGCGAGAGTGGCATCGGTCAACGAAGTATTTTGCGAATACTTAAAGTTAACAAATTTCACCCATTCCACATTTCACTGCATCAACGATTAAGTGAAAATGATTTTCAAAAACGTTTACAGTTTTGCGAATGGGGCCTACGGAAACTGCAAGACGATCAAATGTTCTTGAATAAAATTTTGTTTACGGATGAGGCCACATTTACAAACCACGGACAAGTTAGCTGTCGCAACATGCATTACTGGTCGGTAGATAATCCACGATGGCTACGAGAAGTGGACGAGCAGAGACCTTGGTCCGTCAACGTCTGGTGCGGCCTTCTTCGTAATAAAATAATTGGTCCATGTTTCATCGATGGCACGCTAAATAGTCATAAATACGAGAGAATCTTAAAAGACGTTTTGCCAGAATTGTTAGAGGACATTTCACTGGACATGCGACAGTCCATGTGGTTTCAACAAGACGGATGTCCTGCTCGTTCGGCTCGAAATGTTACAGAATTACTGAACAGGACATTTGAAGGTGTTGGATTGGTCGATCGGGAAGTAATAAATGGCCAGCACGTTCCCCAGACCTGACACCGTTAGATTTTTATTTGTGGGGAAAATTGAAGGAACAAGTGTACCGCGAAAAACCAACAACCACAGTTGATATGCAAGAACGTATAAAAAGAGCTTGCTCTGTAATAGATACAACTGAAATTTGTCGGGCAGTATCATCGGTATTGCAACGTTTTAGATTATGTCTCGGTGTTCAAGGTCGACATTTTGAACACTCGAAGTAGCAGCGAATACGTACATAACATGTTACATGTAAATCGTCGTAGCGTTCGAAGAGTGCTTTGAGACATTTTATTTTCTATTGCGGTTGACCTTGCGTGACCTTGAATGACCTTCGTAATAGGCCATTGTATTCGTCTTGAAATATACTATTAGAATGTAAATAAAAAACCATACCGTTCCATTTAAAAAAACAGAGTTGACCTTCGTATCTCCTTGACGTCTCCACCTATAAAAAAATTAATGACATCAGATTACGAGCCCCTCGATATCGAGTAAGTTTGGTCTGATCCTTTTTTTTCTATCTTCAAAAGCAAGCGATATATTCAGGTGACCTGTTTTAGTTGCCGCACCCTGTATATTTAAAAAACTTACGGTTGCTGCAATAAAACAAAATATTTATTTCTTGACTACATTATATAAAACAAGTTCGAGTTTCTAAATCTTCAACGAAATGAAAATGTTTTGTTTAAAGTTCATATCTCAAAGTGTCGCATTATCGGCGACGACGGAGTGGAAAGGGTTAAAATTCTGATTATCCCGACTGACCGAGGAATGTCGCGTTGCATTTTCACCGTTTCCCGATTTTTCGTGGAGTCGGAACGCGAGTCGGTTCGACTGACCCGCCTAACCGGTCGATTATTGAATATTTCCGTGTTGTTCGTAGGGAGAGCGACCCTCTCGAGGAAGTTCGATAAATAAATAAATGAACGGACACGTGATATTCGCGGTGCGTCTTGGGTCACGGGGGCTATGTTCGCGGAGGAAGGCGGCTGGCCGTAGGGACGGTCGATCGGCAGGAATTAAAATATCGAGCGTCTCGAATAGGAGAGCGCAGTACTCGAAAGCTGCACGGTGCAAGAGGAACGAACGGGTAGGAGAGGTCGGGGAGAGCCATAGAGAAAGAGAGAGAGAGGGGAGAGAGAAAGCGGATGAGGGAGAGAGAGGAAAAGGGAGAGAGAGAGAGAGAGAGAGAGAGAGCAGGACGAGGACCCAGCCTGGAGGAACGAGGACAGCAGGACTCGAGTAGTCCTGGCTGGTTCCGTCCTCGTTTTACTCTTTCGAACTGCGCCGGGATCCTCTTTCCTCGTCTCTTCCGTTCGTTTTCTCGTCGGGTTGGCGAACGAACCAACCAACCAACCAACCAACGAACCAACGAAAGACAGAGGCTTTTGTTCTGGCTCGTGTACCGGATAATCCATGTTTATACGATTTTGGTCGATGCCTCTCGCGTAATATTGTTGGACGGGCATCGGCGCACAGTCATCCTCCTTGGCAAAGAAAGAGAGAGAGAGAGAGGAAGGACCCTCGTCACTTTCGAACGGCAGATGTTGTTCGATTCCTCGCGGACATGCTAATGAATATTTCGACGCCGCGTTGCCGGCTGCACCATCCCGCGTCAATTACTTCTCCTTTTTCAGCTTGAGGTAGGTCCGGGGACTGCGAGCATAAGTCGATCACTCGACTCTGCCGCATCGGTCGGAATCGACAGAAATCCGCGGAAAAATCGAGACCGAATGTCGTCAACAACCTGCGCATATTCGAAACAACCCCGTGACTCGAGTCTCGCGCTAAGACTGCTTTCTGTATAGATTTTACGTGGAGGTTTACTGTTGGATTATCAATAAGTTGCCAGCACAATGAACTTGTTGTTCGTTGTCAAAAATGAATCAACGATCTCAGAATCGTTTCTAATTAACAGAGATTAAGGACTGCGTCTCCTAGACAGATGACACTCGCGCGTGGCTGCACACAGTTACCACAGTACACTCGCACATCGTTTGATCACGAATATGTACGCGAGGATTGCAGGGGTCCGGGATTCCACACCCGATTTCTTAATAATGCAAAGATGGAGTTTCATAGTCGTCAAAATTGCTGGATGAAAGATCAATCTTGGAGGCTATTTGCCTCAAAAGTCCTACTTTTACGTTTACGATATGTAATTCTCATTATTCGGCAGCATATCGACAGCCACGATAGGCGGCAGCACCGTCGCCTGTCCATTGCTTGTCGCGGCTCTGCGACAGGCTGCCGAATAATGAGAATTACGCGTTGTAAACGTAAAAGTAGAACTTTTGTGGCAACTAGCCACCTAGATTGATCTTTCATCTATCGATTTTGACTACTAAGAAACCTCGTATTTCCCTCAAAAGTCCTACTTTTACGTTTACGACATGTAATTCTCATTATTCGGCAGCATATCGACAGCCACGATAGGCGGCAGCACCATCGCCTGTCCATTGTTACTCGCGGCTCTGCGACAGGCTGCCGAATAATGAGAATTACGCGTTGTAAACGTAAAAGTAGAACTTTTGTGGCAACTAGCCACCTAGATTGATCTTTCATCTATCGATTTTGACTGCTAAGAAACCTCGTCTTTGCATTATTGAGAAATCAGGAGCGTACGTATACGTGGTCTAACGGTGTGTGAGTGTACTGTGGTGACTGTGCGCAGAGTGTTATCTGGCTAGGAGACGCAGTCATTAAGAAGTATCGATGAAACGATCTCAGAATGGTTTCTGAACAAATATTTCAAAGTATCGCTCGATACTTTGAAATCAGAGCCGCACTGTGGGGGCCTAACTTAAACAGTCTGGAGATATGTGGACCCTGTTTCCTTTTTTGGGTTCCAACGATTTTCCTGTAAGAGTCAGTCGAAGTTAATATTTCGTACAGTACAGAGCTTCCTCTCGCGCCGTGAAATAAAGCGTTATTTTATTTAATAAATATCAGTGTGCATTCTTTAACACCCACATCCAATATTTACCACAGCGCTATCTATCAAGCCTCTATAGTCGGACGCAATAACAACTCGGAAATTAAATACAGTTTGACCTCGATTAACCGGGTCCCGATTATAAACAAATATGTGTTTAAACTGCGACGGGAAATAGATGTTCAAAAATGAAACATTTATTTTGGAATATAATGTACACTTCAAGTATTTCCCTCGTGTCTCGATTATCCGTCGGGCCTTAATTTATTCGGGCCGTTTGTCTCCCGATCACGCCGGCTAATCGAGGTTCCACTGTATTTCGCTCAAGAAAAAGATATACAAAGAGATATTGTTAAAGTGTTGTTGTTGAAGTGTTGATCGCTAATACTTTGACGTAGACATCGGTTAAATTGTATTATTTTGTGACGTTACGCTGTTTTCCTTGCGCACGAACGATTTCGTCCGACCTAGAACATTTCCATCCTACATGAATTTTACAATTTGAGTATGAACGCAGCTTTCTCGTGCGATACCCGAAACGTTTGGTAATTCATTAAACACGATCGATAACGCAAAAAATAATATAGCAAGTGTTTAGTGGCGCCAGTTTTTATTTGCAGACAGTGTTTACTCCCAGGAGATTGTTCGAGAAGTCCCGTACAAAGAATATCCGAACACTACCGAGCAGAGGAACTTATTTAATAGGAAATGTACCGATACTCTTACACTCTTCTAATCCCTTTATCGTTTGAAATTACACCCACCCATTTTTCTCGCGACTGCAAAAATCCGGAGTCTAATCGTAATTGATAATGACGCCAACGGAGAAATACATAGGCGTACAATAAACATAAACAGTCCTGTCGTTTCAATGAACAATGGCCGGACAAAGCGAATCACTGTGACCATCAAATAAATCGTAGCGCAACGGGACGGACAAACGAGATCAGACATAAGCCCGTGTCGTTTCCGGTAGATCTCGATCATTGGCTTATCAAAACACCTGGTTCACTCAATTCCGTGACATCAAATTAATTCCATCTATTTTACAGGAACGATGTGGGTCCGAAGAAAAGCGAGCCGAGTTAGAGCGAGAGCTTGACGAAGGGGGTTGGCGAGGGGGGTGAAAAGGAGACGAGTTAGCGAACGATAGAGACAGGACAGCATAAGAGAACGGAGTAGGTGTGCGTCGGTGAAGGAGCGAGCAGAGCGGAGCAGAGTGGAACAGAGTGGAGCAGAGCGAAGGAGAGAGTAACGGAGAATGAAGCTCGATGAGAGGAGGATAAGAGTGTGCGCGCGTGAAAGGGGAATAAAATCGTGCGAGGAAGAGAGGGAGAGTCGAGAGAGAGTCGAAGAGAAAGAGTGGGAGAAACACGACCGGCTGGAAAAGGATGGGGATAGCCGCGTGACAATCGTAGAAGGAAGAACGGTAGACGAGCCAGAACAAAAAATGTGCTCTCTCGTTCTGTCCGTCGGAGAGAGAGACGCGAAAAAATGAAGGGAGAAGCGACGACGAAGTTCGAGGGACGAAGTGGAACGCGAACGAACGAACGAACGAACGTACGAACGAACGAACGAACGAACCCGTGGTCCATGGACTCGTCTTTGCCCTCTCCGTTCCTCCTGTCTGTTCCCTGTTTCCCTGTTTCCCTCTGCGCCACGCAGGACGCGGTCCACCCTTACACTGTATCGCGTAACATTCTGGGCTGCGAACTACACACTGATCCCACATCAGGATTTACCAGTTCAGAATCAATATACGCTCACCCGAAAAACTCCCAACCCTTTGCACCTAACTCTCTGGAGTCTAGGGTCTAGACGTTCTACCTAGAACAGTCTCATGTTTTCGCTCGTTAAGCCGTTCAAAGCAAAATGGCGCAAGTCAATATTTGGTCGGTTTTGCAACACGTATCAAGGGTTCGATCGTCGTTCAAATAATTGTGATATAACAGAATTGTAGCTTGGATATTTATCGTGGTTTATAGAACTTTTATTCAACGCTAAATCTACCGAGCTCTTGAAATAACTGGCATTCGTTAATATACATACGTGCTTGGATACAACGATGTGTATAATCGTTTCCAGCGCAAGCGTCATTATAATTTCAATAATTTGTAAAATAAAACAGCAGGAACATTTGGTGGTAGGTTTAGAGTTAACTACCCAGCATTGAATGATTGGCTCGGTTCGCATAATTTTTGCACCAGTTTTATGGGCGGATAATACGAGGATCTAGGGTCAGCAAACTATTATTATTGTTGTCGAACTATAAATATTGCTACTAGGTGAAACACACAAAATGGGAGAAAGACGAGTTTCATGTCACTGGTATTTTCTTTTCTACCTATGAAAATTATTCAGGAAAGAAGTCAATTTTGATAAAGCTCCCCTTTTTTGTTGTGAAAGACAATCTTTATTTTGCGTGCAGTTCCGTAAGCTAATTATTACATGTATTATTCCCGTCCGTCTGTCGGACTATTGTCGGACGCGTCCCGTGCTTCCCCGGCCAATCGATTCCCCTTCTGTCGCGCTCTTACTGTTTCCTTAATGTCTGCACAAGGCGATTCACCTAGCTCGATAAACTAAAAGTTACTCCTAACCTATTTATCGAGCGACGGTAGCGCTCTGTCGCGGATTACCGTCGCATAATTTCGCGAACACATTCTGTATCTGTCGTTCACGAGAATGGGATTATAAACGACGAATCATCGTTGCCCTGGCGGACGAGCAAAAGCGTACAAGTCATGCCAAACAAGATCAGACACGAGATTTTGACGGCTAACGAGGCCACTTCGAAAACAAATTACTGACAGTGCGAATATTTGTTTATCTTGTGATCCACTTTCACTTTCTTTATCGAATTACCAAGATTATTATAGATCTTTACGTTCTCGGGCGACTACTGGAAACTGACAAATTTCTTTTCTACCTGAATTGTAATAAACTGGATTGAAATAGACTTTGTACTATGTTGAATAAGTTAAAAATGATATGACAGTATTTTTAAATTCTCCCAATCGTTTTACCGTTTTACATCGCATCTACTAACTTTTCTGTATAAAGTTTTGAACACGTGTTAATTTACAATGCACGAGCATATGCGCCGATTCCGATTCTTTTGAGGTTTTTGATGTTTTACAAGCAGGATTTTCAATTTAAAAATCTGGAACCAATTGGAAAGTATGGATATGGGTTCTCGACATCTGTGAGATTTTTCTCAGAATTTTTAAACATCATTAATTAGGGAAAATAGGCAAAAAACTGATTTTTCGATTTTACCCCATAACTACCCTCCTGATCGAGATACAGGGTTGAAAATTTGCACAGTATGTTTTTTCGTGATGCCCTATCGAATGACGTATCGTCGATAAAATTCGGTTCAACTTTTGACCATCTTATCCGGCTATACCCTTTCAGCTTGAAATTACAAGCGCGACATTGTTGGCTATCACAGGAAATCTTGGTCATTGGCGTAGGGTTTAATCTGTATATTCTAATGCACTCCTATTCTGGATAGAACGGTGATCGGTTGGACTGCCACCTTGCTTCTTTATCGGAGCACCTAGAGTCGGATCGCGTGAATCACCCGGTGAATATTCTCTGACTGCCTCTCTCCCCCTCTTCTCTCTCTCTCTCTCTGTTTGTTTGCCTCCCTTTGTCAGTTCTCCTCTTCTCTCTGCCGAGAACGAATACACGGAAGGGCGAATGCACAGAAAGAGAGAGCGAGAGAGAGAGAGAGAGAGAGAGAGAGAGAGAGAGAGAGAGAGAGAGAGAGAGAGAGGGAGAGAGAATATATGTGGAGAGGGAGGGAGAGCGAGAGAGAGAGAGAGAGAGAGCACGCAGTTGCGTTGACGGCGTGTCGGTGTGCACCGGGAATCTGTGAACAGCCGGTTTAAGCCGGAGAGGAAGAGGAGGAGACGGCGGTCGATCGATTTTCATCGTGTTTCAAAATTCTCTATGCGCGTCCTGACCAGGAACTAACCACTTATACCGGCGGCCAAGTATCGGCCGCTCTTTTTCTACAGGTTAGCAGCTTCGTCACCGCAATCGGTTTTCTTAAAAAGGATACTTCATCCCTCGACTTCGCGCCCGCCCATAAGGACTGCGTCTCCTAGCCAAACGACACCCGCGTGTGACTGCACGCAATCACCACAGTACACTCACACACCGCTAGACCACGTATACGTTCGCGAGGATTGCAAAGGGTCCGGGAATCCACTCCTGATTTCCCAATAATGCAAAGACAGGGTGTCTTAATAGTCAAAATCGCTAGATTAAAGATCAATCTAGAGGGCTATTTGCCTGAAAAGACCTACTTTTACGTTTACGACGCGTAAGTCTCATTATTCGGCAGCATGTCAACATCATTTCATTCTACATTCTACATAGATAACCGGCTTCCTGTTTCTACTATACAAACACATGATTTCGTCCTTGACTCATCCTCAAACACTGCCCCATCGTCGACCTCTGTACTTGCCACATCATAATCGACCATTTGCTTCGAACACGTCATCTTCAAAACTCTAAACTTATCACCCTAGTCCTTACAATTCCTAAACAACCACCATTCAAGTTAGAACTAATACATAAACCTCCATTTCCTTTAACATTGAGGTTATTCTTGCTCTCAGATTCGCTCTCTGATTCGCTGTTCTCCTGAAATACTTATTCGACTGTCGTAGACTACGGAATACTCCGCTAATGCACCATACATTGTCAACGTGTTAACGATTAAACTCCGTTGTACTTTATGAATAAAATACTAATTCACGGAATACAACAAAGCAACGGACAGGCGACGGTGCTGCCGTCTATCGTGGCTGTCAATATGCTGTCGAATAATGAGAATTACGCGTCGTAATCGTAAAAGTAGGGCTTTTGGGTTTCTTAGTAATCAAAATCGCTAGATGAAAGATCAATCTAGGGGGCTATTTGCCTGAAAAGTCCTACTTTTATATATACAACGTGTAATTCTCATTATTCGGCTGCATGTCACGGAGCTGCGAGAAGCAAT
>CM052191.1:4810548-4821679 GCA_028455805.1 Lasioglossum figueresi
ATATGCTGTCGAATAATGAGAATTACGCGTCGTAATCGTAAAAGTAGGGCTTTTGGGTTTCTTAGTAATCAAAATCGCTAGATGAAAGATCAATCTAGGGGGCTATTTGCCTGAAAAGTCCTACTTTTATATATACAACGTGTAATTCTCATTATTCGGCTGCATGTCACGGAGCTGCGAGAAGCAATGGACAGGCGACGGTGCTGCCGTCTATCGTGGCTGTCGACATACTGCGGAATAATTAGAATTACGCGTCGTAAACGTAAAAGTAGGTCTTTTGAGGCAAATAGCCCCATAGATTGATCTTTCATCTAGCAATTTTGACTATTAAGAAACCTAATTTGTACATTATTAAGGACTGCATCTCCCAGGCAGACGACACTCGCGCGTGACTGCACAGGGTCATTACATTACATTCACACACTACTAGACCACGTATACGTACGCGAGGATTGCTAGAGTCCGGGATTCAAAATCGCTAGATGAAAGATCAATCTAGGTGGCTATTTGCCTCAAAAGTCCTACTTTTACCGTTGCGACGCGTAATTCTCATTATTCGGCAGCGTGTCGCGGAGCCGCGAGAAGCTATTGTGTACCAACATCATTTCATTCTACATTCTACATAGATAACCGGCTTCCTGTTTCTACTATATAAACACATGATTTCGTCCTTCACTCGTCCTCAAACTCTGCCCCATCCTCGACCTCTGTACTTGCCACATAATAATCGACCATTTGCTTGGAACACGTCATCTTCAAAACTCTGACCTTATCACCCTAGCCCTTACAATTCCTAAACTACCACCATTCAAGTTAGAACTAATACATAAACCTCCTTTTCCTTTAACATTGAGGTTATTCTTGCTCTCAGATTCGCTCTCTGATTCGCTGTTCTCCTAAAATACTTATTCGACTGTCGTACACTACGGAATACTCCGCTAATTCACCATACATTGTCAACGCGTTAACGATTAAACTCCGTTGTACTTTATGAATAAAATACTAATTCACGGAATACAACAAAGCAACGGACAGGCGACGGTGCTGCCGCCTATCGCGGCTGTCGATATGCTGCCGAATAATGAGAATTGCGCGTCGTAACGTAAAAGTAGGACTTTTGTGTTTCTTAGTAATCAAAATCGCTAGATAAAAGATCAATCTAGGGGGCTATTTGCCTCAAAAGTCCTACTTTTACGTTTACGACGCGTAATTCTCATTATTCGGCAGCATGTCGCGGAGCCGCGAGAAGCAATGGCCGACGACGGTGCTGCCGTCTATCGTGGCTGTCGACATACTGCGGAATAATTAGAATTACGCGTCGTAAACGTAAAAGTAGGTCTTTTGAGGCAAATATCCCCCTAGATTGATCTTCCATCTAGCGATTTTGACTACTAATAAACCCCGTCTTTGCATTATTGAGAAATCAGCAGTGGAATCCCGGACCCTTGCAATCCTCGCGTACGTATACGTGGTCTAGCGATGTGTGAGTGCACTGTGGCGACTGTGTGCAGCCACGCGCGAGTGTCGTCTGTCTAGGTCACATAAATTCACAATTCTTCATTCAGCGACACGACTCCGAACTCGTGGATCGAAACGATTGTCTTCCAGACGTTGAACGACGTCGACATATTTGTTTTTCGAAAATACTGGCTCAAGCTGTTGATCAAAATTCGGATATCATCCCCTATATCCTTTTCATTAGTACACTGCGCGAGAAACTGGTGGAACTGAAAATACGAGGAAACATCAAATGAATTTAATATCACTGGTACATTATGTGCAACCTGGTCAATTATTCAGACACGAGCCCAATATTGTGATGCGAGCAATTCTACATAAAGATCCGTACTCTGTCCATCAGTGTTTTCGTATGAAACCGAGACCGATTTTCAAACAAAAATAAATCGTGTGCTGCGGAAGGTTTTTGGGACTCTGTCTTCGTAAGTGCGTTGTTTTCGGAAAATGGTTATATTAGTTTAACACTGTGAAGCGGGAGATTGAACTTGTCTAGATTTAGAAATACATTTTTGCGTTCATATATGCAGAATAGAGGCTGGTTAGGTTTGGTTAGGTTCAGTAAGCATAATCTGCTGAATGATTCGCAGTAAAATAAATCTTCAAATTTCAATTTTGATTTCATTCAATATGTTACTGTAATTCAGTGTTTCCCAATGTATGGTACGCGTACGCCTGGTGGTACAGGAAGAGTTTGGAGGGGGTACTGCTTGTACTGATAATAGTGCAACAATCCTGGTGCAGCAGGAGTCTACTATTGTGTACGAATGATGTACACGCGTGCTACTAACCCTCGGACATTGGACGATTTTTATAGCTATATAATTGGCAATGCTTAGGACCGTTCAAAGCTCTAATCAATAATATTTTAAAATTTACTTTCGATGATATCTCGTGTAGACACATTAGCCTTTTCGATATCCTCGATGAAACAGCTATTCGGTTAGTTTAATTGCCACAAATTGAGTACTTAAATGACAATTTGGATGTTCCCGGTCAAAAATGACTCCGGCACAGCACTCGGAGGATTAATATGTACCGATTGTTCTAAAGGGAGTAAACTCCTTTTTCAAAATGGGGTGTTTCAGTAGTCAACAGCGCCAAATAAAAGACCGATCTAGGGCGGTATCTCCCTCAAAAGTCCTATTTTTTCGTTTACGAGACGTAATTTGCATTATTCGGCAGCGTAATTTGCATTATTCGGAAGCATACAACTGCGCCTGTAGCTATGAAAATAGCTACATGCTGCCGAATAATGCAAATTACGCCACGTAAACGAAAAAATGGACTTTTGAGGCCGATATCGCCCTAGATTGATCTTTTATCTAGCGTTTTCGACTACTGAAAAACGCCATTTTTATATTATCGAGAAATGAGAACGCGAATCCCGCACCCTTGCAATCCTGGAAACGAGTCTACTGCCTCAGTGTTACGACAGTTATATGTATTGTAGAAGGGGTACACAGATATCGAAATTCCAGATATTGGAATTTTTTAGACCGCTAGGTTGGCACTCAAGGTGTTAATTTTACCGTCAATGTTGGCCTTCTATTCGACGAAAAACACTGTGTCGGGCTTCGTGCACAATTTCGGTGAGGTTTTTCAAATTGACCGGTGTCCTCTTTAATTTTTGAACGGAACGCGATAATGGCGGAGTTTCCATGTCGAACACACGGCGATATTGTTGCAGTTTGTTCGGTGGCGCGGCCTCTTTGCGATTCATTGGTCTCTGTTACATTACGCGGGGCGCAACGAGTGTTTCGTCGGGGGTCAATTCACCCCCTCCAGGCACGCGGCCGGCTCGAACGGGGTTTACTCGTCCGCCTGTCGGCTTTTTGGTTAATCGAGTGCGGTTATTCGTAAATATTGAAAAGCGCGTTTAGATCCTCTGCCCCCGCCCCTTCTTCGACAACCACCCCGTCCTCCCCGCCGCCACCTCGCCCCCGCCTCGCCCCGCCCCGTTCGACCCCTTCCCCGACGCGATATCGATCGTTTGCTTTTTGGGTAACGAATTAGAACTGTTTGCCGCGGGGTTGGGTAATTTGATAATGACGTTTCGCGCGCGACAAATCTCGCCGATCATCAATCGCTCGAGCATTTCCGTATCCCCGTCCGAAAGGAACGATTCGGGGCACTAATTTTACGACCCGCAAAATCGTTTAGCCCTCCCTTCAAGTGTTCAATATCAATCCCCAAAGTTCCCATAAAATTTAAGCGAACGAGGTTTCTCTGGTCTAGAAACTTGGAAAAAACGATTTTTCTTTTCTTCTAAAAAAATATTTCTGCAAGAGGATTTGTCTAAGAATTTCTTTTGGATCGTGTCTCGGATACATTCGTGTCAATTAAAATGCTCCTTCAGTTTTTTTCGTTCCCCTGAATGTAATCATGAGGTTGATATGCCCCTCTTCAAGGAATTTTTAAGTGTTTCGACATCAGAAAATTATATTGTACGGTCCAAATAATGGAAAATATCTATGCAAAACCTCAATACAAAATGGCGAAAATAAAATAAAATACAAAGGAAATCGAAACTAGGAATTTTTAGAATATAGTTCTAGAATATTTCCTAGAATATTAAAAATATTTTTATTGTATTTATTATAAACGGACCGAAGTTCGTTTACACAAATGTTTACAATGTTTTACAAATGTTATACAAATGTTTTTCCTTGAGAACCAAGTTGTATTTTATATTTAGAAATGTGGATAAACGATTGGAAGCTTTTTATAGTTTTCAGAAAGAACCGCCAGGGTCGAAGGGATTTCGGCGTGAAATATGGTGTCGGGGAAAGGCTGTAAAGTCAATGGGAATTTGGGGGCACTCGGCGCGTCGAGTAGGGGCACGCGTTAATAGACGAGAAGACAAGAGCCCCTTTTCACTTTCTATGGGAGCTGTTCGATCTCTGGTTCGGATTGCGTCGACCGGGCCCTTACCATTCCAGTTCGAGACTTTCACCTAACGTTATGCAAACTACTGAAAATTCGAACAGCGAAAGACTAACTGTCCCTCCTACTTTTAGACTATCTCAGGGCCGCGCATGCCTCGGCCTAGTTTTCTTCTAATTGGTTTGCACCGTTCATGAATTTGCGCTTTCCAACTTCTAATCGATCAGATAGGAAACACAAATCAATGTCCATGGATCTGTTTCTGTTTTGTATAACCTATGGAATTTATTCAACAACGATTGCAATAATTTACTTATGACCCTTTCGAAATCAATTATCAACAGTTGAGAATCCCTTAACGAGTTACTGAAAAACAACAACAATTTCGTTCATAATCTAGCAAATTTTGAACTTCTAATTGATCAACTTGGAAATAAAAATCAATGTCCATGGATCTGTTTCTGTTTTACATGAACTATGAAATTTATTCAACAACAATTGTAACAATTTACTTATGACTCTTTCGAAATCAATTACCAACAGTTAAGAATCCTTTAATGAGTTACTAAAAAACAACAATTTTGTTCATAATCTTGCAAATTTTGAACTTCTTATCGATCAACTCGGAAATAAAAATTAATGGCCATGGATCTGTTTCTGTTTTGTATAACCTATGGAATTTAGTCAACAACAATTGCAACAATTCACTTATGATCCTTTCGAAATCAATTGCCAACGGTTCAGAATCCCTTAATGAGTTACTCAAAAACAACAATTTCGTTCATAATCAAGCAAATTTTTAACTTTTAATTGATCAACTTGGAAATAAAAATCAATGTCCATGGATCTGTTTCTGTTTTACATGAACTATGGAATTTATTCAACAACAATTGTAACAAATTACTTATGACTCTTTCGAAATCAATTATCAACAGTTAAGAATCCTTTAATGAGTTACTAAAAAACAATAATTTTGTTCATAATCTAGCAAATTTTGAACTTCTAATCGATCAGCTTGGAAACAAAAATCAATGTCCATGAAACTGTTTCTATTTTACATGAACTATGAAATTTATTCAACAACAATTGCAACAATTTTCTAATGGCCCTTTTGAAATCAATTGCCAACAGTTGAGAATCCCTTCATGAGTTACTCAAAAACAACAATTTCGTTCATAATCAAGCAATTTTTGAACTTTTCATTGATCAACTTGGAAATAAAAATCAATGTCCATGGATCTGTTTCTGTTTTACATGAACTATGGAATTTATTCAACAACAATTGTAACAATTTACTTATGACTCTTTCGAAATCAATTACCAACAGTTAAGAATCCTTTAATGAGTTACTAAAAAACAACAACAATTTTGTTCATAATCAAGCAATTTTTGAACTTCTAATCGATCAGCTTGGAAACAAAAATCAATGTCCATGAAACTGTTTCTATTTTACATGAACTATGAAATTTATTCAACAACAATTGCAACAATTTTCTAATGGCCCTTTTGAAATCAATTGCCAACAGTTGAGAATCCCTTCATGAGTTACTCAAAAACAACAATTTCGTTCATAATCAAGCAAATTTTGAACTTTCAATTGATCAACTTGGAATCAAAAATTAATGTCCATGGATCTGTTTCTGTTTTGTATAACCTATGGAATTTATTCAACAACAATAATCTAGCAAATTTTGAACTTCTCATCGATCAACTTGCAAACAAAAATCAATGTCCATGGATCTGTTTCTGTTTTACATGAACTATGGAATTTATTCAACAACAGTTGCAACAATTTTCTAATGGCCCTTTTGAAATCAATTGCCAACATTTGAGCATCCCTTAATGAGTTACTAAATAACAACAACAATTTCGTTCACAATCTAGCAAATTTTGAACTTCTAATTGATCAACTTGAAAACAAAAATCAATGTCCATGGATCTGTTTCTGTTTTACATGATCAATGGAATTTATTCAACAACAATTGCAGTAATTTACTTATGACTCTTTCGAAATCAATTATCAACAGTTGAGAATTTCTTAATGAGTTACTAAAAAACAACAACAATTTCGTTCATAATCTAGCAAATTTTGAACTTCTAATCGATCAACTTGGAAACAAAAATCAATGTCCATGAATCTGTTTCTATTTTACATGAACTATGGAATTGATTCAACAAACAATTGCAACAATTTACTAATGGCCCTTTTGAAATCAATTACCAACAGTTGGGAATCCCGTAATGAGTTGCCCAAAAACAACAACAATTCGTTCATAATTTAGAAAATTCTATGGATGAATATAATATTTTGTTACAACTTCGTCTGAAATCATTATTACTCATTTATTTATCATTAGACTGCTGATTGTATGCATGTATGACAAAAACGAGTATATACAATTCAAAGAAGTGGACAGATTAAAACGATTTGAAAATATCAATGTACCGGTTTCAGCTAATTAATAGACTGCGGATCTTTATGCAAAATAAATATTATCTGCATCGATTGCAAGCAATAGAATTGGATCGTATTTCTTCCTTTAATGATTTTTATACAGAAGAAATGATATATTTACATCTTCAATTTTTAAAATTTTCCAACTATTTTAAATTTCATTTACTCCATTTTCCTATAAATGCATAAAGATCCGCAGTCTACTAATTAATATCACTGAAGAAAGAATTACATTTCTATTTGGCTCCTATGTTGTACAATTTATGAAGACAATTTTTATCTTGCATAACGATCCGCAGTCTATTTATCATTGTACACATTTTTCAAATGCAAGCAGACGTGTATACCAACAAACATTCACGACATCTGTAATCTATGACGTGAATAATTATTCAGTCAACAAATTGGACTCGGTCCTCTGGTTTTTACAAAATGAGCCACGGTATTTAGAATTTGCACAAAGATTCACACTGCTCGAGAGAAAAATATTGATCGTCTCTCAGATACATCTCGGTCATTAAAAAGTCTGTTAATAGGCTTTCGGTGGCTAAAGTGTTAACTAAGAGGGACAGTTTATTTCATTTCGAGCGCTAGGAAGTTTCTTTTCGGCGAGAGGAATTTCCACAAGCCCCGCAGTTCAACAATAATGCACTTAAAGTCCCTGTTAGAATGAAGTTTTCTGTAAAATTGAAGTAGGCGTTAGCAGATGACGCGAACTGTATCGCGCGCAGTTTCCACATTCGACGTAAACACAGGAAATCAGCGGTCTAATAATAAGGATGAGGAGCCCCGAAGAAAGACGGGCGATAATTAATAAAAAGAAATATTTCGGAGCGAGGCGGCGCAGGCTGGCGTCCATCCAAATTGACGAATCAGATTGCGGGAACTAGGTGGACCGAGGGTTCATTAAAACTTGATGTCCAAATCGCTGGTAAAACACCACCGACTGGAAGAGGTTAAGAACCTCTTGCGCGTTTTCCTTTTCAGCCGGGCTTTTCTCCGTTTCGAGCTGGCCCCGATAATCGGATTATTTTGGTGCGGTGCGTAAAACATGCTCGTTATCGGACGACGGTGACGACGACGACGACAACGACGACGACGGCGGCGGCGCTACCGGCGCCGACAGCTTTTCACAGTTAGTCGCGCCACGCCGGAAGATCGATCAGCATGGATGGTCTCGTGCATGATATGCCTATTACGCTTGCATTACCTGAATCACGCTATCAGAATCTCCTTGTCCTTCGACACTGATCATACTGTTCAACGACGTCGCTGACAAAGTTGGCCAAACATTTGATTTAGATAAAAATTTCGAACAAAGTAGGTTTTAAACCAGAGGTGGGCATTATTTGGCGAAACAAATATTTCAAATACCATTGAATATTTCAGATTTTATTTTGAAAATAATTTCGAAAATGAAATATTTCTGTTTAAACGATATGAACCTGAAAATAAAATATTTCTGTTTCAACCATTTGATCCACAAAATAAGATATTTTACTTTTTACGTTATCATAATACGCTGAGAAACCGTGTAAACTACAGTGTATCTTATCGTTATGGAACGAGTTACACTCGTAAATGTATTGAATTCGAACCATTAATTTCAGCAATAATATTTAAAATTGAAATTGTAAATAAAAACGAAATACAAATATTTTCAATATTCTTCAAATAAAATACTATTTTCAAAAATTACTGCCTCAAATAAATGATCTTATTTCCAAAAATGACTTTCAAAAACGATTTTCAAATAAAATATTTTATTTTCAAAGTTGTACACATACTTTAAAATAAATAGGATTATTTACTATTTGCTATTTAAAATACTATTTTCCCCAGCACTGTTTAAAACCCACTTCAAAACTCACTTTAAATAATACTTGTCAGTATATTTACCATATTAATACACTTTAACCCACTTTAATTTAGAAATTTTTATTTAACTAAAATTTTTGCCCAACTCTGGTCGATGATCATAACTTTTCTTTTATCCATATAAATCCTCTGTTTTTGACGAACTGAATTTCTTCAGCTGTTTGCCGTCGAATCGCATTTTTTCGAGCTTCTTGAAATTATTAACCCTTTGCAGTCGAAGCTATTGTAACTTGAAAATTAAACATTTATTCCGACCTAGAATAATTCCATTGTGTATATGACTTTTTTCATTTTATGAATATGAAATTGATATAATATTTCATACAATACTTAAATGTGTAGTAATTGATTAGTAGATAGCGGATTTTTTTTATGCATTTATGACAAAAATGAGTAGCTGTAATTTAACCCTTTCGGTCACGAATTATTTATTCCTGGAAAAAATCATGGCTTTGCTAAGCAGTTCTTTACTAAATATACTAAATTTATTTAGTATATCCTTATGCGAGGACGCCATGACCGAAAAGGTTAAAACTTAGAAACCTTAACAGAATTTAAAGATACTGTTATATAATTTTCAACCCATTAAACATATTAAGAAAGAAAATAAATTTCTATTTCACTCCAGTTTGTTGCAAATCAAGTAAAAAACATTTATTTTTAAAAGAATTTAAAAGTACTGTTATATAATTTTCAACCCATTAAACATGTTAAGAAAGAAAATAAATTTCTATTTCACTCCAGTTTGTTGCAAATCAAGTAAAAACATTTATTTTTAAAAGAATTTAAAAATACTGTTATATAATTTTCAACCCATTAAACATGTTAAGAAAGAAAATAAATTTCTATTTCACTCCAGTTTGTTGCAAATCAAGTAAAAAACATTTATTTTTAAAAGAATTTAAAAGTACTGTTATATAATTTTCAACCCATTAAACATGTTAAGAAAGAAAATAAATTTCTATTTCACTCCAGTTTGTTGCAAATCAAGTAAAAACATTTATTTTTAAAAGAATTTAAAAATACTGTTATATAATTTTCAACCCATTAAACATATTAAGAAAGAAAATAAATAAATTTATTTTGCATAAAGATCAGTCTACTGTTCGGATACCAACATAATTAACCTTTTGCACTCGGAGCCATTTTAACTTGAAAATGAAACATTTCTTCCGACCTAGAATAATTCCATTCTATATGATTTTTTTCATTTTATGGATATGAAATTGATATAATAGCTCATGCAATACTGAAATGATTAGTAATTGATAGATCTCAATGTACATAATAATGTAAACATTATCTTGAATAATGGTACAACATCTTTTAATGGTGAATCTGAGTCACCATTCGAGTGCAAAGGGTTAATACTGTAAACAATATTGTGAATAATGGTACAGCAATTTTCAGTGGTGCCTCTCAGAGTCATCGCTCGAGTGCTAAGGGTGAAAATAAGAATGAAATGTCTCTGTGGCTCCAGTCCCTTGCAATGGACATAGCAAATTTTTATTTTGCTCTTGTGAAGTCAGGGGTTTTCAAGATTTTTCGCTAGCGAGATGGTCCTGAGAATGAGTAATCGACAAGAAACAAAATGGAAATGTAATACACAGAGTGCAGCAGCAGGTGCTAGCGGAGAAAAAAACTCAATGCTGATGTCTCCGGGACGTCTATTTATCGATTTGCGCAGCGATGGTGTGTACAATGCCTCTTACTACAGAACTTGTGTTGCCACAGAGAAAAAGAGAGAGAGAGAGAGAGAGAAGGGGAAGGAGAGGGAGAGAGAGAGAGTGAAAAAGAAGAGAAGATAGGTGGGGATCAGATCAGATTTCGAAGGATCGAATCGTGAGCAGGTATTCTCGCGAACAGATTCGATCCTGATAACCGAACCTCTTCGTATTCATTTAGAAGACGTTTTCGACGTCTCTCGAACGATTCGAACGCGATCCCCGGACACAGTCCAATTATCGTGGGGCTAATCGACGAGCCAAGGATTGTTTAAACACATTATTATCGGCGACGAGCAAACGTTGATCTCTCTGCTGGGACTGCGCGCTCGATATCCTCGTTATTTAACCCCCTTCGCGAAAATAGTCGCGGAAAAGAACGTCTCGTGGTTTCCCGTTTTATTCGTAGCCTCATTTTCTCCAACGAATAAGATCGTTCGGTTATAATCAGACTGCGGGTTTTACGCGTTCATCACGAAAATAATAACTGTACAACTTAGAACAGGAAGAAAATACTGTTACATTCTTTTCAATCTATTAACGCTAAACCTACGATTGCCGGTCAAATGTACGGTTTTATATTTTTCAATTGACAATTACTGAAATTCTGTTTAGTTGCTTGAAACTACTACTGAAATTAGTTACTCGCTCGCTAAAGATTGCACAAAATTTA
>CM052191.1:4824502-4908228 GCA_028455805.1 Lasioglossum figueresi
TTCAAAGGAGAGTCCGAACATAGAGAAGGATAGAATGAAATTTGAAGGAGAGTCCGAACATAGAGAAGGAAGAATGAAATTGAAATGAGAAGCCGAAGTCTCCGAAGTCTCTTTCTTTCCAATACGCTGTCGTTCCTTGCGACCGAAACTTGAATCGTCGATTTAATCACTACAGTAATGTCCACATTACTGTCCAACAGCCGTATTTATGGTGGACAGTAAGATTGGTGTGTACATGTATGATCGTATTTTTGTTAGTTCAAAGGCGATTCCGAACATAGAGAAGGATTGATTGAAATTCAAAGGAGAGTCCGAACATAGAGAAGGATAGAATGAAATTCGAAGGAGAGTCCGAACATAGAGAAGGAAGAATGAAATTGAAATGAGAAGCCGAAGTCTCCGAAGTCTCTTTCTTTCCAATACCACCATTAACCACTAAATACAATTGAAATTATATCGTGTTTGGTCTTATATTAATCAGAAAAATGCCAGAAATACGATAGTGAAATTTCATTAAAAAAATAATGAAAATTTCGATTGATTCGAGTCAATGTGTGGTGTTTCCACCGATATACCCGAGCCGAGATCAATCATCGCCGCCTTCGGCGCGGCGCGACGTCGGCCGCCAGTGGAGTGGGTAGGCACTCGTCTTAGAACGTAGTATAAACACACGACAGTAATGCGGACATCACTGTATTTACATGTTTATAGCAAAACCTAATATTAAGGCTTGTATTTGTATTCACAATTATTTCATAGATTGTAAACTATCTATATAAATCTTGTACCATTACAGCATCAACTTGCAACTGTGTAAAAGTAAATTGTCAAGCGAAATGGACACAACTAAGGGCCTGAACAGCTTCAATAAATAAAAGAAATCCAAAAGATACAGTAATGTCCAGATTACTGTCAAACAGCCGTATTTTTGGTTGACAGTAATCTGGATCCTGGATCGTATTTTTGTTACTTCAAAGGCGATTCCGAACATAGAGAAGGATAGAATGAAATTCGAAGAAGAGTCCGAACATAGAGAAGGATAGAATGAAATTCGAAGGAGAGTCCGAACATAGAGAAGGAAGAATGAAATTCAAAGCAGAAGCCGAAGTCTCCGAAGTCTCTTTCTTTTCAATACGCTGTCGTTCCTTGCGACCGAAACTTGAATCGTCGATTTAACCACTAAATACAATTGGAATTATATCGTGTTTGGTCTTATATTAATCAGAAAAATGCCGGAAATGCGATAGTGAAATTTCATTAAAAAAATAATGAAAATTAAGAAAGTTGAAAATTTCGATTGATCGAGTCAATGTGTGGTGTTTACACCGATATACCCGAGCCGAGATCAATCATCGCCGTGGAGTGAGAAGGCACTGGACATTGAACCTAGTATAAACAAAGGACAGTAATGCGGATTTCACTGTAGAGTATAGTGTGGCAGTTGTATAGTTTCGTATAATTTTGTATAGTAGTTGTACAATTTCGTATAGTATAGTTTCATAATTTCGTATAGTATAGCAGCTGTATAGTCTTGTATATTTAGTATAGTATAGCAGTTGTACAGTCTCGTATACGATAGTAAAATATATCCTAGACTCTTAGGATAGAAATAAATGCTCGACGCTTTCAAGTATCGACGCCTGAGCCTCGTCGACGAGTTTCGGTTGCCCTCAGAAGGGTTAAAGGGTGCAGTAATTTTCTCGTTAGCTGCTGCACGCTCGTGTAAAGGAATTGAAACGAGCCAGGGACGTCGAAACAAGGGGCGACGAGGCTTCCCGGTCGGACGAAAATTTCCTACGAGTGATTTACGAGCCGGGCCAGGACCAGTTAACCAAGGGTAGTCTCAATGTCGCATTTAGTTCCGCCCCTCCGACGAAGAAGTCGAACGCGATTCCCGAGAGTACGAGACGCTTGTAAATCGCCCAGGTAGCCGCCAGGTAGTTTGTCAACTGCAGGATAATCCTGCGGTGACACTATTGTGATCCGCGATTACCGAGAACTTCTAGGTCACCGGGAGGCTCTCGTCGCGGCGTCGGTGTTGGCGTCAGCGTCGGCGTCGGCGTCGGTGATAATCGTTTCTGTAGAAAACGAAGCCTCCCAGCGCGCTCGGACTTTCACATTCCCAGCATTTTCACGGAATGGCATTACTTCCATCGAAAAGTTCATTCCTTGCTCTAGCTACCGTTAACGAGGAAGTCACTTCGAACATTTCTTTGCTCCGGGAGCAACATTACCACGCCCCAATCGTGGTAGAATATGATTCGTATGTTTCTTCGCCCCTGTCCTCCGTTTCCCCGTTACTCTCGAGTGCTTCTCGGCGGATTGCCCCGTAGAGCGTCGTTCTGGCTTTTGGGGAAATCCAGGGCCACAAAGCCACGCCCACTCAACACAATCTATACAGAAAAGGGGCACAATACTAGACTTAGCGGACTTCTGTTCTATGGAGCACCGTTATGGCTCTGTTAAAGACCCACGAAACCATTCAAGATAATCTCCACAGAAAAATATCACGATAATTAGACTTTCCTGTTTTCTTCCGTGTGGCACTAGTTTTCTGGTAGCACAATCTTAGGCTGACACAACTTAGTTCCGACCCCGTCAAACCGGAAGGCCAGGAAGCCACGCCTACCTGTGGTTCGGGATACATAGAAAACCCAAGAGATACACGATTATCTACTCTGTAGGCCAAATCGAAAGTTTCATGCTTTGCCCCTGCGGGGCAATCCGGACCGCTTCCAGAGTAGAGAAGGTACTTTTGACGACAAGCGTGTAATAAAGACGACCGTCGCGTAGGTGTAGATTGTAGATCGAGGAACAGGTTCTGTCGGTTTAATCGAGGAGCCTCGGCATAGCGTTCGCGGGAAACTGGCCGTGTCGTTACGTAACGCGGCCGATAAAGAGTTTTTTTGGGAAACGACAGGCCGTTGGCGAGGTCGTTGCGCCGGCCAAAAACTTATCGGCGAGCCGTCCGAATACGAGAAACGACTCCTGTTCGATATCCCGCGGAAACGCGGCGACGGTAATCGAGTTTTAATTACCGATTAACCTTTCGGAGGGAGCCGGTCGGCATCGAGAACCGAGTCTCATTGTCTATCAACGGGAACAAGTGGGTCGCGCTGCTCCCTCGGGCATTTTCCTGGCCCTTCGGCCGCTTCTTTTCTCTTTCATGATAAACCGAGGAAGTGGAACACTATAAAGAGGACTATACATGGTTGGGGACACTTGTCCTTGGAAGGATCCAGGCTACGTCGACCAGGATAATCCCTCGAAATCATTTTTCAGGACGTGGTTCTCGAATTCGGTAGATGCGACCGAATAAATCAGTATTTACATCTTTCGATTTTTGTGTGTCCATCGACAGGTCACAAACTTAGTTCTATAATCTCTGTTGAATTATTCTTTTAACCCGGCGTTGGTTAGGTTGGAAAATGTATCGAAAGTGGTAAGGCGGGGTCTCACAGATCCACCGAAATAATATGTTGTATCGTAGATATATAAATACCTTTTTCATGAATATAAGATTAGGTATTGCTCGAGAGGCTTGTCATTTTTCAGAGTAAAAACGCAGATCCACGAAATTGAGTTTTTAAATACACTCAGACCCGACTCGCTGCTCACGCGTTGTTACAATGTTACAATCAATCTAAAAATCTTTAATTAACGGCGGGTTAAATTATTATTATTATTAGAATTATTATTAAAGGACATCGGAGAAATTGAAGATCACTACAATGATTTTTCCTTCATCATGCTTGTCAAGGGTGGAAATTTCTATTTATTCTGCGATCCCACAATCGGTGCAGAAAATTTTAATTTTCCAATATTTATCTCGTTAAACAAACTACTTTGATTTTGTTGAATTGCTAATCGAGCACTGAAACTGTTGAGGACTGAAGTAAATCTCGATTTCACTGCTATTCACAATTTTTATTTCGCACAACGGCGCACAGTCGAAATGAGACATTTAGGTGATTGTTAAGAGGGCGATAAAACGAGATCGGAGCTGTTTGAAGAACGGAGGATTTTCTTGTTCATAAATTAACGTTCGAGCCCGTAAATCGGCGCAAACGTCCGCGTTCCGAGTTATCGAGGTGCCCGATAAGAAGTGTTTTCAAGAGAACATAAACAACGGCTCGAGATAAATAAACTTGAAAAGTGAACGATTACCGTGGCTCACGTGTAGGTACTTGCATACATGTACTTGCGTACAGTCGGACGTCGCCACGAATCCGTGTAATTGTCGGGGCGATCGCGTGGCGAGTAACGTTTGCTAAACAATCGTCGCGAAATAGTTAAACAATACGGTTTAAGTGGCTAGTTTACATTGCAACACACGGCCCGATCGCGATAAGCGGCACGTATTTAGTATTAGGTACTATACTTCGTGGCAGAGCGACGCGACGGAACGGGACGGAATTATTGTTCTCTCGGCGAAACGGATCGCCGAGACCGTAGATTTGCATCTGTATTCGGACGAATTCCATTTTAAGGCCGGCCCGCAATCGCAATCTCTTCGATCCTCCGCTATCTAACGAGGGAACTTCGGTTGCCCGAACGGAACGATCTTTTCCAGACTTCGCGAGTCTCTAGTGGACTTCGATGGGAGCGAAGAATAATTCTTTCTCTTCGCCATTTTTCGGTTCTTCAGGGTGAGAACCTCGATCCTCTCGTACGGAGAAAGACAGAATTTTTCAGCAAAATCAAACAGTTTTACGGGTCATATATCATTTATTATAAAACATATTAAGCGAATAACAACCGTAAGACAAATAGTACAGTCATCGGCACATTTGCTAACAGTCATATATGGAAGTCCGTTATGAAAACTTACAACGTTGCTTTGAAATGTAAATAAGAACCAATCAAAAATGATTTTTTATACCACAAATTCTTAAGGACTGCATCTCCTAGACTGCGCACATTCACCACAGTACAGAGTTGTGCAGAATTACAATTGAATTACTCCAGGAATTATAATTACAAAGTAATTGAATAACATTGTAATTCAGTCATATTGTAATTTCCAATTCAGATCTTCATTCAATTAAATTACAATGTAATTCGTAATTGCAATTGGGGTACAATTATAAAATACTTTGTAATTATATTACATTAATTTCGAATTAAAGAGGACGAGGAATAGAAAATACGCCGCATAGACAGCAAACAAGTATATGAAAGAAAACAATAAAAATATGTCGCAATTCTTCAAAGTTCTGGGCTATAATTTCGAAAGCTGTATTTTAATTATATTGCATTTCAATCACACATCTGATTGAAATGATTAGTAATTGAATTAATTGGAACGTTTTAATTATGTAATTCAGTTACGACGTAGTTGAATTTCTATATAATTGAAATACAATGTAATTCAATTGCGTAATTCAATTACAATGTATTTGAATTAGCGCAACCCTACCGCAGTACAATCATACACCGCTAGACCACGTATACGTACCCGAGGTTTGCAAGGTTCCGGGTTTCCACTCCTGATTTCTCAATAATGCAAAGACGGGGTTTCTTAGTAGTCAAAATCGCTAGATGGATGATCAATCAAGGGGACTGTTTGCCTCAAAAGTCCTACTTTTACGTTTACGACGCGTAATTCTCATTATTCGGCAGCATATCGACAGCCGCGATAGGCGGCAGCACCGTCGCCTGTCCGTTGCTTTGTTGTATTCCGTGAATTAGTATTTTATTCATAAAGTACAACGGAGTTTAATCGTTAAAACATTGACAATGTATGTTGCATTAGCGGAGTATTCCGTAGTCTACGACAGTCGAATAAGTATTTTAGGAGAACTGCGAAACAGAGAGCGAATCTGAGAGCGAGAATAACCTCAATGTTAAAGGAAAAGGAGGTTTATGTATTAGTTCTAACTTGAATGGTGGTGGTTTAGGAATTGTAAGGACTAGGGTGATAAGGTCAGAGTTTTGAAGATGACGTGTTCTAAGCAAATGGCCGATTATGATGTGGCAAGTACAGAGGTCGACGATGGGGCAGAGTTTGAGGATGAGTCAAGGACGAAATCATGTGTTTGTACAGTAGAAACAAGAAGCCGGTTATCTATGTAGAATGTAGAATGAAATGATGTTGGTACACAATAACTTGTTGCGGCTCCGCGACATGCTGCCGAATAATGAGAATTACGCGTCGTAAACGTAAAAGTAGGACTTTTGAGGCAAATAGCCCCCTTGATTGATCTTTCATCTAGCGATTTTGAATCCCGTACCCTTGCAAACCTCGCGTACGTATACGTGGTCTAGCGGTGTATGAATGTAATGTAATGACCGTGTGCAGTCACGCACGAGTGTCGTCTGTCTAGGAGATGCAGTCCTTAATAATGCACAAATTGGGTTTCTTAGTAGTCAAAATTGCTAGATGAAAGATCAATCTATGGGGCTATTTGCCACAAAAGACCTACTTTTACGTTTACGACGCGTAAGTCTCATTATTCCGCAGTATGTCGACAGCCACGATAGACGGCAGCACCGTCGCCTGTTCATTGCTTCTTGCAGCTCCGCGACATGCTGCCGAATAATGAGAATTACGCGTCGTAAACGTAAAAGTACGACTTTTGAGGCAAATAGCCCCGTAGATTGATCTTTCATCTAGCGATTTTGACTACTAAGAAACTCCGTCTTTGCATTATTGAGTAATCAAGAGTAGAATCCCGGACACTTGCAGTCCTCGCGTACGTATACGTGGTCTAGCGGTGTGTGAGAGTACTGTGATGATTGTGTACAGGCACGCGCGTGTTTGTCTGTCTAGGCTATCCTTAACCTTCAAACTGCGAACCATTCTTGGAACTACATATACTTAGAACATATTATACTTAATTATAGACCCGGCTTCAGATAACATGCCTTGTTCCAAGATTGCATCGTCTACCAGATAACAGTTGTGGGCAAAGTGCTACAGTCTGTTAAGACCTCGCAAAGCTAAAGTGTTAGCGGGGACAGGAGAATCGTCGCCGTATCTCATTTTGTATAAATATTTATCGACACTGTAACTGTAATATACAGGGTGTTTCGTCTAAAACAGAACACCTAAATATCTCCTCTATCTCTGTAAATACAAAAAATGTTTCTAACGTAATCTAAATGGTTTCAAAAGACGAATCAGATGGAAGTATCGTTTTTTGTAAATTGTATTTTTTTAATCGTTTTTCCAAGATCACTCGTGTTTCTTTTACATATATATTGTGCATTCATCCATGTGGAATAGCACGACCTTGAAATGACCGTGAACTCTAAAATTTGTTAATTAACGCAGAACTTACTTTCAGCGACATTTCAGATTTCAACGGTAATAGAAATTCGACCATGAACTTGTACTTGTAAATAAACACATTGTATCATTCCTCTGTGTACGTAGAGAGCGAGAGAGATATGTATTTAAGAGTTTGCTCGCTGCTAGATTTCTCAGTGTATCGACAAGCGTTCCATAATGCGTTCTTCGGAACAGGAGAAAATTCAAATTGTTTTAATTTGCGGTGAAGCTCGAGAGTGTCCAAGAGAAGCAATACGAATTTGCAAAGACAGATTTCCAGAACGTTCTTGTCCATCGCGTTCCGCATACTCAAATATTGTTAAAACATTTTGTGAGACTGATAGCGTCAACGGAAACATTCGTGCGAGACGTAAGACTGTTACTCGTGAAGCAAATGGGAACAATATCATCGCTGAAGTTAATCAAATCTCGCGTGTTGGTATAAGGCAACTTGGACGTAAAACCGGTATTAACGTGACAAGCATATTCCGGATTCTTCGTTCACAAAAATTTCATCCTTTCCATTTATCTTTTCACCAAGAGCTCCATAGAGGAGACTTTGAAAACCTCGTACACTTTTCTCAATGGGGTATACGGAAATATGAAAGCGATGAAATGTTTCTCCAAACATTATTGTTTACGGATGAAGCATCCTTTACAAATCATGGTCAGGTGAACCTCAAGAATATGCATTATTGGTCGGTTGAAAATCCACGATGGTTTAGACAACTCGATAAGCAGAGACCATGGACCATAAATGTCTGGTGTGGTATTCTAAATAATAGGATAACTGGGCCGTATTTTATCAACGGTACGCAAACTGGGCAGAAGTATGCTGAATTTTTAGAACATATTCTACCAGGTTTATTAGAAGATGTGTCATTTAGGGACCGTCTAGTATTATGGTATCAACGCGATGGGTGTCCAGCACACTTTTCCCGTATCGCAACACGTGTCCTCAACGAAAAATTCCCAAATCATTGGATTGGACGCAATGGACCTGTATCATTGCCGGCTCGTTCACCCGATCTCACCCCACTTGATTTTTTCTTAAGAGAGACATTAAAGGGTACGGTTTATCAAGAGCAGCCCACGACGCCAAAAAATATGAAGGAACGAATAATTGTGTTGCATGTGCTGATATGAAACCTGAAATCATCGAAAGAGCTGCACAATCTATCGTTTTTCGCCTCACGAAATGTATCGCAACGGAAGGACGTGATTTCGAACATTTATTGCAGCAATAAATGTGATTATTTACAACTGTTACCGTTGAAATCTGAAATGTCGCTGAAAATAAGCTTTGCATTAATTAGCAAATCTTAGAGTTCACAGTCACTTCAAGGTCGTGCCATTAAACACGGACGAATGCACAATAATGTTTGCTGTAACATGCAACAACAAAAAATGTGTGTATATATGTAAAAAAACACACGAGTGACCTTGAAAAAACGATTAAAAAATTAGAATTCATAAAAAACGATTCTTTCATCTGATTCGTCTTTTGAAACCATTTAGATTACGTTAGGAACATTTTTTGTATTATCAGAGATAGAGGAGATGTTTAGGTGTCTTGTTTTAGACGAAACACCCTGTATATTACCACGGTTTTTTAACTTTATTTCTCGTTCATTTTTACTTTACTCTTATCGTTTTAAAAACTGCTAACTCATTTTGTCAATTATAATTTGGGCTAGGTAAATTTTAATGTCCATGTTGATGATAAGAAATTTGTATTTATTTCCTCAGATCTTACTGTATTTAAAAAGAAGAATAGTAAGAACGATATATATGAGATATTAAATCTGAAATACTTACTTGCGAAAAGATATGACGGGTCTATAAGTATACATGTATATGGTCCAACAATAAATCTAAGGAACTATACAGGGTGTCCCATTCACATAGATCCCCTCGAGTATCTCCGATATTATTTATAACACCTGAAAATGTTTCGAACAAAAGTAGAATTTGAATTGAATATTTTTTAGGTGGAGGCATGGAGGACATGTTAATCCCTTGCCTTACAATGTCGTGTCTGACTCGTGATGAAGAGTCTGAACAGATTCCGATAAAAATGTATGTTAATAATTTCCTTTGAGCCGAAATAAAATTCTATTTTGGTTTTGTTAATATACAGCTGTCGGAGGACGTATAGGCATACGATTTATATCAATTTTCTCATTTTTATAGGAAATTACGATCTACAAAAAAATTCTAATCACTGAAACCGTAAAATAAATCGTAGGTGCTTTATTTTTTTAATTGAAACCATATATTTTTGAATGCATCGTAAAAAGTTCTTTAACCTATTTATACCGAAAATCTGTTTTGGAGATGTGGAATATTTTGGTATTCTGGGTCGAAATAGACCCTGCCTCCGTCGTCGGATGATTAAACATTTTCGAAACTTTACCAGCGGAGGGCAACGTTAAAGATTAATACGGTCACGATCAAAAGTATCGGCGCAGCTGTAAAATTATATAATTGCAAACACAGAGCTCGAGAGATACTGTCACCAATAATTAATTTGCTGAAGTGTCGAAATTTACCGATTTACGTTTATCACATACGCTATAAAATGATTCCTTCCTGTCTGTATTTCAGGATGTATTTACGTATTTATATAATTTGTTACAAGTATAAAGCAGATATGAGCGAGACGTTATCCTGCGATTTTTCATGCAACTATTTCGTTCGAATGAAACAGTGTTTAAAGACGGTGCGCGATGGCCGAGAAAGAGTTAAATGGCAAAATCGTAGTAGGCATCAAGAAATTGCAAGAACGAACCGTGTAACGGTTTGCCGTGCCCCAGAAAACCGTGCAATAAAATTGTTAAGAATGTGCAACTGCTGCCCTTGTAAATCACGCCGGAAGACTTGCTCGGGCAGCTTCGTGCGTCACACAAAATTCGATCGGAATTGTAAACGACCGAGGAAAAGACATTCCCCGAAAACTCCTGGTAAAATAAACTCTTTTCCTACGGTCGTTCTATCATATTATCAGCTCCAATTACTCGACTGCGGATCTTTATGTAAAATAAAAATTTTCTTGGTTAATTACAAGACGCGGGAATCGTATATATTAAGCTGGAACGAAAGCTAAGATTCAGATATTTATTCATAGATTTATTCAATATCATATTTTCCATTCCGTTCTATTACGTTTTGCTATTTTCGAGGTAACTTCTCGCGTTATTGAATAAACCTGAATAAATGCCTTAACTTTATCTTCGATTCTTAATTTGAAAACGCTACGAACTTCATTTCCAACCCAATGTAAAAATTTCTTCCTCCTTTTAACAATTTTAGTAAATCGAAAACAACGTATGGACGTTTTTAAATCGTTTTAACGTCTTTACTGTTTTAAATTACATCCACTCATTTTCGTCATAAATGCATCAAATGGCGTCGTTTGAATGTTAATTTTCATTTACCATCGCGTAATATCATTTCGCGCCGTCTGCAAGTAGTCCACTTGATTTATTCCAGTTTTTAAACGATCGATTTCATTTGCAATCTTTCCTGTTCTTGATCGAACGTTCTGTGTTTTTACTTTATAATACATAATACTTTCCGTATTTTATTTATAACTCAGCGAAGTGATCGATACATCGTGGAACAATGGGGCTAAACGAATCTGTTGAAATTTCCGCTCGCACAAAGATCTCGCGCATCATTTCTACCAAAGGGCCACCGTCGAATAAATTATCGCTACTATTTGAGCGCTCGGTATCGGCCTTCGGAGAGCATATTACGAAACTCTCTGATTATATAAGCAATTTACTAGCAACGGAATAATCTTCGTAATCGAGGGGTCGAACCCGTTTCCCAGACTCGAGAGAGCGAAAGAGAGAACGAGAAGGAGACACTGGGAGATAAAGAATCACCGAGATAAACGATATACATAGCGTCTTCGCCGAAGTGTGTATCTAATGGTCCGTGGAATTTGTTTCGAAACGTGCCATCGAAGTCAATAACTAATAAGTAATACAATTCTGCGTGAACAAAGATCGAGAAATCTGCTACACTCGTTATGGCTAAAATTACTCTGCAAATTATTCTGTCTGCTACTTCTGGTAGACCAGGTAAGCTAGGAAATCGTTACATAATTGTGCTGTATCAAAATTATATAATTACCGACTTGTTGGTTTACCATTGAAGTTGTTAATGCTGTTGAAGGCTTCGCTAAACGTAGACGGGTAAACTACAAAAACATTTTTCACCCTATAAAGGAACAGGATACACAAAATGAAACATATTTTTACTTGGTATTTACTTTAATGGAAGATTAATTATCGAGGATTAAAAAGTCCTTGCCGTTGATCGCGGAATTTCAAGAATTATTATTCTTAGATAATTCTTTGATATACAGAACAGCAATTAAAGCGTATTAACAGGCCGGAGGAGTGTTAAAGATCGCAACACGAAGACAATGTTGTGTGGCGAAACAGTTTCGGAGGATGATCGATAGCGCGGTCAGCGGACACCGTGCGGAAAGAGAAGAAGGAGGTCTGGCGAAATAAAACAATATCGATCGGATGGTCCACGCAGCCAAGAGACCGAAGAAAGGAAAAAAAAGAAGCATTATCGAACCTAAGTAATTCTGCACCCTTCTATTATGTTCGGGGCATTCAGATCGAGGCACACCCCGCCAAGAGAGAGAAATATCCCGGTCCTCTCGCCGGGTTGCAAAGGGGTCGTCGTCTTTGTGCCTCGACTGCGTAAGATCAAAAAAGGGGGCCGGCTCGGGGGCTTTGTACGTAGCCATTTCGAATCACCGACCGGGCCAAACTCTCGACAAACAAATATCCGTCCGCCTTTCAATTTCAATTACGTTTATCGGTCGGTAATACACGCCGCGCGGCGCTCGGCCGCCGTCGCTTTTATCGATTCATCGGGCTCGCGGGCTCCAGACAACAAAAATTGTTACGTACACCGACGTATGCGTTAGGCGCGCGAATAAGTCCGATGCTTTTTAATTCAATCGTAACTTTGGTTTCAATCGTACTCTCCTCCCGCTCTTGGTGGCCTTCCAAAGTCTCGATCGTCAGCTTTGGAAATGCCCTCTTACGTGCAATCGATATCTGTTTGCCTTGAAATGTTATAAGTGAAATTCGACAACTCGGTCCGATGGGTCCCCCAATGAACGAAACGGAGAAATGAAAGAGTTCCCTGCACGAAATCGCACAGCGTGCTATGAAAATGGGCCCTACACGACAATCCAAAATGTAGAAATGGAAGCAGTTTCCTGCATAACATCGTAACGCGCGGTGAAAATGGGCCCTGCATGACGCAAAATGAAGAAACTCCATTACCGTTACTGGCAGAGAGAGAGGGTAACTGTACTCCCCTCAGTTCGAGTCAATTCCTTTCGCCGCATAAAAGACCAAGGACCGAGATTAGGGTTCTTCGGGCGACGACGACGCCCCCGATTTGCCCCTAACTCGAACACGACACCAGGCCCCATGGGAAAAATCATCGACAGTCAATCTGGATACGTTTCTGAAAGCGAACGCCGAGATATATTTAACCGATTTGCATCGTTATCGTACGTGCATGCGCATTTGCCCGCTCGCTGTCGCTGGATAGCGTATAGAATCTGCCAACAAGAACTACTTGCTGCACTAATTACGTGCATCAAAAAAACGTTGCATTTTAAAGTATCTTTTTACTGTTGAAACAGATGTATTGACCTTGAGGAAGAACGCGCACGGTCACTTCGAAAGGAGAGCGCGACGCAAACCGATCGGATCGTATCCAACCGACGATCGTGTTATTTCTGAAGTACGTCAATGTCAATTATTTTCGACGTAAATGCAATAAAAAAAAAATATATACTTTGGTCGATTACGAATTACATCTCGTCGTCGTTGATATAAAATTACTAAAAGATTATTTAAATTAAATCAAATCGAATAACAATTAGATGAATTAAATGAAGAAATAGTTCTTAATTGTTGAAGTCAAAATGTAAAATAAAACTCAAGAATTTTGTAACATTGTAATGGGTGGCGTGCGTCACGTCGAAGTGACGATCGACGATCAAAAAGACGACCGGCAGCCGGAGCGACGAACAAAACTAGAGTCGCGAGCTCAGTTCGACACTAGAGTCGGTTTAGGCAGGATATACCTGGTGCTGTTACCATTAGAATAAAGTTATTATATTGAAAAGTTACCTATTTCACTAAACTGATTTATTCCACTAAACATCATATCCCTTAACATTAATAAAAGATATAAAATTCTTCAAGAAGCAACTAAAGGGCATCATTCCTTCTCATGTCGCCGTTGCTCGTTTTGTTCGATGAGATAAACAGATCTTTGAGGAAAAGAAAAATTGTTCGTATCGTTTGCGGGACGTGGGAAAAGGGCTAATACGCGTAATACGGTACAATAATTATGATTATAATTGTAATACAATGCGACACGGTAATTAATACAGAAATACATTGTGTTCGATTCGAAATTGTTTATGTCCGTTTGCAAGAAGTCGCGCAAGGCTGTAAAAGTCTGCGAACGCACGAACTTTCGAGACAAGCAGCGATCAACGACGCTGAAAGATAACAACGACGCGATATAGGAGTCTCGAGGAATCGCACGATCCTCGGGCGACTGTCATCCGCGGTCTGATTCGCTGCCGGTGGATATCAGCGAGTCGTTTGAGAGCCACTGTGCCGGTCGCGCATTGAAAATCACTTAGTAAACGACGCTGTTATCGAAGAAGAATCGTCATCGTCGCGATTATCGAGCACGCTACTGCACAACCGCGGTTCAGCAGCGCCACGCGTCCATCGGTCGAATTAACTGTAGTTTGAAGGTGGCTCGAGGAACGAGCCTCGCGAGCGACTACTACACCGTACATATGTACAACGATACACGTGTATACGTGTAAACGTGGCCGTGCTCCGTATAACCTTCTAGTCGGATGCACACAACAGGCGTCTGAAAAGTAGGGAGCCCACCGAGACAGCAATTGCTCTCGAACCCTTTCCGAACCCGCCCTTTCCACGTTTATTTCTGTCCGCCGCAAGTCGTTCCTTCCTCGATGCCTTCGGAATTGGGTTAACCCGCCGATGGTCGTCCTCTGTATCGTCGCTCTTCTCGTTTCGACCAAAATGCTCCTTAGCCTAACCTCCCTTAACGGAAATTGCACGCTCAGACGCGTATGTAACTTATTTCGTGAAAGAAATAAACTAGTGTCTAATCGCTAGTGACTAATCCTCCAAACACAGGACTAAATGGGCTATAACCACCTAGCTATTTGTTTATCGGTATAATATATTGAGTTTTTCTAGTTCTGAATCTTTTCTAACACTTCACCGGTCGCTCCAACTTTCCTGCTGGTATATTTTTTTATATGAAGAGAGGTGCATCATCGTAGGTAGCCCACACGCGCCAAATATCTCAGGTCGGCCCTGACTGCACCGTGTCTGGTGTCGTTTTAATCACGAGAACGACACGAATGCTCGTATGGTAAAATTTGAGTCGGGGAAAACCAAAATTGAGAAAGTTTAACTTTTGAATTAAAGGCTCACGCCAGCCTATCATTTCTCCGGAACGCTTCGATGTCTTCCTCGTTTCTCTTTCTTTTCCATTGTCCGTTCTCTTTCACGGCTGAAATTTAAATCGCTTAATGCACGAGTAATTGCAATCGCAATTATATCGTTCCGAATGTCATTTTAATCAGAAAAAGAGACGAGTAAGAGGTTTCACAAAAAATATTGAAAGTTGCGATCTTTTGCTTGCGTTAGCGTGAGTCTTACCGATACTCGAAATACCTTGATGGCTTGGTCACTGGATCCAATACACCCCCCCCCCCGGTCATAGAGATAACATTTTAAGAACTGCGTCTCCTAGACAGACAACACACGCGCATGACTGCACACAGTCACCACATTACACTCTCATAACGCTAGACCACGTATACGTACCAGATGATTGCAAGAGTCCGGGATTCCACTCATGATTTCTCAATAATGCAAATACAGGGTTCCTTAGTAATCAAAATAGCTAGACGAAAGATCAATCTAGGGGGCTATTTGCCTCAAAGGTCCTATTTTTACGTTTACGACGCGTAATTCTCATTATTTGGCAGCATGTCGCCGAGCCGCGCGAAGGAATGGACAGGCGACAGTGCTGTCACCTATCGTGGCTGTCGATATGCTGCCGAATAATGAGAATTACGCGTCGTAAACGTAAACGTAGGATTTTTGAGGCATATAGCCCTCTAAATTGATCTCTAATCTTGCGATTTTGACTACTAAGAAACCCCGTCTCTGCATTTTAAGAACTGTGTCTCCCAGAAAGACGACACTCGCGCGAGACTGCGCTCGGTCACCACAGTATGTACACTCACACACTGCTACACCACGTATACGTACGCTAGGATTGCAAGGACCCGGGATTCCACTCTTGATTTCTCAATAATGCAAAGACGGGGTTTCTTAGTAATCAAAATCGCTACATGAAAGATCAATCTAGGGGGTTATTTGCCTCAAAAGTCCTACTTTTCTTAGTTTTACGACGCGTAATTCCCATTATTCGTCAGCATGTCGCCGAGGCGCAAGAAGCTATTGTATACCAACATCATTTTATTCTACATTCTACATAGATATCCGGCTTCCTGTTTCTACTATACAAACACATGATTTCATCCTTGACTCATCCTCAAACTCTGTCCCATCGTCGATCTCTGTACTTGGCACATCATAATCGGCCATTTGCTTAGAACACGTCATCTTCAAAACTCTGACCTTATCACCGTAGCCCTTACAATTCCTAAACTACCACCATTCAAGTTAGAACTAATACGTAAACCTCCTTTTCCTTTAACATTGAGGTTATTCTCGCTCTCAGATTCGCTCTCTGATTCGCTGTTCTCCTAAAATACATATTCGACTGTCGTAGACTACGGAATACTCCGCTAATGCACCATACATTGTCAACGTGTTAACGATTAAACTCCGTTGTTCTTTATGAATAAAATACTAATTCACGGAATACAACAAAGCAACGGACAGGCGACGGTGCTGCCGCTTATCGCGGCTGTCGATATGCTGCCGAATAATGAGAATTACGCGTCGTAAACGTAAAAGTAGGACTTTTGAGGCAAATAGCCCTCTAGATTGATCTTTCATGTAGCAATTTTGACTACTACGAAACCCCGTCTTTGCATTACTGTGAAATCAGGTGTGGAATCCCGGACCCTTGCAATCCTCGCGTACGTATACGTGGTTTAGCGGTGTGTTAGTGTACTGTGGTGACTGTGTGCAGTCACGCGGGAGTTGTCATCTGTCTAGGAAACGTAGTCCTTAAGAATTTCTGATATAAAAAATCATTTTTGATTGCTTCTTACTCATATTTCAGTTGTATTTTAGTATTTTAGTTGTAAGTTTTCATAACAGACTTCCACATATGATTGTTACCAAATACGCCGATGACTGTACCACTTGTCTTACGATTGTTATTCGCTTAATATGTTTTATAATAAATGATTTATGACCCGTAAAACTGTTTGATTTTGCTGAAAAATCTCTATTAGCTTATAATAATAAGTTAACCTCGTTCAGACGTTTCAAAAAAAGATAAAAAGATTTTTACTACGATTTTGGTTTAGAGCGCCAATCATTGCACAGTTTACCCTATCTCGGCTTTTTCAGAACTCTTGGGGTTGTTCAGTGGGCGTCACCCCTAGAGTATTGTGATTTCGGGATTGCTCGGTGAGAAGAGCACTGTACTCCAGGTAACTGAAATTTAACTGTCCTCTTTTGAATAATAACGATCGAACAAAATCTCTTCTTCACGGCAGTTGTTGATTTTATAAAACTTTCGGGGTTGCTCGTTGGGCGTGACCCCTACTAGTATTTATATATAGCTTCTGGGGTGGTTCGATGGGCGTTAGCGCGCGATAACTGAAATTTAACTTCTCGAATAATAGCGATCGAAAAATGGCGTCATCGAGATGTACGTTCGTCTACGATATACGTGTATGTGTGGTCGCTACGAGATACGGCACTGCTCCGAAGAAAGTCGTTTCCCCGAGAGTCGCGTGAAGCCGTTCTCGCCTGTGTGTTGCGCGTATCGCCGCGCGCTCTGACCCAGAAACCCACTTTCTTACCGAATTAAAAGCGACATCGCCGAGCGCACCGCGGCTCCGGATAGATATACGCCCGGCCAAATACATAGATCGCCGCGATCTCCGATCGCTCCTTCGATCACGGCTAGAAAATCGAGCTGTCGTCGATTGGGACCGCTGCTCCAACCGATAACAACCGTCACTGTGTTTTGTAATGAATTCTTATCGTTATACCATACCAATGAAAAATTTGTATTTGGATTACATAAAGCAAGCATACACACCGATTTCAAAACATAAGTATAACATTTATCGATAATAGAAAACAAAAATATAATTTTACGCAGAAGGAACTGCGAAATTTCTATAATGTCACTTTCGTTTTACACGGATAAAGTTGAAATTAACGATTGTTTTTTTTTTATTATTTCCATTATAATATCTGGTGTAACTTCCATTTTTTTTAATTATATTGTATTAAAAATACGATTGGGCATTGACGAAACTAACTTTTCTAACGATTCTAACGATTAAGCATCGATTGGTGCTTTTTCTTCGATTGTTAGCACTTTTCCTCTCGGAATTCTAATACACGCGAATCAAATTATAAGAAACATGATTTCTATCACTTCTAAAACTAATACTTTTAGAATATTTCATATTTTCCGTAGTTCTCTGCTCGGAATCCAGAGAAACGCTAAGTGACTTTATAGAAACTTCGCACTTGTGTTCTGCATCGCGCAGAAAAAAATGAAAACAAACGTAAATAGTGAACTAGAATGCGTAGTCCCTCTATCCGAGTGTCAACGAGGCATCAGACCAGATACGATAAATCAACAAAAATGGTGATATTTTTCAAATATCTATGAATATGAAGATGACTTTATAGAAATTTCGGCCACTGTACAATAATAATCCTCTTGGTACACGTGGAAACGTCCTCGATCTCTTGCCTAGATCGAAGAAAAGCGGCGGAGCAATATTAATGCAGTAGCAAACATTTTTCTTCAAAATCAAATCAATATCAACGTATTCGTGAGATTTTTCTGATTGAAATGGTACCAAACACGACACAATTTGGACAATTTGCAGTATAGCAAAACATTTGGACCATTTTTATGTGACGTGTCTATAAATCGACGAAGAAAGGTCTGCGAATTAATTTGTCCACACTGAGACACTCTGTACACGAATGTAATTGAATCAATACGTGTTCGTAATATTTAAAATTAATTAAAATTCTATTATAAATAATATACGAACGCATGTCGCGTGTATCGTTTACCTCCGGTCGCGCGAAAATACCAAAATGAATCGAGCAACGTGTGTTTGAATGCGGACCTCATTTGTCCGATACAATTCAATTATTCGAAGCAATTTTTGGACGAGGAGCGATGATTTTCGTGTGGCCAAAAATTATGCGACCGGTCGTGCTCGCGTGGAAAGCACGACTCGCACCTGTTCGACGGCTACGTAAATGTTTGCGGGTACAATATCGTGTTTGGCGATTGGCTGGGGCTCTCTCACCTGGCCGCAGGGACGTGTTTCTTTTTTCTTTCGGCTTTTTTTTCTCCGACTTCGAACCCTCTCGATACCGTGCTCCCGCCAGTCGCAAGGCGACCTCTGTGCACACAAACAGTCTCACCTGTGGTCGCTCGTCGTTGATCTCGAGATAACGATCACGCGATGCCACGCGATAATCCGACGTTTTACCCGGATCGTAGAATTCAACCAAACCCGCCGCCGCTGCGCTTTATAAACTCCCTGGCATCGACCGGTCAGCGGGATTACAAACCGCGGTGGTAATTAACACATTATCCGCCGACGATTATTCCACAATTTTTGGAAATTCATCGCGCCTGACTGAAGATTTCATCAACGGAAACTTCGATCGTGAACCAACAACGCAGGCTCAATAAATAACCTAATCATTTCGTTTGGGATTATTGTGCGATAGAAGTTTTCTACGCTTCCATTTGGCGCAGCAGACTTATCGGAGAGCCTATTAACACCTTAATTACCGGAAGCATATTAATAGGATTCTCGGTCACAGTATTCTATCGAAAACAGGCTCGAATGTATTCTTTTGAATAATAATCCCTGAGAGCTTATTAGATTTGTCTGTAGACAGCGAATCTTTACGTAAAATAAAAATTGTCTACCGGAATTGCAACAAACTGGAGAGAAGTAGAAAATTATGTTCTTTCTTAGCATGTTCAATAGATTGAAAATTATATATAATTGCCGTACCTTTTCTTTTACGGTTACAGTGATTAAGCACGCATTTATCCCGAAAAATGTTGTAGAAGAGAAGAGAAGAGAAGAGAAGAGAAGAGAAAATTTATATTTTTGTATGGCTACATTTATCTTAAAGCTTAAACATTGTTTACAAACCACTCAAATTTTATTTCATCTAAAATCAAGCGCGTAACATTCATATTTGTTAGACTTGTTAAAAACCTTCGTCACGAGTCTGGCTCGTCGAAATACGGCGAGGGGTTAAACTCTTTTAATGCTTTTACTGTTTTGAATTACACAAACTCGTTTTTGTCACAAATGCATAAAATCCGCTGTCTACTCGTTAGGAATCATTAGGAATCGTTACACTGTTACCGAGAGTGTTTTTCAGCTCACGATTGAAATAGTCATTGCTATAGAGAAACTTGTTAATAAATCCTTAGCCTTGTTGCGCAATTGTTTTGTTTTATATTATCGCCGGTAGGTAATACGTTAACGAGTTTCCGGTAGATAAGCCTGATAGGTGTTCTACTATATTTAATGAAAATATAAATATGTATGCGCATCGTTCCTTAAATTCAGCTGGAAGCGCATTTCAAGGCAACGCACGGCGCTGCTGAGTTCTAGGTCCGACTAGTAGACTCCTGTGAATCGTATCTGGGTAAACATGGCGACGAAAATGGCGGACGAACAAGTGAACGCGATGCTTCCGCGAGAATATGGGTCGTACATACAATAGTAATAGATACACGGGTGGGACAGTTGCTTTCTCCGAGGCTCTGCTCCATTGTTGACCTCGATAAGATGTCGGTGACCTATAACAGCCGCGACCTTCAAATGACCTTCGAAAAAGAACCGTGTCTCCTTCGGAACTCGACCGTGACACTTGTTGGAACTCCGGCCTCGAGCTTGATCACCTGGCTTTTCTCTTCGAACCGGGATCCATCGATCCTTCTTCAACTCTCCGGTCTCCGAAATACTCAATAATCTATATGAACCTTTATCTCGATCGGTCTATCTTTAAATATGAATCTTACAATTTCATTAAGGACTGCGTCTCCTAGATAGACGACACTCGCACCATCGCTACACCACGTATACGTACGCGAGGATTGCAAGGGTCCGGGATTCCACTCCTGATTTATGAATAACGCAAAGACGGGGTTTCTTAGTAGTCAAAATCGCTAGATTAAAGATCAATCTAGAGGGCCATTTGCCTCAAAGGTCCTACTTTTACGTTTACAAAACGTAATTCTCATTATTCGGAAGTATGTCGCGTAGCCGCGAGAAGCAATGGACAGGCGACGGTGCTGCCGCCTATCGCGGTTATCGATATGCTGCCGAATAATGAGAATTACGCGTCGTAAACGTAAAAGTAGGACTTTTGAGGCAAATAGCCACCTAGCAATTTTGACTACTGAGAAACCCCGTCTTTGCATTATTGATAGATCAGGAGTGGAATCCCGGACATACGTACGCGAGGATTGCAAGGGTCCGGGATTCCACTCTTGATTTATCAAAATCGCAAAGACGGGGTTTCTTAGTAGTCAAAATCGCTAGATTAAAGATCAATCTAGAGGGCTATTTGCCTCAAAAGTCCTACTTTTACGTTTACGACGCGTAATTCACATTATTCGGCAGCATGTCGCGGAGCTGCGAGAAGCAATGGACAGGCGACGGTGCTGCCGCCTATCGTGGCTGTCGATATGCTGCCGAATAATGAAAATTACGCGTCGTAAGATTAAAAGTAAAACTTTTGAGGCAAATAACGCCCTAGATTGATCTTTCATCTAGCGATTTTGACTACTAAGAAACCTCATTTTTGTATTATCGAGAAATGAGAACACGAATCCCGCACCCTTGCAATACTGGAAAAAGGAGTGTACTCCCTTAAACAACATTGTGAATAATGGTGCGGCAATTTTCAGTGATGACTCTGAGTCACCCCTCGGCTGCTGACGGTTAAAATTTTGCGTACTTCAAGTAAAAGATGTATTCGATAAATTCCCAAATGTAAAGGTTTTCTTAAGGCGGTATACTCGTTTCCGTGTCGCGGAGCTGCGGGAAGCAATGGACAGGCGACGGTGCTGCCGCCTATCGTGGCTGTCGATATGCTGCCGAATAATGAAAATTACGCGTCGTAAGATTAAAAGTAAAACTTTTGAGGCAAATAGCCCCCTAGATTGATCTTTCATCTAGCGATTTTGACTACTAAGAAACCCCGTCTTTGTATTATTAAGAAATCAGGGGTGGAATCCCGGACCCTTGCAATCCTCGCGTACGTTATGTGGTCTAGCGGTGTGTGAGTGTACTGTGGTGACTGTGTGCAGTCACGCGCAAGTGTCGTATGTCTTGGAGACGCAGTCCTTAAGAATTTCTGATATAAAAATTCATTTTTGATTGCTTCTTATTTATATTTCAAAGCAACGTTGTAAGTTCTCATAACAGAGTTCCACATATGACTGTTGACAAATGTGCCGATGACTGTACTATTTGTCTTACGATTGTTATTAGCTGAATATATTTTCTAAAAGATTTATGACCCGTAAAGCTGTTTGATTTTGCTGAAAAATCTCTATTAGATTATAATAATAAGTTAAGCTCGTTTACACATTTAAAAAATAAAATAAAAGGCTTTTACTACGATTATGGCTTAGAGTGCCAATTATCGTACAGTTTAACCTATCTCGGTTTTACAGAACTCTTAGTGTTGTTTGATGGGCGGAGCCGTGTGCTGTGCCGGTGTCATTTTTGACCGCGAACATCTAAATTGTCATTAAACTAACTGAATAGCTGTTTCATTGAGGATGTCGGAAAGACTAATGTGTCTACACGAGATATCATAAAAAGTTAATTTTTAAAAATTATTAATTAGAGCTGTGAACTGTCCTAAGCATATTACCAATCACATAACTATAAAAATGGTCCGTTGTCCGAGGGTTAAAAATGGTCTAATTAATTTCATAGACTTACGGTGTCAAATCTTAGCATACAGTATAATACATACTCGGAAAGTTCATGACTGTTCTTTAAATTGGAATCTCTAAAAACATTATTTAATATTCAGTTTAGCATTCAAACTCGTGCAGCAGGGTAACAAATTGTGTAGAACAAAAATATTACAGCTTGGATATAGTATCTGCTATCCGAGTAAAATGTCCTTTTTATCCACCACGGTAAAAGGGACATTTTACAGCGTTTAGGCTGGCTCGTCCACGCCGTGCGTCGACGGGGAAGAGGTGGTATTTGCATTTAAGGCCAATGGGATACACATGGTTATCGTCCTCTTGAATCGCCGACCGGCGCCGTTTCCAAACGGTGGTCTAACTTGTTGCACGTGTCCGAAGAATTCGTAAAGGTCAAAGAATGGCGCGAACGGCATAAATCAGCCGGCGTTCAACGGCCGCAGTAGCCTAAGTGCGCATTGGTCACCGATATCGACCAATCGAACGTTAGAAACCATCTTTTAAGCAAAAAACACTTAAGCAAAATGCATGCAAAAATTCGTAACGCTGCTTCGAACATTGTCGAATATACAGTTTGAACGTCGCTTGCGTGAAGCTTGTGGTTCCTGCGAAATAAATTCGCGAAGGTAGGTTCGCAAATCAGACCTTCGTACCTAATTTCTGAAGTACAAACTTAAACTCTTTGAGGCACACGATTTTAAAGAAAATAAAAATCCAAGTTGCACAGATGTTTTTTTAATGTCAATGTAACTTCAACTTTTCGAGGTGGGTTAAAATATATTCCACCATGCGCAGAAAGCTAAGCAAAAGGTGGGACAGTTTGTAACCCACCTAATCCCAAAGAGTTAAATTGTCTATAATTTCCATAACAGAAGATACCAGCAAAATGTTCTTTTTCCCGAATATTTTGGACTTTGCAAGGACCGTGAAGGTTTAACGCGCAATATTCCGGCGTGCAGGAAGTTGGTCAAGCTTACCTGAACGCTCGAGCGGCCAGTGAGCATTACCACTCGTTTTTCCGAATCGGAGCGAGATAAACGTAATATCCGGATAAAGAGTTTCGACGAACGAGCCGAAGATAAACAGGCTGACTAGCTCGCTAAATCGTAGGATCGGCAAGTAACGCGACAGCCGTTCTCGTTCATCCATTATTCCAGCGGCCTCTGGGACCGGCAGGAAATTAGCCGATCGAATTGCACGGACCCGTGTTGTTCGAGTGGTGTGCTCGTCCATCGGACGGTCAGTTAGTCAACAATCGACGAGACGAAACCAGCCGAGACGAGACGCGACAGTGAATAAATAAGAACGATTTTTCGACGGGTCGTCGATTCGTTCGCCGAGGCATTGGCCTAATTGCCGAGTCAGGGACACGGGGCCAGGCTTTTCGACCGTTGTACCCTGCCCGCCATCAAGGACCCACCAGTTCGTTCACACCTCCTACGTACTGTCTCCCTACTATTTTTAGATCGATACATGTACACTGGTGATCACTTGATTAGGCTCCGGTGAAAATATGTATAAATATATCAAAGAAAAAAATTGTGGTCAAAATTCATGATAATTAGTGAATTCGTTTATAATATGAATTTGTAAGTGATATATGCTTGCGTCGATATGTACACTTGCAAGAAACTCTGTGTTTGTAAATATGAAATAGGAATTGTGGGCGAAATTCTTGCTTCTTAGTCAAATTCGTTTATAATATGAATTTGTAAGTGATATATGCTTACATCGATATGTACACTTGTAAGTAACTTTGTGTTTGTAAATGTGAAATAGGAATTGTGGGCAAAATACATGATTATTAGTTGAATTTGTTTATAATATGAATTTGTAAGTGATATATGTTTACACCGATATGTACACATCCAAGAAACTTTGTGTTTGTAAATATGAAATAGGAATTGTGGTCAAAATTCATGATGATTAGTTGAATTCGTTTATAACATAAATTTGTAAGTGATATATGCTTACATCGATATGTACACTTCCAAGAAACTTTGTGTTTGTAAAAATAAGATTATAATAAGATTACTTCACTTATAATAAGATTATAAGTATTATATCCATTATTTTTTGTATCATTATTATCATTGTGCTAATATGGGTCGCGGAAAGTCATTGACTGTTGAGGAAATTGGAAAAATTAAAGTTTTAAAAGAAAAAGGGCATTCGAACCGATAAATTGGAAAAAGAATTAATAGGAGTGCTAAAGAAATTAATAATTTCTGTAACGACCCTGGGAATTATGGAAAAAATTATAAAGACAGAACAAAACGAGCTACAACGAAGAGGGAAAGGAGATCAATTTTACATAAAATTTCGAATGCAGCAGTTTCCCTTAAGAAGGTCAAACAGGAAGTTGGAACAAAAGCGTCAGTTTCGACTATTAGACGTGTCATACAAAGTGTTCCATACATAAAACGCAAAAAAATTCAAGGAAAACCTGCGTTAACGAGAAGGCATATTTAAGCCCGACTCCTATTTGCTAGAACGCATACGAGTTGCACTCAACAATGGTACAATATAATTTTCTCAGATGAGAAAAAATTCAATCTGACTGGACCAGACGGATTTTCCTACTACTACCATGATTTACGGAAAGAGAATCGAATTCTTTCCCAACGTCATTCATTTGTTATTTGTAGTATTCGAGGCTATTCAAGTGAACAGCACTGTACACTTCTTTTTCACGCGAAAAATAATCGACCGAAGGACGGTCGACGCGTTCCGGAGAAAAAAGATTAAGATCTTCAAGAGAAAAATTATATTCTAACGCTACTTCAACTTATTTCTTTAAATGTAGAATAACCCCCTTGTTTCTAAGAAATAGATTTATTGAATAATTTCAGCTACTCGATTTCTGACACAAATGAACAATGATAATTCTACGTGTGCAGAATCGGCAAATGAATTTATCACCAAAATGGGTCGTCGAGATTTGAACCAGTAAAAAGGTTGACAGAATTCAAGAATATACTATTTTCAACATATGGTAGAATCAGTAATGAGGAAAATAAATTTTTGCTTGGCTTCTATAGGCTGGAATTGATGGTACAAAATTTTATTCTGCGTAAAGATCCTGTTGCTAACACGTTCGAGCTTGTTGGCTCGAACAGCCTAGGGGAAATTAATTTCTATCGGAAAATCGGGGATCATTGTCGAAGATACAGGGCTTGGAGAGAGATCGGCAATAGGATCGAGGATCGCACGAAAGTCTTAATACCAGGGACGCGATCGCCATACCTATACGGCACGGCGAATGAACAGAAGGAGCAGTGTGATCGGTAAGGAGGACGATCGTCTTTCCCGCTGGTGGTGGCTGTTTATACCTATTCGACCCGTTGAATTTTCATCGCGTGCCAAGATTTAAAATGCATCCGCTCCAGCGGCGCGGCGGCGAGGCTGTACCCGTTCGTTCACCGAAACGTTTTGATGAAAAAAATGCAAACGCGGGGAGAGAGACGTGGCTAAAGAGAAGGGGAGTAAAAGAGAGAGAGAGAGAGAGGAGGCGGCGAGGAGTGGGGAGAAGAGGAAGAGAAAGGGGCAGGAGGGGCTCCGGCGGCAGCACTGCGGCAGAAAACTGGTCCAGGTGCAAGCTCGATACTCCCGGAGAGCGTGATTCGCGTTGAATATTCGCCAACTGGAATTCCTTATCCCTGCAAAGCCGGCGTTGCCCTGCGAACGCAACGGTACTACTCCCTTTTCAGCTCGCTCCTCCTCGCTACAAGCGCACGATCGAATATCTCGCGCCGATTAGAAGCTTCGCGACCATCACGGCGCCTACTCGCGCGTCCTTTCATAATTAACCCTCCGTAAAGCCACTTTCGCATAATTTCGTCCAGCCGAAAATTTCACTTTTGAATCCTCTCAAAGGAAAAGGCCCACATTTTTCCGAATTTGATCCGTAAAACTTTTATATAATTTATTGATAAGGGTATTAACACTGTGTACTTCGAATTGTTTTTCAATTTTGTTGCCAACAACTTGCTCCTTATCCCTGCAAAGCCGGCGTTGTCCTGCGAACGCAACGGTACTCGCTTTTCAGCTTGTTGTTCTTCCCGACAAGCGCACGATCGAATATCTCGCGCCGATTAGAAGCTTCGCGACGATCACGGCGCCTACTCGCGCGTCCTTCCATAATTAACCCTCCGTAAAGCCACTTTCGCATAATTTCGTCCAGCCGAAAATTTCACTTTTGAATCCTCTCAAAGGAAAAGGCTGAGAGGCCCTCATTCTTCCGAATTCAATCCATAAAACTTTCATAATTTATTGATAAGAGTTTTAATACGGGGGTCGGCAGAAAATTAGTAACATCCAAACTGTTCCATTTCCAACCTGAGATACCTAATAATTTTTTAATCAGGACACCAAGATTTATTGATTAACCCTTTGCACTTCGAATTATTTTTCAATTTTGTTGCCAACAACTTCCTACTATCTTAAGTGTTTCATTTAAAATTTACTTCAAATTCATTTCAAAATTTACAATTTTGTTTACTAATTATATTAAACATAGCTCTCAAACTCTGTTGTAATTTTTTTTGTGGAACTTATACTTGTGTTTAACTAAAAAATACTACCTAAATAAATAAATGAAGAACCAAATACATATAAAAACACGTTTCATTTACATTTTCCCTTGGCCGGTGTCGAGTCACACTCGACAAAGGAGTGCACAAGGTTACAGTAGAGACATGACTAAATATCCTAGATTTTTTCAATTATTGTCGCAGGTCACAAACTGATCCCTTAAGAGATTCGAATACCGCGAAGAAGAGGTTCTAGTTTCTACCCTTGACTTAACTTTTGTCCAATTTCGATCCGAACGTCATTGCAATGCTAGTGCCAGAATGAATGCAAAACTCATTTCACCCGCGTACACTGAAGGACTCCGTCTCCTAAACAAACGACACTTACGCGTGAGTACAGACAGTCACCGCACTACACTCACACACCGCTAGACGTACGCGAAGATTGTACGGATCCATTGATTTCTCAATAATGCAACGACAAGGTTTCTTAGTAGTCAAAATCGCTAGATGAAAGATCAATCTAGGAGGCCATTTGCCTCAAAAGTCCTACTTTTACTTAATTCTCATTATTCGACAGCATGTCGCGGAGCCGCGAGAAGCAATGGACAGGCGACGGTGCTGCCACCTATCGTGGCTGTGGATATGCTGCCGAATAATAAGAATTACGCGTCGTAAACGTAAAAGTAGGACTTTTGAGGCAAATGGTCCCCTAGATTGACCTTTCATCTAGCGATTTTGACTAGGATGACATCCCGTCTTTGCATTATTGATAAATCAGGAGTGGAATCCCGGGCCCTTGTACTGTGGTGACTTTGTGCAGTCACGCGCGAGTGTCGTCTGTCCAGGAGACGCAGTCCTTATGAGATTCGAATATAGAGATGATGAGGTTCTACCCTTGACTTAACTTTTGTCCAATTTTGATCCGAACTTCAATTCTATGCTAGTGCCAGAATGAATGCAAAAATTATATCACCCGCGTAGACTTAAGGACTGCGTCTCCTAAACAGACGACACTTGCGCGTGGTTGCACACAGTCGCCGCACTACACTCACACACCGCTCGACGTACGCGAAGATTGTACGGATCCATTGATTTCTCAATAATGCATTGACAAGGTTTCTTAGTAGTCAAAATCGCTAGATGAAAGATCAATCTAGGGGGCCATTTGCCTCAAAAGTCCTACTTTTACTTAATTCTCATTATTCGACAGCATGTCGCGGAGCCGCGAGAAGCAGTGGACAAGGCGACGGTGCTGCCACCTATCGTGTCTGTCGATATGCTGCCGAATAATGAGAATTACGCGTCGTAAACGTAAAAGTAGGACTTTTGAGGCAAATGTCCCCCTAGATTGACCTTTCATCTAGCGATTTTGACTAGGAAGACATCCCGTCTTTGCATTATTGATAAATCAGGAGTGGAATCCCGGAGCCTTGTACTGTGGTAACTGTGTGCAGTCACGCGCGAGTGTCGTCTGTCTAGGAGACGCAGTCCTTATGAGATTCGAATATAGAGAAGATGAGGTTCTACCCTCGACTTAACTTTTGTCCAATTTTGATCCGAACTTCATTGCTATGCTAGTGCCAGAATGAAAGCAAAAATTATATTATCCGTGTACACTCAAATCCAGGTTCGTTATGAAAGCTGTCGACATCGCCATGCCTAACCAACAGCACTGCAAAGTTTAACTAATTTCTAGGTGGATGTAGCAAGGATATTATTTCTAAGTGGACTGGGTACTTCGATCGACGCGTATCAGACGTCATTCGCGACGATTCCACGATTTCACAGCGGGCACCAGGGAATTCCTGGTTTCAACTTTCAAAGATCCAAGGACGGATCCTTGGAAGAAGTGACGCGTTCGCCGCGACGCTCGTCGTTCCTCGTCGTCTGTTCGTCGATGGATTCCGTCCGCTTTCGCTCGTCGAGATAAGATTAAGCACGTTTATCGCCGCGATAGAATCCCCGACCTGTGAAATCGAGCGATCGCGCAACGGCCGAGCGCACGGTGCAAAATTGTTCGTACATATCGATATCTACAGTGTACATAAAATAATTGTGTAAGGTGGAGTCAGGTAAGTTCGCAAACGGAGCAAATGCATACTCGTACACTGGTTATTTTTATTATGATATGAGCGAAATTTCTCTGGCTTGTATTTATTAATGTACTATAAGTTAATTCGAACTATTCGACATAGATGTCGCCCAAGAATAAAGCTGTTTTCCTAATTCAATGTAATAAAATGCAATAAATAATTTTATAGCAGGCTTGTTAATGATTCTGCTCTTGTCCCGTTGCACGTGAAACAAGGTTTGAAAGCATTTTTAATTCTAACGGCGATCTTGCCCTATTTTCTGGAGAAAGTGCAGAGTAGTTGACATTTTGTACAATATCCTACCAAAATGAAAATTTTCAAGAAAAATTAGAATCCTACGTAAAATTAATTCACCAGTAATAACTGTGCAAAGCGTTTGAAATCTAACTTTACAAAAACCAGTCTGCACTTACCCACTTCACCTTAATTTATTATGGCAGTTATGAAAATAATGTAGCCCTACGTGGGCTACCTGTGTCGTCATGTTTCTGAAAAAAAATCTGAAATACGTATTGAAGTCCCCATTTGAATACACAGGGTGGTTCACGCAACTTGCACACCTTTATAACTTCCAAAGTATGCGTTGCACGAAAAATTTTTGTATAAAGAAGTTGCATGGTTTGAAGAGATACATTACATAATGTATCTATTTTTTTACGGGTGGAAGCGTTTCGGAGATTTGAAGGTCGACTTTGTTTTTCGAAATGGAATGCTATATTTTTTATACCAAGATATGGAAGAATGTCGAATACGGAGTAAAAAAGTATTACAATAACGGAGTAAAGTATTACATAATACAATATCAAGTTCGAAATTCAACCTTATCACAGATTTCCGCAGGATATCATGATAGACGTTGCCGTGTTTACAAAACATTGTCACGTAAACATCCCGCTGTACTGCGGAAATCTGTGATAAGGTTGAATTTCTAACTTGATATTACGCGAAGAAAATTTTCAGGAAATAAAGTGAAATTACTCGTTAACTATTAGGTTTAGGGCTAACGAAGGTCAATACTTTTTTATTCAGAATTGCGATGCTTCTATATTTTGGTACCAAAAATATAGTATTCCACTTAAAAAAACAACATCGACCTACAAATCTCCGAAATGCTTCCATCTGTAAAAAAAAAATAAGTACACTAGATAATGTATCCCTTCAGACCATGCAACTTCTGTATACAAAACTTTTTCGTGCAAGACATACTTTGGAAGTTATATAGGTATGCAAGTTGCGCGAAACACCCTGTATAATCGTTGGAATGATGAAAGCATTAACACTAAACCTGCCATCACCGGTTGAAACGACCGGTTCCAAATTTTTATTTTACGATATTGATATAATAAAAATAATTTTATAAGAAATGATTGTATAGATATCTTTGGTGGAGCACATATTACAGTAGGAGCTGCACAAAGTCTGAATAAAATCAATCTTGTCATTTTTATAAGGGAACATGTACAAGTTACTTTTAAGGCTCGGTAGGTTTAGAGTTAATGGGGAAAAGTAAATATTGGAAAGTAAGAAAAGAGTGGGATAAAATAGGAAACAGTGTAAAATATCAAATAAGATAATATAACAAAACTAATTTTATAAGAAATGATTGTATAGATATCTTTGGTGGAGCACATATTACAATAGGAGCTGCACAAAGTCTGAATAAAATCAATCTTATCGTTTTTATAAAGGAACATGTACAAGTTACATTTAAGGATCGATAGGTTTAGAGTTAATGGAGAAAAGTAAATATTAGAAAGTAAAAAAAGAGTGGGATAAAATAGAAAAGAGTATAAAATAACAATAAAGATAATATAATAAAACTAATTGTATAAGAAATGATGGTATAGATATCTTTGGGGAGTACATATTGCAATAGGAGCTGCACAAAGTCTGAATAAAATCAATCTTGTCATTTTTATAAGGGAACATGTACAAGTTACATTTAAGGCTCGATAGGTTTAGAGTTAATGGGGAAAAGTAAATATTGGAAAGTAAGACAAGAGTGGGGTAAAATAGAAAAGAGTGTAAAATAACAATAAAGATAATATAATAAAAATAATTTTACAAGAAATGATTGTATAGATATCTTTGGTGGAGCACATATTACAGTAGGAGCTGCACAAAGTCTGAATAAAATCGATCTTGTCATTTTTATAAGGGAACATGTACAAGTTACTTTTAAGGCTCGATAGGTTTAGAGTTAATGGGAAAAAGTAAATATTGGAAAGTAAGAAAAGAGTGTAAAATAACAATAAAGATAATATAATAAAACTAATTTTATAAGAAATGATGGTATAGATATCTTTGGGGAGCACATATTGCAATAGGAGCTGCACAAAGTCTGAATAAAATCGATCTTATCATTTTTATAAAGGAACGTATACCAGTTACTTTGAAGGCCTGGCAGGTTTAGTGTTAATGGTGAAAAGTAAATATTGGAAAGTAAGAAAAGAGTGTAAAATAACAATAAAGGTAAATCTTTGAAAATTGCAGTGTGTTCAATTTTGAAACACTTGACCCAAAATAACGCAACTATTTTTTATCTCGTAGTCTAAAATCGACAGAATGGGAGTAACACCCTTAAATCGGTTGTGTGCGATGGTCCACGGGCGTCGGAGGGGCAAAGAGGTGGATAAGAGGGGGTGGTCGACGCTGAAAGGATTAATGAAAACGAGGGTCCCGAAGTTGGGTCAATGGCGTAACCGTGGGGCGCGTGACTTGCTTCGGATTCGACGGACACACGGGCCTAAAACAATAGAGCGGCCCGGCCGCTCCTTCTTGTTTTAGCGAGACGATTAATCGTTGATAAACGAACAAACCGTCGCGGGTACACGGGAACAAAGTCGGTCGAATTAAATGAACACGCGCCGCGAATGAAATCCGCCCTCGACTGTTTCGGCGGTTAGAATTTAATTCGAAATATTTTTTCGTACACCACATAATCGAAAATTCTCTTCTTCGATTCTCCCGCTATTCGACCGTCGTTATTCATTGGAACAACACGATCCGCGTCGCGATTTGTTTACAGGAATAACAGAAATCACGGGCAACGCGACAGGAAGGCAAGAATCGACGATTTTTAAAACCATTGTCGATGAAACGGATTGGGTGAACATTTTTGCACGGGTCACACTCGGTGTCAGAGTTTTCCTGTTAAAAAATTTCGAATTCGAACAAAGATCACAAAGGGCGCGAACGGTATGGCCAACGTTCTCCTGCTTGGAAGGGTTAATTCTCTTTGTGCGAATTTGTTGAAATACTGTCAGCGTGAGGGAGTCGTTAAAAATATTTCTGCGAATTACTCGGAGTTAGCGAAATCTTATTAAAAAAATTTCGAACAGTAAGGAAAATCATAAGAGTGTCAATGGAAAATATATTGTCACGTTAGTTATCGTTTCCTATCGTCGCGGACTTGGTTCTCCGTGCCTAAAAGAATTAAAGGGAATAGGATCTTCGGCGAGTGTCTCGTCCGATCGATAGTCGGTCGCCTTCGAGTGGAAACTCGCGTATGAACCGGCTAGGCTCCTGGAGCTAATAAGACACATAGTTCGCCGGTGCATCGAGCCTTTCGCAGCGTCAAAGCGAATCCATAATTACATTTTCATCGTCGGGGCGTTCACGATCGTACGGAGGGCGGGGGGACGGTTCCCAATCAATCGTACCCGCTAAACTACGGAATCAGTTTATCCAGTAACGGGATCGTTTCAACATTTAAATGATTCATGCCACTGCCGTGCATCCTCCTTGCTCGAGGAATTCTCATGAAACGCATGAGCTAAGAGAACAGGTGTAATCATCGTCTGAAAAATACTCGTCAACAAAGGATTCTCGGAATGACTTGGCCGCACGTGATCGGCAGACTGCGGATTTTAATGCACTTTCGAAGAAATTGAATTTAAAGAAGATTTTAAAAAATCGAAGATTATTACATCGTTTCCCACGTAATAATTAAAGAAATAAATTATTATTGAACTCCTGTTTCTCAAAATTGATGCAGAACATTTGAAGTAAGATTATCTTAGTAAGATTGTTAGTGATATTGATTAGCAAGATCAGATAAGTCTAGTGATTAGACCTAATGAACGCGATCGAATCGATAGCCTAGAGAAATGAGGGTGCGGAACAACGAAGAAGGGGGGAAGGGGGTGGTCTCGAGGTGTACTCTCACGCGTTTTCAAGTATGAAAGACTTTGCCTTTGTTCTGGAACACAACGACGGCCCCTAAACGCGCGAATGTGTCGTTAGAATATTATTTGATCTACAGGATTTCTTTTCTCCAAAATCGAGTCTCCCTTATTCGATTATTTTTCGCAGATGTATCGAGCGTTACATCGGTACGCCGATAAGAGGTTTCCCGTCTTCAAGGGGACGGTCTTAGTCTCCTCTTAGCGAGGGGTGTAACGCGCGGCCGATGGACGCGATAAGTGGGTGTTTACGCGCGCCGAATCCGCGCAAGCCGTAATAAAATGCAATGAAAGTTGCGGTTCGCACGCCTCCGACGGATATATCGCGTACGACGACGACGATGCGACGTCCGGATCGATATTACATGTACATACACACGGCACACGCGGCCCGCTCACCGCTCGGTTCGGTTTGGAGGCCGGGCTCGATAGCAATTCGGTGTTTTACGATGTTGATCGACCCGCCGACATAATTACGAACCCGTGCGTCTGACGTCCAATTAATTCCTGCCGGACCGTCGGGTTTTCACGGACATCTTTCGCGTCGATTTTATCAGACGTTTTAATCCCTCGGTGCAGCAGAAACAACCTGTGTAACTATCCGTTCGATCGAATCAAGAAATCAGCGTGCCACGTTCGGATATTTGCATTCTGGGGTGATGATTTTATTGAGATTGTATTTTGAAACTCTAAATTTTCCATTGCGAGTTTCCCTGCCTGACGCAGAGGCTCAGGTCAGGCCATAGAAGCCATGTGTCCGCTGACCGTTTCGGCGATGCAGGGTTCACGGCAAAGTTTTCCCTTCTTCAGTCTTTTTAGCGAGTAGTCGTGCAACAGTCCTCGACCGAGCAACGCCTTGCTCATTCGAATTGTGATTTCCGTGTCTTTACATTTTTTACTTTATCGATAAACAGTTTTCTTTTACAGCCGATTGAGTTCAATCCTTATTCTGCTATTAAAGGATCCTCAACAGATTTTATTCGTTGTCATCTCTAATTTTTGATTATTACTGCAGGTTGCATTACGACTGCGGGTTTCTGCTGGTTAGGGATCTCTGAATCCTCATTCTTCGACCATCTTTGAGCACTTTCATACAGTAGACTTCCCTATAACGTGATCAGAAACTTGTTTAAAAAGACTGCATATACGTATTACATTTTGCAGTAACTGTACAGTACGTACATTTACGCTGTACACTTGCCGCCACAAAAGATATAGATACACAGTAATTTTAAACAATTTTTTCATCGCGTTATATGGGAGTTCACTGTAGCTAGCTTTTAATCAGCTTCCTCTAGCTCTCAAGTCTCCCGACTCGTAATGCCTGATTCTGAGGCATCCGACGCCTTGCTACGATCGCGACACGTGTCCCTAAAGTACTCCTACGCTTCGAGACTCCTGGATTAGCCAAAGCGGACTGTTCGGTGCCTCTCGCTGGCTAATAGAAGCTAAAAGGCGCGAGTAGAAAGTCGCTGAACTAGGTTCGGGGGCGCAGATCGTGGGGCTGCAGGGGTTGCGGGGCTGCGGCTCACCCTGTTTTCGACGGCAACCCCAGAGAAGGTTAAATCGGTGAAGGTGTCGTAACATTATTACGGGGGCATAGCGAGCCGACGATATAGTCCGTTGCGTAATACACCTTGTCATCCCCATCCGGTTCGGGGCTTTCCCGCTCGCGAATATCTGGTGTAATATTCCGTAACTCGCGGGAGGTGGTATCACTTCCCGTTTCATCGAACTTTTTATTAATAACGAGCCATTGTTTTCGAACTGCATGGAAGAGTCTGCTTTCACGGTTCGTTGTCGTTTATTTTCGACTTCCGCCAAATCCCCGAGACTTTCACTGCTTTCTGGCGATTTATGTCGACTCTTGCGGTTGATGCTCTTCGTCAACCCTATCTTGATTAACCCTTACCTCGAAATGTCACGCGAGAGCTTGACGAGTCCTAGTTGTCCGAGGAAGACAATTTTTAGTTGGTTCGATTAAATATACGAACCCATTAAAATTTTAATAGTCAGGCCTGTTGGCATCGCGTCCAACAATATTTTGACATTTTCCTAAATATCATTCTATTAACTAGGTTCGCGCAGCGCTAAGAGTGACTGTCTTAACACATTACCGATAGCCGATTATTAGGCTTTTCATTAATTGTGCTGTACCAAATGGAAGCTTAAAAATCTTCTTTTACACAACAATCCCGAAGGAAATTATTGGATTTTGTTATTGAACTTGAGTTGTTGAAGTTATTGAAGCATTCTTTTAAAAAACCCTCAGCCACGAACCACAGACTCTCAACAATTATGGAATAATCACCGGCAGGTAATGTGTTAACATTTCTCTCCATTTTTCTATAATTATATACCCACAGAAATAGATTTGCATTCAGCATCAAACGCAATGTTTCCTCTTATGAAATATAAAAGTAAAAATAGTTACAATTTAAAATAATAACATCGACAACGACGTCGTGGTCGTCACGTTTACATGACGCAGGTAAGGAACGACTACGACGACGAATCGATCTCTAAGTACGATAATCGTTTGGCTCCGAGATGACCTTGGTGAGACTCGAGTGTCAAGCTTTTAAATGTAACTCTACAGTTTCTATAGCTTCCGCTTCGAATTTGGCGCAACAGCTTTGTACAAAACGAACCGATGCAAGTGCTCCGCGATTAGGATAAACTGGGAACCTCTGATCCGATCATCGACTGCGTTGCGTAATGTGTTCGAGCACTTTCGCCGCTCGGATGTAAGTTGTCGGTTCGACGAAACAGCGCGATTTCCAGTCACTCGGCTCCTCCGAGATTTCCGTGGATCCAGGTTAACAAACCAGCCGGGGAACGATCGGATCTTTTATCGGCATAGCGATCGGGCGATTCCCGGCCGAAGTCTTGTCACGCTTGTCGTCTTCTCGAACACCTTATCGGCTTGTGCGCGGTGTATAACGTACATGTACGCGTACACATGGGACGGAAGCACACAGCATACAGACGTACGGGACCGGCGCTACATAATCGATATCTCGGCGTGGCCAAATGCCTTCTAACACCGGTTATTGATTTGCAACTCCACCTCTGGCCGGCGTGTACGCGCATAACGCCGGCATAATAAACCAGCTCTAACATCCGTCCCGGCGTTAATGTCGATCCAAGAAAGATAACACCACCCGGTTGACCTTGGCACTCGAACATATCCTGGACAAATCGCGTCCTGCTGATCCATTAACTGGAGGAGCACCGAGAACCAGAACTGTTCGGATAACGGAGCGCGTATACGTCGAACAAGTTTTCCATGACCGGATAACCGCCTTGACGATTTCCAAAGTGAAAACCTCGGTGAAAGCTGACCGTTTCTCCTAGACGCTCGGGGAACTCGCGAATTCAACCCTTTCGACGAATTCTGCCCCTCGATTTCGTCCGCGGATACACAAATCGGGAGAAGAATATTACTGCTCCACCGGGAGAGAGGCAGGTGGACGAAGAAAATGGTTATTTATTTATATCGAATTTAGTTTATTATTAACCCTCCGTCTGGAAACTTATTTTAACGGCGCCGTTCGGATCGTTCGTGTTCACGAATAATTTTCTTGCTCAGGTTTTGAAAGATGTTTTTCAATTCTGGAATGTATTAAGAATTTCTGGACATAAACGACGACCCGGGTCGCAGACGGAGGGTTAAGTTCAGATTATTTCCAAGAGGTCGCATTTACAATGGGGTATTTATTTTACGTCAGCGTCCCCTATGATAATTACGAGCTATCGTAGATGAGATAGATGATTGTCGGGCGTTAGGTTAGGCTGTCCTCCGTGCCGATACGTCAGAACGAATAATAATAGTTGAACGAGGAATCGATTCACGCGGAAAGCGGTGAAAAGCGAAGGAAAGGGGCGTACTCGGTCTCGTCTGCACGTGTAAAACGAAACGACGACGCAAGGACGATACGAATAACGATAGCGTGTAACGGGCGAGTTCTGGACGCGTGTAAAACGACGTTGTTACATTATCTAGCCCCGAGCAAGCAACAGACTACCGGAGCAAGTAAATAATTAACCGGGGTAAAATCGCGCGACCCGTTGATTAATTAACCCGGTCCGTCGCGTCGAGTCGCGTCGAGTCGCGTCGCGTCGAGTCGCGTCGAGTCGCGTCGCGTCGACCGGACGGACCCCCTTTAACGATTTCGCGTTCCGTTCGCGATGCAGTTAAGTGGCGGCTTCCTTCCTTTTCTCTATCCGGGTATCCGCGAATATGTATTTGATCTTCCGTCTTCTTGGATTTCAAGAAGGTGTCGCATGTTAAGACAGTAAAAAGATTAAACTAACAATTATCAATTTCTTAACGTTGCACCTACCGAGCTTTAAAAGTTCTTTGAAAATTACACATTTCCGTTCATTCCCTCCGAGCTACGTAAACTGGCCATACGCATAAAACATGTGTCTAATCGTACTTGATCATACTTTTTTTTATCTACAGGGTAAATTCCTTCAACATCCGGAAATTGAAGGTTCCTGAGATCGTTTGAAGCGACATTTTCCTTTGCAAAAAAATGGGATCCCCGTTTTTGTTAAGAAGTTATTAACGAAAAACACGGACCGATCAGAGCGCGGCTACAGCGGATTGATTCTGGCCCGGCCAATGGCGACGACACGCTGAGCGGGACCTGTCGGCGAGTCTTTTTCGTTAATAACTCCTTAACAAAACCGCGGACGTCATTTTTGCAAAGGAAACTGCGGCTTCAAATGATCTCAGGAACCTCCCATTTCCGGATGTTGAAGGAATTTTCGGACACCCTGTAATTCGTAGTATCCAGACAAATGAATGCTTTATTTAAACAATTTAACCGATTACAAGTTAAATCGATAAGCGTAAAAATCGATAGCCTGCAGCGCGTGGCCGCACGCCGTATATCAGGAGTTCTAATTCGCGACCGTCTATTGTTTGTTTGGCCAAGGCTCGTTGCTAATTATTATTATTATTTATTTATTATAAACGGGCCGAAGACCTTTTTACACATGAGAAAAATACAGACTACTCGTATAATAACAAAGAAGGGACATGCACGGTAAAGGAAAATTTTGATAATTTTGATAGCGGTACAATCGATATGGTATTATAATATAATACTGCGTAGTTGCATTTTAAATTTTAGTAAAGAATTATTGACAAAATCAACACGATTATAAATAGTGCATGATTTTGCAATAATGCGATTCATTCGATTAATTAGTCCATAAGTCGATTTTGCTTTAAGCGTTTGAAAACCCGCTCTTGTTCTCAATTCACGTTCCGGTACGTAAAAATTGATTTGCGCAAGTAGAGAGGAACAATCGATATAATTATTAATTAAATTAACAATAAAGCTCTGGTCAGTTACTATTCTTCGAGCCGATAATGGTTCTAGGTTCATCGTAGTTATTATTTCGGAATAATCATGATCAAAGAATGACATTGGAAAATGACTAATTGCCTTATATGGTCATAAAAATGAATAAATACCCATATACGGCTCGAACGATATTCCGCGCGAAATGACGTCGTCTTTATAACAGAATATACTTCGATTTTGATATTGTTAAAAAGATATTTGCCCGAAGTTTTCACGAAGGCATCGTTGCGCATCATTCGTGATTTTAACTATTTCCGTGTGGGACATTTTCGATTTTGGATAAAATGGATTTTTCGACCAGGTCTAATCTGCAGTGTACTCGTGACGCGTTCGGTTAAGCGAGGTTCCAGCCCGCGCGATCCATTTGGCTCGTCGTCGAAGCAATATGTCGCGTCGTTCGTCGTCGGAGCAGGACGTCGCTCGGACGTCGAGGCGCGGGACGTTTTCTTCCATTCTGGACGTGGCTGGCGACACGACGGTCTTAACGTTAATTGTCAGTGACGCACGGACGTGACGAAACCCCGGTCCATCTAATTATGAGTCGCGGGTAGAGGCCAGAACCCGGTGAAAGGCGCGCGGCTACAGCTAAAAGTCCGCAATCCGCATCGCCGCGGCGCTAAATAAGTCCTGGCCAGAAGGACTAGCTCGTTACTCAACCGACGCCGCGAATTATACCGTTGGAATGCGAATAGAGAGACTATACGGCTCGCGCCTCTTATCGTTTAGTCATTGATTCGGCGCCGAGCAAGCGAGCGAGCGAGCGAGAGAAAGAGAAAGAGAGAACATACCACCGGTTACAAACAAAAATCAATCGGCCACCGTTGCTGGCGCAGTCAAGATTCGGGACACCTCGACTTTGAAGCGGCAGCATTTTTTACCGTGCCTAACCCAGATTCTCCCGTGATCGCTTTCGAAACTAGCCTACCGCCACCTTCTTCTGACGATTCGTCCGCGCACTCCGGCAAATAACGATTGCTTCGTTAACGTCAAATTACAGCTCGCCGATGACCATAACCGAATGGGAAAGATAAAAATCAGAGTATTTAGACAAACAAGCAATGAAACAAACAAGGAATAATAATAATAATCACCGGGATATTCTTCAGCGAAAATTGATGGAGCCTTCAGCAAATGTTTGGACAAATTCAATGATGTTTGTCTTCAATTGTTCTTTTTTCGTGAAGTTTTCAGCATCGTGTTCGCGACGTCTACACAGTGCGTTGAAATGCCTGTTTTGTGGACAAAAATCGATATCTCAAAAACTATAAGTGATATAAAAAAATATTTCAAATAAAAGTTACAGGCTATAGGGAAGAGTATACGATGATTGTATTTGTTTGATATTGTTGTAACCTTGAGAAGCTCTATGAAGGTCACTTTAGAAATTTCAAACGGTAATGTATATTTTTGATCATGTATTCTAATAGGCGAGGTTAAGGCATTTTCAAAACACTACGAAAACATTATTTTTGCATAAACCGTTGTCAAGATATAAGCATCCAAAGTTGGCGTACCGCCCATAGTGGTATTGAATATATACGTATTACTACGAGCGAAACAAAAGTCAATATTAAAAATCGATTGTTTAGTAACCCTGTAATCCGTTCACGGATTCTATTAGATTTCTTCCACAATATGTATAATTTTATACACAAAAGGGAAGAATATTTTTCTAAACTACTGTACACCTCTTGCGTACAATCCATCAAGTTGAACGATTCCTGAAGTACGCAGAGAATCGTTACATATCTGTCGTTTGGTGGACTAGAAACCCATTCCTCGAAAATCTTTAGGTACGCGGTTTCCGGGTGTCTTCCTAAATAAATAATTTAAAAGTAATAAAGGAGCAAGTACGAGCAGAAAACTTTCGTAGAATTCAATAAAGGATAGTCCAACGAATATTTTCCAGCAAAAATCCCAAGACATGTTTTAGCTCTTTCGAGAAAAGCTTAGTTAAAGTTATAAGAATTTTCGATTTCGCGTTTTCAGAAACGGATCACTTTGAAGTAATAAAATACGATAAATCATAATTGTGCAAACCGCTATGGAGCCAAAATAGCGAGTACACACCTTGATCTAAATGATACATCACAATTTATTTAATTTTGCGCTTTACAATACGCTGTATATGATTTTCCTTTCATGTACACGCACTTGATGTTGTAACGCACGAGAAACAGTCGTGTCAGATTATGAAGAAAGGAACGCGTTCTGTGTCAAGCAATGTCTATTTTTTTTTTTTCTGGCGAGTGTTCATGAATATATGGTATGTTTACAGTAAATTCCTGCAAACGGATATACATTTTGAAAACATTGATTTTTCTATTTTTGTCCCTCTTGGTCAACGCACTGGGCGTCTTTCTGATTAAAACGATACTACTCTTTATACGATGCAGCTTTTGTACACATCATTTTTCCATATTCGTACAAGCGGTATTGAAGGTGTGCGCGCTCGGACCACCCTGTATATTCGGATCCCAATCGTTTATCCGGTGATCCGGTCCCAAACGGGCCGGTTGGAAGGGGAGCCTGCCGTGATTAAAGAAAAGCCGGTCGAAATGGAAGTAGGGCGGTCGGGGTCCTTCGGTCGTAAGGGTGAAACAACCGACAGGGATCAGCGGGACGGTGCGAGTTTTAAAACGCAACCGTGACACCGTTCCGCGCGGACCTTGTCCGTGAATCGTAGTTAGACAGGGCCCGTGACCCCATCCTACGCACCTGTGCGGTGCCCCGGGAACGATACGATCGCGATCATCGTCGAAGTTTTACGACGGGACACGAGGGCGCGATCGATAATCCACGGTGGGGGCCCGTCTCTTCGCTCTGCTCCGCTCTACTCCGCGCCAAGCCGTTACGGTATCTGTCGTACTCCGGCTTGAAAATTAAAGATCCGGCCGTCACGCGGGCAAAAACGTTGTCGCGACAGCGACCAGCAACCTTTGCGATGAATATTTTTCCCCGTCGCGCCATCGCCGCCGGATACGTTCCCGGTTTTCGCGGGCCTCGCTTCTCCCCGTTCAAATTTCCCGCCTTTCCCGAACGATCCTCGTGGAATTCGTCGGACAACCTTCTGTCGATCAACGCGCCGACTGCCGTGTCTACGCGTGGATGACACAGTTCTTCACCTATCTTTAAAAATTATTTTTTACCATAATACGTTTACAGAATGTTCGACTACAGGTGGGAGAAAATTTAAAGGGTAGTTCTCGACGATAAATGAAGGTTTCTTTATTCTTCATTCTCGTCTTATGTTATCGTCGAGAACCACCCCTTAAATTTTCTCCCACCTGTTGGCGAACACCCTGTATACAGGGTGGTTCGCGCAACTTGCACACCTATGCAACTTCCAAAGTATGCGTTGCACGAAAAAGTTTTGTATACAGAAGTTCCATGGTCTGAAGGATTATCCCTTTGCACTCGGAGCCATTTTAACTTGAAAATCAAACATTTCTTCCGATCTAGAATAATTCCATTCTATATGATTTTTTTCATTTTATGGATATGAAATTGATATAATAGCTCACGCACTACTTAAATGATTAGTAACTGGTTGGATCCCAATGTACGTAATAATGTAAACATTATCTTGAACAATGGTACAACAACTTTTAGTGCCAAGGGTTAAGTGGAAGCGTGTCGTCATGTTTCTGAAAAAAATCTGAAATACGTATTGAAGTCCCCATTTGAATATACAGGGTGGTTCACGTAACTTGCACACCTTTATAACTTCCAAAGTATGCGTTGCACGAAATAGTTTTGTATACAGAAGTTGCATGGTTTGAAGGGATACATTATGTAGTGTATTTATTTTTTTTACAGGTGGAAGCGTGTCGGAGATTTGAAGGTCGACTTTGTCTTTTTAAATGTAATACTACATTTTCATACCAAAATATGGAAGAATATCGAATTCTGAGTAAAGAAGCATTGTCCTTCGTTAGCCCTAAGCCTAATAATTAACGAGTAATTTCCCTTTATTTCCTGAAAATTTTCTTCGCGTAATATCAAGTTGGAAATTCACACAATGTTTATAAACACGACAACGTCTATCATGATGTCCTGCGGAAATCTGTGACAAGGTTGAATTTCTAACTTGATATTACGCGAAGAAAATTTTCAGCCAATAAACTGGAATTACTCGTTAATTAGGTTTAGGGCTAACGAAGGTCAATAAATTTTTACTCAGAATTCGATATTCTTCCATATTTTGGTATAAAAAATGTAGTATCCCATTAAAAAAAAAACAAAGTGGACCTCTCCAAATCTCCGAAACGCTTCCAGCTGTAAAAAAATAAATACACTACATAATGTACCCCTTCAGACCATGCAACTTCTGTATACAAAACTTTTTCGTACGGCGCATACTTTGGAAGTTATATAGGCGTGCAAGTTGCGTGAACCACCCTGTATGTATTATTTTGATTTTATGGAATTTTCGAGGGTGCTAGGTAAACCAACTTTTAGCGAAATCGAGCTACACAAAAATTAGATCTCATTTTCGATCGTCGAAAGCCCGGGAGATTTGAATCTCTGCGAAGCGGGACATAGTCGGAGGAGGCGAGGGGCGCAGCCGCGAGGTTTTCGTTTGAATTTCTTCGTTTCCGCGACACAAGGAGACGACGTTCCGTTGCACCGGCGCGGCTCTCGTTCCGCGCGTTTCGTTTGTTTCCTTTCCGCCTGGTTCTTTTTTTGTTTCCTTTAATTTCTGAACCGGGTAGTTTCCTTTCGCTTAAAAGGACCGTGCACCGGTGCGATGATCAAAAGGGCAGAACACGAGGACAAAAAGGAGAAGCCGGCTCTCCGAGCGACGAAACACACGGCTCGCTAAAGGAGTCAAAGAATTTTTCGCGGGCAACACCGACCCCGGTTTGTTTTCCGGCTCGCATTGTGCTCGTCGCCGTTCGTTACGGCCGGCAATTATCTGCTGGCTAACCTCGCCCCGTTAGGTTTTAGCGCTTTTAACACCTTTAGGAGCACCGGGACAAGGAAAATCCTAAACGCAATTTCGAGAAAATCGACTAACGAAACGGCCGCTCTCGGAGCGGACGTTGTACGCCATCTCGAATATTGAATCAACGCGTTAGATACGTCCCTCTATTTTGGTTCGTAGATTAATATGAAAATTGCTGATTTCTTGTCTCGGTGTTTTTTGAAAAAACCAAACCAATTCTAAGGTAATGTTGCAGTCACTAATTCAATGTACAAGTGATATTGCAGCAAAATGTTTAAACCTTTGCGCGACAAAAACAAAAATCGTACGGATCAGGATCAGACGAGTATTTGCCCTGGAACTCAGCGGCCACGCTGCTTGCAGAGGATCAATATATTATTTAAACGAATGACTTTCTCCTACACTACTAAATTACTCATTCGAGGAAACAGAATTTTCAACCACTAAACTAGCATCCATAGTTTTGATCCCGTGGGCGATGGTTGACTGCGGATTTTCGGCATTTATGATAAAAATTACTAAAATGTTAACACTTTACCTAGCGGAAGCCTATTAATAGGATTTTCAATAATTGTGCTGTACCAAAAGAAAGCATAGAAATGTTCTTTTACATTGCAATCTTGAATGAAACTATTGGATGACGTTATTGAGGGTGATTTGTTAGTTCACAATGAAAATTGCTGTTGCTATTGAAGGTTCTAGTAAAAAGTGTTTAGCCATGTACCATAGATTTTTCAAAATTATGTAATAACACTGTCCAACTTTCACCTTTTTTTATGTTTCACTAAAACTGTTGGGTGTTCCTTATATATAGAGTTTCTTGCGCTGATTCCGAATCTGTCCTTAATTTTTTTCCTACGCGTACAGTTTTTGAGAAACATGACTTTGAAAAAAAAAACTATTTTTCAACTTTAAATAAATATTGTGATGTTATTATATAAGATATTGAATTGTTCTTTACGGCAAAAGATTCTGTAGACTTTCCCGAATACAGTGATATCCGATATTCATACATTATGATTGTTTAAACATGTTTAAACAAAAGACGAAGAGATTAAAGACGGAGAGACACCACTTTTGCACCCATTTTTGAGGATATTTTTCAATTTATATAAAAAAATAAGGGTCCAGCAGAAAATGAAACTATACCACGCGATAGATCAGACTTTCATCTTGAGAAACCATCGTTTCTAATTTTCAACGTCGACGTTTTTTTCGATCCAGAAAGCAAAATATCTTCGCTCGACATGAGTTGCCGCCAGTGACGCTCAGCAATAGAACGGGCGATCGCCGCGCCACTGGCGGCAATTCACGTCGCACAGTGTATTTAGGGTATTTAGCCTGAAAAAGTGGAAAAAATTATTGTAGCGTTATTTATAGGCTCAAAGTTATAATATTATATACCGTTGGATTCGTCTTGAGATCAGCCACAATATTATGAAATCCAAAATATATTTTAGCATTTAAAAAATCAAATTCACCTCAATTATTTTGAAAAAAAAACTTTTTCCAACTTTCATACATAGAAGTTTGTAGACGTCTAAATACTGTTCCTCTTCTGTTTGAAATTTTTTTTGTCAGATTATCAAAAACGGTGTTATTCGCACCGAAAAGCTGCAAAGAATTATTTTTGCACATAAATTATATTGAAATTATGTAAATTATTATTTTATGCAGAATATGTGAATCACGAAACTTTTTAGTAAATAAATGTATATGAGAAGAACATTTTTAAATTATTACCATTAACTTTCATCAGAAAATACGTCAGAAATGTTTTCCTCCGATAATGTTTCTTCTTCGTTTGATTCTGCCGATGTAGTTTCATCGGTAGGTTGAATAGGCAGAAGCATTTTCATACATTTTTTGGAAAATGGTATCTTCTTTCGTTTTTGCGATCTTATACTTGATGAGAGGGGATCAGAACTCGATAAAAGTCTATTTATTATATCTTGGTTGCGAGCTACTCGAGAAAACTTTCTTGAGTAACTTTTCCTACAGCCACGAAAATATTTGTTATTCGCCTAAATTCATATAATTAATATATTCGTCCAATAGGCAAAATAGCGTTGTCGATCACTGCTGCGCCATGCATTAATATTTTGTGAATTGTGGGACTCATGAGGTACCATGGATATAATTTGACATACATTTCTGCTGTATTTCTGGCATATACTGCAAACTTCTCAGAATCTATTTCGTGACTACTTGATATCGCTTCTAATATTATTTTAAATTTATCAAGCAATTTAACATCGATTCCTGTGATAGCTGCTGACCATTTTGTATCCTCGCGCAGCCTTCGCGTAGCCGAACGTGCAGGCGTACGCGAATCGCTGCTAAACGCTTAATACCAAATAAGCTATAAAATCTAAAGGCGGACAGATGCAGATCCAAATTTTATTGGCTTATAATCACGAGTCTTTACCGAAGGTAATGCCACCAAAAAGAGCACGCAGACTCGCGCAGAAACATAACAAAATTGACAATGAAGTTTCGTAATCGTAAAAAAACTTACAGAATAATTGGTAATATTCAAATATTAATAACTATACTAATTTACATGATAACAAAATGAAATCAATGCGAAAGTGCTCTGTACACCTACCTGAACAACTTTTGTAATACAAGAATTTACATAATTTTCCTTAAAACACTGGAAAATCGTCAATGAATGGACGCTGTCTTAGAGACTGTTTAAGAACGCCAAGACGACTTTCGATGAAGTTTACTACTTCACGGGTGTACAAATGGAGAAAACAATATTGCAGCCTTATTCTTCAGACCTTTAACTACAACGAACAACAAAAATTTTATGCCATACGCAAAAATTTAGAAATTGACTTCTCCAATCTTTCGGGCCAAATACTCCACTGTGCGTCGGGCGACGATATTTTTCTTTCTAGTTCGAAAAAAACGTCGACGTTGGAAACTTGAAAGGGTGGTATCTCAAGATAAAAGTCTGCTCTATCGCGCGGTATAGTTCGATTTTCCGCTGGACCCTTATTTTTTTATATAAATTGAAAAGTATCCTCAAGAAATGGTGCAAAAGTGGTGTCTCTCCGTCTTTAATGATTGTTCAAACACGCTTAAACATTCATAACCTATTAATACTCGAAATCGTTGTATTCGGGAAAGTCTACAGAATCTTTTGCCGCAAAGAACAATTCAATATCTTTTGTAACAACACCACAATATCCGTTTAAATTCGAAAAATAGGTTTTTCTTTCAAAGTCACGTTTCTCAAAAACTGTGAGTGTAGGGAAAAAATTAAGTACAGATTCGGAATCAGCGCAAAAACTGTATAAGTGACACCCAACAGTTACAGCGAAACAAATTTGGTGTTGGACAGTGTAATCGCCGGTCGGTAATGTGTTGAGTTGTGAAGATATTAGAGGAATGTTCGCAATTTATTAAAGTTACTAAAAGATCTCCGCAGTCCGATAAAACTGAATATCTGTCTAGTTTTTTGTGAACCATCTCTCACACGTTTCGCTGAAATTGGCTCGCGTGAATCGAACGCGTTCCGCCGTTAGTTACGTGTCTCAGGGTTAAATATGAGATTGATGCTTCGTTTCGGTGCACTGTCCAATTGGATTCTTTTTTCGTTGGAAGTCGAACGGGAAGGTTCTCGATGGAGCAGACTGGAACGCGACGTGTAACAGAACGGGCTGGGCCATTGAACGGGCAACGTTTGATTCGAGGCATTTACAGGTCATCCCTAACCACCCCCGAAGGGACGAAGTTTCGGGCCGCCTCGACCGATCGATCAGTCGGCCCTGTTTAGCCCCCTCCCCCTCGAACAACGCTGAAATCTCCTCGACAGTGTTCGCCAAAGGATTCGACTTACGTCGACGAACGAGACGCGCGTTGATCGATTCTTCACGCCCCGGTCGATTTGCCGAGCGGTGTAAACGCGAATCTACGTTCGCTTTGGATGCGTGTACATCGTGGATGAATCATCCGGGATGTAAATCTAAAGTGAAAAGCCTAAATTTGTCTTTACCGGCTATTAATCAACCACTGTGCTACAATTTATTTTAGGGTAGCGATGATTAGAATTTGTCGCGCACAATGTTTTCTAGAAGAAGAAGAAAATTTATATTTACTATACGTATATGCTTATGTATTCGTATAATAGACCACAGACATTTCTTTACAAAGAATATCACGGTTCTTCCAAGTTCTTTAACCTTCGTGTAGCCAACGGGCTAAAATATAATTTAAAAACTTTAGTATTCAACAATGTTTGCACAAATCCTTATTTTGAGGCTATAAATCGATATTGTATCAGTGGACGAAGAATCCAGAGCAGTTTCGTATTATTTTTGGAAGAACACCAAAGAATTGTTGGAAGAAACGCAGTAAGTGGGTATCCGGTTGGCTTAAATGCGTTTACTTGTGTTGCGTTGGGTCTACCCAATTTCGTAATAAATGCATAGTTGTCTGCATATGCATAGTTTATACTAGTTGTAAACGTGTAGTTATCAGGAAGCTGAAGAGCGCCGAAACCTGCAACAATTCATTTTCTTGAAACTGATCACTGGCCTGCGGGAAGCTTCTCGCTAGATTATCGGCTGATTAGAAACCCGCGCCAGGAAACAGGATATGTAAAAAGGGGAGAGAGAGCAGCTAGACAGTCGGCTCGCTCGTCCTCAGACAACACATAGTATCGTCGGGGCATCGGTTATCGGCCGAGAAGCTGTTAGAAAGATCCACTCGCTATTACACGCTGGATGGTTGTATACCAGCGCCGGTGCAAAGAGGATTTCCCGGGGCGAGGATTATTCAAATCCGGCTTGAAAGCCGTTTTCAATGGAGACACGCCGATACGCCGAGCCGAGCCGAGCCGAGCCGTGTCACCGCTACCCTCGTTCCACGTGTCTTCTGCACCCCTGGCTCTTCCGCGCCGCTCCGCGAACCACCTAACGTAAGAACAACAGTCGAAAGGAGTCAAGGTCGCCGTTGTCGTCCCGCCGTTTCGCATTCCCTCTCGAACACGCCGCATCGCGCGGGTCTTGTCGTCTCCGATTTGCCAATTGCAAAATTCCGACGAAATTCTCACAGTCTCCCGAAATGATGAGTGTCGGGCAAATTTTTCTAGTCGAGCCCGAGAACCTGACCCGAATTTTTGGTTACCGCACGGGCCTGCAAAGCGACACGGTGCTGATGGCCGATAGAAAATCAGCAAGGTTTGGTTACGGACGAGCCGAGCCCGCGTACGCATAACCAGCCTCGGAAATCATCGAGTTTAGTAGATCGGGGACGCGTATTTCCGCTCCTCTTGCGCGCGCCTACCATTTAACCTCGTTTCTTCCATATCTTCTGCCGCTCGAGTTCCCGCACCGCTTCACGCGACTGCCATTGTTCGATCTTCTCCGGTGACCATGAATATGCAAAGTCGAAACTCTCGATCTTCTTCGCTCAAACTTCGCCGCGGTTGCCTGTGAATGAGACGAGAACCTTCAAAATCGACATGCTTTCGGCCTCTTTCCCTCGATCTTTCTTTCTCTCGGTACCTCTGATTCTGTGGGTACCTCATGGTCGATCCGATAGTAGCAGATAATTTCTTCTTTCTTATCTTCAAGGCCGTTTCTTCGCGAAGTATAGGAATTATTTCGAGAAAAATTATAGACCCTTTGGAATCGGGATTTTGCGCACAGGCTTGTTAGTAGGGGAAGAGGTTGGCTTATGAGACGGGTTTTGTTTTTGGTCTGTAACTTTTTGCTTGACGAAGATATCAAAGAGTTATATTAAGTGACCAAAGGAGTTACAAAGAATGGCGAAGAAAAGTAAAAAAAAAATATAATGAATAGAAGGATTCAATAATGATCTTTCTCTTCGTCGTCCAAGTCGCTGTCACAATGAGTGCATGTGAAAAACGAACGTCTGCCCATATCGGCACACTTCAAATGAACAGGGCGCTGGCATGTGTTGCATTCGATAGAGTTGGCAGCGGTCAATTTTTTCGGCAAAAACCTTAAAGAAATGATGCAAAAGTCTACATCCTCTTTAGATGGTGGTGATTGAACACCATAAATCGTGTTCAGCTGTTTTTTTACGCTTAGGTAATTTTGAGGACTTCGAGTTTCCTCGACTGGTCCCTACAATGACTATAAATTCAAAAAATAAACCAAAACAAACGTTAAATGACAAATAAACACTTAATTCTAACACGAACAACGATATTTGACAGTTCTAGTTCGTTTCTAGTAAAAAAAACTAGTGTCTCACAATCCAACCACTATGGTGTCTCGTAACCCAACCATGATGCCGTTCCGAATGTGACAGAAAAAACAATGTTTTTCTCGTATATGCGCAAAACTCGATATCGCATCGTAAAATGTAAGGAAAACGCTAAATGAAAATGCATCGCACTCACCTTTTTCAATTGATTCGCTCAACAAAATAATGTTTTTAAAAAAATCAGTAAAAGTTTTACTGATTTAAATGTCCGTATCTAATATAAGCAACACGTCTATACACCTCGGTGCTAGCACAAAAACTAGCAGACGTCGAAACAAAAATTTGACAGCAGACAGATTGGAATTATCGCGATTGCGCGATGGATAAAAACGACTGTCTCACAACCCAACCTCTTCCCCTATTCGAAGCAAACGTGTGATTTCTTTCAAATGAAAATAATCAAAATCACCTGTGTTGTATAGTTTCTCATAGAGCATCTTTTAAAAAAGATAGGTCGGCAGACGCCACGATTCCGGTCTTCCTGGATCGATTTTTTGAAGATGAAAAACCATATCGTACTCTTGAAAAACTCACGCGGGAAATTGTAGAATTCGGATACGACGTAAAATAAATCATAGTGTAAGGGTTCAATGAAGAAAAAAACACAAAATGGTTCCAGTAGCTTATAAATGATGGAGAAACCGAATATCTTGCACGAAGTTTCGCCGTCAAATGACGACTGCGGTGACTCCGGGGAATTGTTGCGGCAGCGTTAAAAATTCATGAATTTGAAAAACGGAAAGGGGTGCGTTTAGGTTGCTCGGGCAGACTGCGCGCCGCGCCGGTAGATAAAGGTTGCGAGTCAGGACAAACGCAGCAGGGCTGTCGCAACGATTGATGCATCGATGCGCCGCATTAAATAAACTTCCCGACGCGTTCCTCTCCCGCGCCCCGCAGCGATGCAGCAGGCAGCGACGAGTCTCAATTTTCCCGGAAGCTATGGCCGAATTTAAAAGTCAATTAACCGGCCGCCACTGTTACGCGATCGAAACCGCGCCGCGCCCAAATATTTGCAGCTAATTCCTCCCGCGCGCGCGTTTACCACCCTAATACTCGTCGACGAATGTAACCACTCGTTCGTTAATGCCGCTCGATAGAAAACGATTTGTAGACTATTAACGTTTCCGGCTAAACATTCTCGCCGCGCGACGCTCGCTCGCACGCTCGTGCGCGCGCGCGCTACTTCATCGTCGCACGCAATATTGTTCTCGATTCGAAACTCTCGCTAGGGTTTTTTTTTCCACTGTAGTCTCCGGTGTTCTACCGCTGCTGCCCGCTTCCTTTCACTTTTCTTTACACCGAAACTTTCGGACTTTCTTCCGATGCCTTCTAATCGTTTGCATATCGAACGCGTACCGGACCAAATTCATCGCCGCACAGAAAAATTAATTTTTGTCGTGCGAATTATTCTTCGCTCGTTGCGCCACAAAAATTATACCTTCAGGTGTCAGTATTCGTATTTCTTGCATACGCTCCTCGGGAATGATCGCATAAAATATTCTACGATGATATCTCGCCAATGGTTGCTTTTCATTTTAAACCAACAAATTATCCTTCATTTGTAAGGTCGTGTGCTGAGGACATACATTTCATAACGCAGACGGAAAAAGAGATCGATCATTTTACAGTAACGTGAGAAAATAACAAATGAATATTCACTCCGAAGAACGTACGACTGTGATATCATTATTCAAAATACTTTTTACAATATTAAAGTTCATGTTTCACACGTAAGTGACTAAACATTTCAGTCACTCTGAAAATATTACAAAATTATCTCTGAATATGTCCATTCTTTGCTCGCTAATATATTAATTTACAGTCTTAGAATGAGAATTTGTGCAAACATGTTAAATACAAGAGGGTTTAAATAATCTATACAGTTTGGTTGGCTACATAAGTGTTCGGTACTGTACCAGTGAATCAGTTTCATAAAATGAGAAAAGATTATCTAAAATGAAAACATTCAAGATCGGTTTCTAATATATTAATTTACAGTCTTAGAATGAGAATTTGTGCAAACATGTTAAATACAAAAGGTTTTAAATAATCTATACAGTTTGGTTGGCTACATAAGTGTTCGGTACTGTACGAGTGAATCAGTTTCATAAAATGAGAAAAGATGATCTAAAATGAAAACATTCAAGATCGGAAGAAACGAGTGGTTTTCGAGCTAAGGGTTGAAACCAAATTGGTGCGTAGACTGCTGAAGGATTAAGTACGGTCCCGCAAATTTGGGACAGAACCGCGTCAGCCGGAGGTTGTAATTTACAAATTGGACGGTGACGCGCAGCGCGTGCGGTTTCGCGGAGAAAAAGGGCGCGAAATACGGTTCCGGCGTGTGGGTTCGTCGAACATTGGTATTCGTCGGGCATTGAGAAATCACAGTGAGAGCCGTGGACGCGTCTCCGGAGGTTCGTGCGGTCAGAAAAAAAGGACAGCAGAGTGGAAAGGCTGGTCCGGAAGGCAGCTGTTCGACAGAAAGGACATTCTGACGACCAAGTGTCGCTTGTCACGGGTTTCGTTTCGCAACACCCTGCGCTCGATTATAATTTCCAGAGGGCACAAAGAGGACCTGGTCTTTTGTCGTTCGATTCTGCGACGCGTGTGCGATCACGCGACCGAGAAACGCTACGGGAAAAGTACCGAGTGTCGATATCCCTTCGTACACCATATTGCCCGGCGAGTGAAATAAAGAGGAAAAGGAACAAAATTCCAGAGCGCCACTCGCAGAGAAACGTCACCGCAGTACACCAACCAGCGATTATGCAGTCGTCTTAATCGCGGAGAAACTAACGGAACTATTCGCACGTTCGAATGTCCTTTTAATAGACTGCGTTCGTAGCAGGCGCTCCGAATTATCGGAGCGAAGTTATTTCCGTCTCTCTTCTTATTTCGAATTTATTCGTATCCATCTTGCATGTCCTACGACCTTTCTGTTCCAAAATGTACTACAACGAACATTATACTTCACAATAAATGTTGATGTTCTCTGTGCTACGGTCTCGATCAATTTCTACTGATAAATCAAAAAACAATTTTGCAGATTATCAAATAATCATCGACGTTTCGATTCTAGTTTGAATCATTTTCAACATGTATTTGCCTTGCGTCTGTAAAAATATAAATTTGTTGTACAATTTTCAAAATGCACTATTAAACTGCTTAAATGCAATAACAAAAACTTATTATACTTCACAATTTATTTCAACGTATATTTTTATATCTCGAATGTAGATTAATAATCGTACAAGAAAGTCGGAACCTGTACGGCAAGAACGTCTTTTAACCCTTGTGCATTTCTTTCAACGATTTGTTGATGTTCCTCTAAAAATATTACAATGCGAATTTATGCAAATATCTTAACTGCAAAAGGTTTTAAATAATCTACACATTTTGGTTGGCTACATAAGCGTTGAACAAATGTGGAGCAGGTATGTGGGTGCCGACACAAGGGTTAAACGCGCGGGAAAACAAAAATGGCGGTAACGCGTTTAGATTGACGTCTCGTAGGTTAGGTTTCGTCCCACGCGGAAAATTTTATAATTCCAGCGCACGGAATCCGTTCCCGTTTGTACAAAGATTATCGCTGTGCACATTCAATAATTTCGATATCTTCATCCCGCGGCTTAATTACTCGCGTTACGACCGATACGATTGCCCTTTGAGCATCTCTGCATGGTTTATGTGCGCTCATGACAGAGCGCTCAAGTAAAAATATAATATACGCGTGTACGCGCGCTCCTACCTTTTATTTCGATCCAACGAAAAACAAGTAAGTAACTCCGAAATGAATTTCATCGATCTATATTTTCACTCCGAGCAAAAGCCACAGTCAGAGGTGCACGAATACTTTTTTCTCTAGCTGTACGTTCCGCGGTAGAGCGTCTTAGAATACCTAACCTGACCTAGAAACAACGGTCCGCGAGAAAGCGAATTCAAAGAGGGAAAGAGAAAAAGAAATCAAGTGACGTTCGACCAGCGATCAAGGCGCAAGGTGCACATGGCTAATTTATTAACACCCCGTATAGTCGAGCTCCGAGCAGGAAAGCAATATGCCTGAAAGGGTCATCGAGTGTATCCGCTTCGACACAGGTTTCACCAGGTGTGCGGCAATATAGCGTCGATACTGTCGTGCCGAGTGAAATATTATTTCATATACCGTATAACCTACTTCGGTTTCAATCTGACGCGCGCTTCTTATCCATTCGTTTGTTACAAATTTCTAATAAATACATTATCTAATATTTGAAATCCGGCTCCATCTTGCACCAACGTGTCACCGCCGCGTAACTTTTGGCGGTAAATTTCATCGCGAACAATTTCTAAATAATAGTTCCAGCATATTTCCCCGAAATGTTACCCGGCACAACTGGTTTTGATAGAGATACGAAAATGCAAGGCAGACGAGGAAGAAGAAAAATTGCGAAGGTCGTATACTCACCCTCGAGCAGGTGCCAGTCTTCGTCGAGCGATGCCAGTGCCTGTGCCTGATTAGCCTGTTGTTCGAAGTCGAGCATCTTGGCCCACGGTGTCTCTGTCTCTGTCTCTGTCTCGCCTCTCCGCCTCTCCGCCTCTGCGCGCAGTGTATCTTCCTCTCGGGAACGGGCAAACTATCTAGTCACTACACCTCGCACGACAAAAACTATCGCCACACAGTTCTGTTGTCTCCTGGGTCCGTATAGTTTAGCCCGCGCACCGGCGTGGCGAAAGGAACACACGGATGATCGTGTTACGGTCTTGCGAGCGGGACACACCGCCGGTGGAATCTCGCCGCGCGGAATCTTCTCGAGCGACAATTGAAAACTGGTGTGTATCAAAGACACGACTTTCCCCTCGTAGAAACGCTCGCTCGGATAATCTCGAACGTCCTTTCGTCACGAGAGAAAGAAAGAGTGGGTGGTGGGGATAGGAGCGAGCGAATCCGACGAAGCGCGAGGGAGCGAGGCCGGGCTTCGCTCTCTCTCTCTTTCTCTCTCTCTCTCTCTCTCTCTCTCTCTCTCTTTCTCCCACTCTATGCTTCTCTTTCCCGTTCGCGAGCGTCTCGCCGACCGAACTCTTTTTTTCGCCGTTTAAAACTCCGCTCTCTGTTTACATCGGAGTGTTTTCTGGTTGGTCACCGGTCCGGTCGGGAAACGGCGCAAGCGTCGCGTGCGCGGTTCTCTCGTCTCCTCTCGAAAGGCCTAATAAATGGCTGGGAGAGAAGATCAGGATATTTTCACGGTGTGCCCGACGGCCGGGTGTACGCGTGTTCCATTTATTTCAAAGGGGGAATGATGATGGTGTCTTCGCGCGGGTCTTCACGGAAGAAACCGTGTCTCTCTGGCAAGATTACGAGACGAGCAGGCTCGCCCGCGTGCATACGTGGCGGTACTCGAACCGCGACTGATTTCCCCTATCACTACGTGCTCAGCTGCCACCCACTACCCTCCCCCCACCAGACCATCCACTGCCCCCACCTCCGCTCCGCCCCCCCGCGACCGCCTCCACGCAAGCTTGCTGGTTGCAAGCAACGGTAGAACGTCTGACCCTCCCCTCGGCGCCTATCCGCACCCCTTTCTCCCTAACCACACTTTCTCCGTCCCTGTCTTTCCTTCTGCAGCTCTCCCTCTCTTCATCTTTCTCTCTCTCTCTCTCTCCCTCTCTCTCTCTTTCGCTTCCTCTCCCTGTCTCTCTGTCGCACACACATTCTCTTTCTCGCCACAAGTGTACAGGGTGCGGCGAAAGTTGTGGCGCAATCGAGAACAGGGTGATCCTACTCCGCAATAACAAGTGGAAAGTGTAAAATTAACTTCCTATTATACTTAGGTGGAAATGGGTCGAACACGGAGCAGGTTTCCAAGAAGAAATGTTCCGAAGTGCCGACTATTAGATAGTAGATTATTTTGAAGGTGATTCAACGAGTCTAAGCGGAGCATGTGTCCAATTAAAATATGTATACAACGATTCGGGTAACACGGTAGCCGGTATAAAGGTTGAGGTCAAGTCGGAACGTCCGTCTAATTGTTTCTGCACAATCTGCTCTTTGTACGATCAACTCTGTGGCGCTTATTGTTAACGGATTTCTGCGCGACGTCGACGACCTACTGAACACGCAGCTTGAACGTGCACCAGTGTCCGTAACGCTCGATATGAATCTATATTTACTGATATTTATACGGGGTGTCTAGCGATTGCCGTGCACCGAAGACAACTCGTTCGCTCGCTGATTTTTCTTCTCTTTATAACACGCACGTTTAACAATTCACAATAATATTCCAAGCTGTGCAGCTTCTACCAAAGTTACGATGTTTTTCAAGGGAAAGAGACGTGATATTAGATATTACTAAGAGGATCAAACTGCAATGCAGGATTAATGCGAATAATATGTTCAAGGCCCGGATGCGTAATTATATATGGAAGATAACAGAGGAATCAATTTTAACGAGCATTTATTTACCCGTTTCATTTGCTTATTCTCAATCCCGGTACTAATTCCGAATATCCAGCCTTTTACGAAAAAGGTTTGCCGACCCCAGCGCTAGCCGAGTCCGCGAAGGGTATTGGTCTCATCGGCGAGCGTGTGCGCGCCTCTCCCTCTCTCATTTCTCTCTCGTACTTTGTAGTCTGCGACCGTTAATGCAGAGAGAAGTTCGCGAGGCACTCGTGAATCCTCTTCCACTCTCTATTTCAGTTCCTCTCTCGGCCTCCGCGTTCCTTCCCGCTCTATTTCAACCGTCCGTCTCCCTCTAGCTATGCTCGGTCCCGCTTCGTGCTCGGGCTCGGTCTCGGTCTCGCTTCTCGTTTCCACCGACACCGTTCCTCGTTCTCCGTCCTTCGTGAAAAGACTCCCATCCTCGTTCCCGTATTCTCTGGGTTATGGCTAGCCCGGGTTACCGGTAACCGGCCAGTAAACACAAAGTTATGCGTCTCCCGGTTCTAACCCGCTACTTTTCTGCGTGCTACCTGGGAAACGAGACAGATGCCGGCGATTCTGTCTTCTGGCCGATATTGCGCGGCTCGGAAACAGCTGCCGAAGCCGAAAATTATCGTGGCCAAGGATTCTTTCGCGGTGCAAACAACGCGCACTACGCTGCTTCACGATTTTCCATGTAGACAAGCTATGCAGAAAAGATGGTAGAACTTACGTTTAGAAGAGGCAGCTCCGATGACCTTGACCTTGACAAATGTTGTCAAGGACAACATTATGAACAACTTTTGTCATTACAACTATCCGGCGCTCGCTCTTAGTTTTCGAGATATTTGCGAAAAACTACTCCAAATACTGTATTGAATTTTACGTATTACCAACCGTATTACTAACCTAACCTAACCCTAACTAATTCTGATTGCATGATTTTTCCATTACCAGTTCAAATTCTGTATGAAGGCTATATAGAATGCAAAAATTATGCGACCAGATTGGGTTGTGGTTAGGTCGTGGAGGGGTCGGAGAGGGCCAGCCGTCAGGCCGGCCCGACCACGCATGCGAAAATCCAGATGTAGTCTTTCAAAATTGAAAGCTCACTCTACATAGAGTGACACTCTGTTCTGATCCCAACAATGTGTTTATAAACAGAAAATTAACAGATGCCGCCCCGGAACAGGCTTACGCTGCCACGGAGCATGCAAGAATACGTAAAATTCAATACAGTATTTGGAATAGTTTTTCGCAAATATCTCGAAAACTAAGAGCGAGCGCCGGGTAGTTGTAATGACAAAAGTTGTTCAGAATGTTGTCCTCGATAACATATGTCAAGATCAAGGTAATCGGAGCTGCCTCCCCTAAACGTAAGGTTTACCGATTCAACAAGTTTCAAATCCCGAGGCCACAGCGCTGTTGTTAAAAGGCGACCGGTCGACGATCGGTGTGTACGTTCTCGATAAAGTTGGTGTTAACAAGGGTATTGTGAAATCTGTGGCGATCGTATTAACCCGCAGCATTGCGATTACTTTGATTAACCAGTTAAGGGTTAAGGTCGCGAGCGCAAGCCACGGCTCCTGGAACGCGTGTCGCGTGCTCCCTAGCATACGGCCCTGATGGCTCGCGCGCCTCGTCATTTGTCCTCGCGCCCCTCACCGCCCACCGCCGCCCACCACCGCACACAGGATACCGTCCGCCGCTCACCAAGCCACTCGATTTACTTCTCTCCCTAACCCCACCCCTTTCGCGCCGCTCTCCTCTCCTCTATCTCTCTTCCTCCGACGATCGCGTCGCGTGGCACTCTCTCCCTTCCACTCTCTCCTCCTCCCCACTACTCCTCCTCACGGTGTCTCTCTCCCTTCCATCGTCCCTCTCGCAGTCGTCCTTCCCTCTTCTCCGGTTATTCGATTACATTTCCTTCTCTCTCCGACGAGACGCCGGAACCATCGGTCCGTTTCTGTTTTACATTGTTTTCTCCACTGCGCATCTGCCGAACTTTGTATTTTTCTTTCTTTTAGGTATTCCCACATCTCCTGATCGCTTGTGGATCGCCGTCGAATCGGATCGACTCGATCGATCTCGAAATATCTGCAACACCGATTACATAGATTAGGATTAGTTGCTCGACGACAAAAATCGACCGGTATATGATAACGTGTAGAAAGGTCAGTGCCGCTCTTGAAAGGTGTTCTCTTATCGTGAATTCGATACGAGACGCAGCGAAAATCCCGGCGGGATTATTTTTTCTCGGGTTTTCGGCCGAGCAGAGCGTCGCGTCAGGCTGGTTGCATTCGCGCCGGTACGGTCGACCGACCGGTCTGTCTTTTTCTGTTTCGTTCTCCCGTGCTCGACCTCGAGAGGAATCGGCGTAAGGTTTCTCCCTCTTCGTCGCGCGTGCCGCGATCCGCACGTTCACGGATTGCCCCTCTCCCTCTTGTTCCCGGTAGTCCGCTCCTTCTCCCTCTAAAGTGTTTGTTCTTCATCGCAGATGCTCGCCAGTGCCGACAACCTCCCCCACCTGAACTAACTCCCGAGGATAATCGAGAGCCGACCTGACGAACGTTCGAGCCTTCTACATTCTACCCGAAATCGTATTCCCGTCGCCGATACGGATTCCAAACTATGTTTAATGCTAGAAACATATCCGTGCGTTTTATATAATTTAATAGAAAATTTCATGTCTAAAACGAGTCTGTCTAAAAAGTATTCAGACATAGAGGGCCCTCTAGATCGTGTAACGTTGCTCAAAGAGTGCGCACATGTGTGTTCTTAATTCGATGTTCGTCGACGCGAAAAATTCTGGTTTAATGACGTCGGTGAAATATTTGCGCCAAATAATATTTTCAGGCATCCAATAAAGTTGCACGGCAGAGTTTCGGCTACCTGGCCGCTGCGGGAGTTTCGAGTTTCCTGTGAACAGGAAACCGTATCATTTAGCGTCACCATCCCACGAGTGAAAATGCATTAACTGGCAGTGGCGGGCAACATTACAGCAAAGTGAAACCCGTCGTCACGGTGTGGTCACGTTAAAGCGAGCCCACGTAAAATAGTGCAACAATCGCAGCCCCCGAACACTATGATCCCACTAACGTCCCTTTCCGGCTTGTCCCTTATTCCCTTTGCGACCGACCCCTCGGCAGCTCCCGTCAGCCTTCCTGTTTATTAAACTCGGGTCTCGCAATGAGCATTCTTGTAGCACAGTCACAGTTCCAACGAAAGAGCCAGAACACAAGGTCGTCTTACAAAATCACGCGCAATCGTTGCGTGTATCGCCTTGGTGCAACGTTGTAGCTCTACCATACCGACCGGGCAAACGTTCCATGCGTAAACGATCCATTATGCATCTCCTAAAAACATTGGGAATACAACGAAACTGGATCATCCAAATTTTATAATACTACTCCGTTGTATCGTAAGAACGAGATACAGACTCGATGTAAATTTTACAGGATTACGTTAAAAACTGTTGAACTTAAGTCTGGCTCCGGCCAGATTTAAAAGATTTGTCCTTGAAACGGCGATGTTCCAGTTGTTTCGAGGCGGCTTATGCGACGTGAACATGTATCCATTGGAATTCCAGTGCTACGTCATTTTTAGCTGAGTTGTTTATTCTACATCGTCGACGTCACGCGAGACCAACGGAGTGGGGCTAGAATAGCGAGAAACATTATTTCTTTGAACTTGATTACATCACGTAATCTTGTAACGCCACCGTGTAACCGATGGACAATTAGTAAGCCTGCCGGACTTACGCAATGGTGAAAAAATAAAATGTACACGCCCGTCGCGTGTCGGAAGGCCGACTTGCCGTTCGTTGGTCGCGGGAAAAGAGTTTATATCGAGTTTTTTTTCGAAACGTTCTAATGAAACACGTAGCCGCCGCTGCTGCGAACTCGTGGACAAATTTCAGGGTTCGAGAGTGACCGCGGTACGAGAACGGGGAGTCAGTCGTCGCGAAATGTATTTTTTCAACATTTTAACCTGTTGCTATTTTCGTGGCTTTCATCCGTGACCTATCGCAAGGACTTGGTCGGTGAAGCTGTGCGCCGCTACGCGTACATCGGGCGAACTTTAAAATCTCGTGGGCGTTCTCGCGTAGGTTTGCGAGTAGGAGCGAGTTTCCATGGTGATCGGTCGCCTGTGACCATGATTTCGACGTGACGTCATGGGTTCGGAAAGGACATCCACGTGCTGCGGACGTGCGGCGTCGGTTAACGAGTTTCCCCCGTAACAATTTTTCACCGTTACGTCACGGGAAAAATGCACTCGGCCAGACGATGCCGTCGAGTACGCATATCCCAGCTCCGGGGGAAAAAGCTCGTGCGTGCGTCATTCGGTATTCAAGGATCAGAAAACTCCGGACACGGTTAAGAGAACCCGAGGCGGACGACACTAACGCTACACGGCGCAAACAACAATTAACGTGGACCTAGAGCTAACCTATTTGATAGGGCCTCTATAACCTGGTCCCGGAGCGTATGCGAAACGTCGAGACAACTAAATAAATTGTTTGCCGCGTTTAAAACCAATCGAGTGAAGAAATATTTCAGAGTTTGAGAGCTAGACCCGCGAAATCGTTCGACATCGGTTCTTAAAACATTTTTCGGCGTGGTTTCTGTCGGGCCGATACCGTATCGAAGCTGATAAGATACGTTTACAGTATTTATGGATACTCGTGTAATCTTGCAAAGAACAGAGTCTCGACGCAAAGCACTTTCTACAGAGATACATACCGTGCATAGACTTCGCAGGCTAATTAAAATGAAGCAGCGAACAGTCTCATTATTATCCCGTTTCGCTGGCGAAGCATTTAAGCGAATACGTTCAAAGTTTATCTGAAGAGTATCATAACTCAATGCTTATGTTACATGTAGTCTACGAAAGTAGGCCACGAACGTTGATACGGGTGACGACTGTAGATCGAATTTGAAGTGATCTGGAGAAACGCTAATTTACTTAAAGGATACTTCTACGTTAAATAATATGCTCCTTGCAACACGACTCGAGTCGCATTAAGAATGTCGTACGGCTCCAATTCTTTCGCGAATGAGACTGAAATATGTTTGATGTGGCTTGCGTAAGGATGATTTGATACAAGTCAAAATAATAACATATTACGTAATTACAGCGTGTAATGGTTACGTAAGATGTGTGCGTGCAACGTTCCAAATGAGAATTGAAATTAGGTGGTGCAAGAATCGTTCGGGTGGGAAAATTTTTAGCGACGTTTCTTCGAGTGGCTGTGTTCAATTGGGATCGATAGACTTCTTGTGAAAGTTACTCTTCGAAACTTGAAAGCGTAAACGTAGTAAAATGTCCGGTGGAACGCATGCTAGATACGAATTACTGACAAGATCATTAGCAGCCCGATACTATTCGTTCCCCTCCGTTGAAGCACTGGTTATTTTCAGCATCAGCTCGGATATGTGGGAAAATTAAAATCTTCCTGGTACATATATTTTCGTAACCACGAGGATAGATTGAGACGGAGATTTCAATAATAAGGAAAAACTCGTTTCGCCGTGTGTAATTGATTCGTTCTTCGAATAAATCTGGAATGAATATTACACAAAATAGTCACTCTGCATTACGATGTACATATCGGTGTAGATGAGAAGTACTCGTTCATAGGAATCATTTACACTTGGTTATGGAGTCGCAGGTGGCGCTTCTGCAGTTACCACTATGCTTCTTTTTTTATTACAAAAAATGCAATGTCACAATTTTACTTTATTATTTATAAGCTAACAATTTTAAATTATGCATCTAGTGGCTACAAAAAACTTCCTTGGTCTTCTAGAGGAAGATATGTGAAAGATAGATACATAGTATAGGAAGTATATGACTTTCCAACAAGAAATGTCTTAACTAGGTCTATTGTTAAAGGATTGTCTTAGATAAGTATCAATTAGAGTACAAGTATAAACAACTATGGAAGACGTTTACTATGGTTGCGCCAAAGACGGGAATACTATGGCCATCTAGCGACAGTATGCACGAATAAAAATGGCCGCTTTCGCAGAGTGGTTGCCTCGTCGATAATGCGAGATTGTAATTAACAACTGGGGGTTACATATTGACGCAGAGAATATTCAATGGTCGTGCGACCGCTAGATGGCTAAAATATTTATCAAACGTTGGGCGATCGGAATGGTAACGCTGAACAACCAATGGTTTGGCACGATCTGTATATTGACCGGATAACCTCTCGTACGTTGTATTTTTTTCTTCTGTAAACATTCTGTTTATTGTCAAATTGCGGATACAGAGAGTTGTTTTGAGAGAAAGAGATGATTCCATTCCGATTTTATAATGGAATCAGGAGCTTCGCCACGAAACTAACCAAGATTAGTGACCTTGTCAAGGTTTGTCATTCTCCGAATAATATGAATTAAATATAGTATGATATTGTTAGACATTGTTTATTTTAAGTTTCGAGATATCGTCTGCTTCGATTTTTGTGCCGTAGACGACTCTGGCATTAATATTTTTCTCGTGAAATGCTTGTCAGTGGAAACCTCCTCTTCAAAGATCAATTTGTTTGTTTGTAGCAAAACAAAGTGGTTGTATTCATGAAGGGTGTACCAGAGGAGCCCAGGTGCGGTTTCAGCAATGCGGTTGTTCAGATATTGAGAATGCACGACGTCAAGTACGACGCGCACGATGTTCTCAAGGATGAAAATCTTAGGCAAGGTAACTACAATCAAGTAATTTCAATAGAATAAACAGTACACGGATATTTTTATCTATACGCAGGTATCAAGGACTTTTCGAACTGGCCCACGATACCACAAATATTCATAAACGGTGAGTTTGTGGGAGGATGCGACATACTATTAGAAATGCATAAGAACGGCGAATTAGTAGAGGAGCTGAAGAAGGTGGGCATTACGAGTGCCCTTCTGCAGAAGGAAGAAGGCAAAGACAAGAAACTTAAGGACTAAGCGTTTGTTTAAGAGTCTAGTTTGTTTATAGCATCTGTAAATAAACCATTTATTTGTTGACGTTCATTTTTGTTACAATAAATCTTAAATTCATTATGCGACTCGTCAGAAATCGTCCTCGCATCCCACACTCTGTTCGTCGAGATAGTCGTTTACGAGTCGATTGTAATTAGTGCGGGAGTACACCATATTTGACGGCTCGAGAACGACTGATAATTTTTATGCAATTCCACTTGCCACGCTGCCACCGACGAGATCCTAATAATCCTAATAATAAATAGTAAACATCTCGAAACAAACGCGAGTAGTACGTTATCTGTCTTGACGCTAATTTATTCAATTCGATATAACAAACTACCGTGCACTTTAATTTCTTTTTACGTAATTTTAAGGGAGAAGCAATGGCTGCGAGTATTCAGGGGCAGCCACACCGGCTGCAAGTACTCAGGGGCAGCTACACCGGCTCTGATTGGTCCGTGTTTTTCGTTAATAACTCCGCCGCGGACGCCATTTTTGCAAAGGAAAATGTCGCTTAAAATGATCTCGGGAACCTCCCATTTACGGATGTTGAAGGAATTATGAGACACCCGGTATAACCATGCGATTATATCACTCTTCGCGATATTTGCATCAACATTTACCAACATAAAGCGCTAAAGCGGAATTGATAAACTATTATTATTATGTGCTATGCTACACAAATCACGGTATAGGGGAACCGGGTATTCCCTGATGGAGTCCTAGCTCCGCCCCGGGGAGTCGAGGATTAATTAAATGAAAGTGATTAACGCACCTAGGCCGCGTTACTGCGGCGTTTATGGGGACAGCCCGGTAGCTAATCTCGACAGGACATAAAATCGTGAAGGTCATCGGCGAGGCAGCGCACCACCACCTGTTTAGTGTCGCCCATTTACTTCTGGTTGTCGTACAGTGGAGCCGAGGATAGTTAAATTTCATGGCCGGCTGAAAAATCGACCGTGCTTTACCTCTCAGCATCTGGACCTGGACGCGATAGAGAAAGGGAGAACTGGAAAAATGACAGAAGGGAATGGGAGGCGGAATCGGATTCATTCCCCGAGGGATAACATTATCCGGCAGTGCGTCGCCGAGGATTTACAACCAGTTTCCGGTTTCCTCGGCGCGAGTCGCGAGGTACAAATGCAGTCGGAGGGTGGAAAAAGTGGTTCAAGGCCGACCGTGTGTAGCGTAGCGTCCGGGTCACGTCACAGCCAGGGGTCATGCGTGAACGTAAACGTGCATCGTGCATCGTGTTCTTCCGCATTGCGTTCACGGACTTTTCTTGTCCCCTTTACGACCGGTCGACCGAATTTATGGTCGTCGTCGGCCAGCACCGAGAGGGCGAACGTTTACTACCGGCGACTGGCGTATGTAAGGGGACATGCGAGCTTAGACGCCATTCTTTCGACACTCGAGAAGCTCTACCAAAGTGTCTTGACCCTTTGAGAACGAGTAACGGCACTTTCGCGTCATCGGACATGCTCGCGCGATTTCCAAAGCTTCTGGGAAACATTTCGCTCGAATGACTTTCCGAACGGATTGCGAGCTCCACAAATGCGAATATTAGAATTCCATTTTTATCCTCGCGGCACGTACGCGTGTCGAGGGACTCGTCCTTGAACGGGGATCAGCAAATCGCAGGATCGCGTGTGTGCACACCGCGACTTACTCTTGTTTCTTTTGCCACTTTTTGTAAATCGCCTTCTCGCGATTCTTTTCCGATTTACAGAGATTTTGATCTCTCGAACGCACCTGAACGGTGACATTTTACGGCTCCGCTACGAGGTGCGAGACGCAGCGCGGTTTCCGGCCGGGAACTATGCTCGCGGGAGCATCTGGCTCGACACGTGCCATTTTGATTCCCCGACACTAATTGCGAGCCGCGTCTGGCTGGCTCTCGAGCACCAAATTAATTAATGGCATACCAAATGACGAGACCGAGCGAGAGAGTCTCCGGACTCGCGCGCGTGCACCTATCTCCCCGGAAAAACTGAAGTAACACGATGTACGCGACCGTGCCGCGAATACCAATGCTTCTTCGGCGTGGTCGTCGTCCAGGAGGAGCGCCGTCGACGTGCCTCGTTAGCGACCCGTACATTCTTTTTTCTCTCTCGCCTCGATTCGCCGTTTTCTTCTTTTTTCCGCGATGCTCTTTATCTCCGCGACTCCCTGCCGACATTATCCCGTTCCCGATCCTCCTTCCGGAGACGCGAACCGAAGAAAAGTTTGAAACTTTCTCTACGGCAGCTACGATGACCATATTTTCTTCATCTAACCAATTAAGTACAAATGTTTTTAATTTTTCGCTCTAAATCGAGAGTACATCCTTTTTTCTTACTCGCCTCGATTTCGATGAAATTTTCAACATGCGTGTAACTAACATAGATTTACAAAACATGTTTTAAATTTTCGTTGAGGACCCAAATAAAAAAGTTTTAAAAAATGCTTGTTTTATTTTTGCATATAACCTTGTAAGTTATAATTTTTAGAAAATTATTTTTGCATATCATTTCGTAAAAAACCATTGCTTCTAATTGATTATAAACGAATCAGGTCGTTTGGTACCATTATAGAAAAGTAGTTCTAAAATTTGAAGCTTTCTCTACGGCAGCTGCGATGACCATATTTTCTTCATCTAACCAATTAAGTACAAATGTTTTTAATTTTTCGCTCTAAATCAAGAGTACATCCTTTTTTCTATCTCGCCTCGATTTCGATGAAATTTTCAACATGCGTATAACTAGCATAGATCTACAAAACGTATGTTTTAAATTTTCGTTGAGGACCCAAATAAAAAAGTTTTAAAAAATGCCTGTTTTATTTTTGCTTATAACCTCGTAAGTTATAATTCTTGGAAAATTATTTTTGCATATCATTTCGTAAACCATTGCTTCTAATTGATTATAAAAGAATCAGGTCGTTTGGTACAATTGTAGAAAAGTAATTCTAAAATTTGAAACTTTCTCTACGGCAGCTACGATGACCATATTTTCTTCATCTAACCAATTAAGTACAAATTTTTTAAATTTTTCGCTCTAAATCGAGAGTACACCTATTTCTCAATTTGCGGACATCTTTTATACGGTGAATTCTTTTACGCATCTTTTACACAATTCATGCGGTTATTTTTATGTGCGGAAAAATGTATATTTTTACAAGCTTAGCGTTTTCTCGAGTCTTGAAATTTCGACAATATTTAATGAAATGTGTTGTAGCAAATATCAGCAGTTTCATGGAAACTTAGTTAAACAAAATATTGAGATTAAATCATCCGAAGAAATTAATATTTGTAAGGAAAAGCGGGGTTATTAACGTATTTGGGCACACGGATAACTAGATGTTAACGACAGACGTCTTTGCCGCGGGCGCTCGTTTCGATCTGATCTTCTTGCGATTCGTTGACGATCGTAATTTAACAATTCTTCTGTTATTTATGATTCTCTGTTATTACAAATTTAGTTATACAGTGAGTGTAGAAAGTATTCGTACGCCTTTTAAAATAGAATAACTTTTTCATAATTGTACCAAACGACCTGATTTTTTATAATCAATTAGAAGCATTGGTTTACGAAATTATATGCAAAAAAGATTCTCCAAAAATTGTAATTCAGAAAAGAGTCTCGGTGTTCAAGGTCGACATTTTAAACACTTGAAGTAGCTGCGAATACGTACATAACATGTTACATGTAAATCGTCGTATCGTTCGAGGAGTGCTTTGAGACATATTATTTTCTCTTGCAGTTGACCTTGCGTGACCTTGAATGACCTTCGTAATAGGTAATTGTATTCGTCTTGAAATACACTATCAGAATGTAAATAAAAAACCATACCGTTCCATTTAAAAAAACAGAGTTGACCTTCGTATCTCCTTGACGTCTCCACCTATAAAAAAATTAATGACATCAGATTACGAGCCCCTCGATATCAAGTAAGTTTGGTCCGATCCTTTTTTTTCTATCTTCAAAAGCAAGCGATTTATTCAGGTGGTCTGTTTTAGGTGCCGCACGCTGTATATGGTTGCCTGTTAATACACACACATACAACATACATCATCCGTACTTCATATCATACGTCATTTTTTAAAAATCGTTTTTTGCTCAGGTCTACATCTATCGACGTCAATGATGAACGAGCATTTTCGTCAGGGAACAATGTGCGGATCAGTGAAAAGTCCTAATTAGAAATCGGACATTTCATCGGGCAACGTATTGATTGATATTACGGCAGCGTATCCACGAGAAACGAACGAATATATTCCTTTGTTGCGGCAGACGTTCTAATAAACATTGCGGAAGCAAGTTCGGCGTTATCCTGGCTATTTTGCGAAACAGTTATTCTCGCGACAACAATTCTGTCCGTCGTAAAGATTAAATGAAAGATCGACGTTGATCCTGAAACGCAGGAAGAGGGGGCGGAGGGAGGGAAGCTGCTTCCTCCTGAAAAAGGGGGTGGGATTAATTACGCGCGATTTCCGAGCACCGACTGGCTCTCCGCCAAATGGACTTTTAAATACGCGATCGCTAAACCGAGAACGGATGAAAACACGCGCGGCTGATACCCTCGCTTAGCAATCAATTTATATTTTCTTCCACCAACCCCGGGATATGCTATAGTTACGTTCTCCTTGATACACTGAGCAACTCGGAATTAATCAATTATTACAGAGATTAATATTATACGTTCTCTCCCGACGTCTTTAATTTTAATGATTATAATCCGAAAGTTAGAGAAACCGGCACGTTCGAGCGGCCGTCTCACCTGAAAATCCTCGAATCCTCTTTTGAACTTCCGCGGTTGCGGGGGGATCTTCGGTAACTCGGTTGAAAACTTCGAGTCGGCGAGAAAAATTCCTCCTAAACCAGTTCCGTTTTTCGAATTGAATAATTCGGCGAGAACATTGGGCCAACCCGTTTCGCACATTCGATTTGCAAAACTTTACTGTACGTGTGGGATTTTTCCCTCGGCGAACAACATTTATTTGCGCTTATTGCTACTATTTACACTTATACTAGATAGATTTTATCTACTACGAATAAAATATATATACAGAATAGCACAGGAACTGCATAAACAATCTTACATTAATGGGATACGCCTTAACCGCTTTGCCAATCGGCGACCTTGTAAAAAATGTTGCAAACATTCAGGAATATATTGCACGGAATAGGATTTTTTTCTTTCAAATCACATTTTTTAGGTCAAACAATTGCTTTTGCAATGTAATAATGCTAAAAATGACTTAATATACACCCACGGAAAAGCCAAGAAGTGTAACTTTCAACCTCACAACAGAACGTCGAAAAAATTCGGTTTTTACTGTTTTTGGCAATGATGTCCCACAAAAAAAAATCTAATAAATATTGACAACACTGCCTGTTATTGTATTATATCGTCGAACCAAACAGCTAAATAGCATGTTTTCATATTTTCGAGAAAAAATTATTTGTCCGATTTTTTTGAGGTTTTTCATTTTTTACGACCACAGTTTGCGACACAAAAATCTGAAAAAATTCTCAAAAATGCGCCTTAGGATCCAAAATAAGTCACATTTTTTCAGAATTTTAGAACGGCTTTGAGATCGGAAAATGCGCAGAAAAGCGCAAAATCTAATTTACCCTGTAACTACCCTCACGGACAAGCTAGAGGGCTGAAATTTTACTCAGAGGGGTTTTTCTTGGTTAGCTTTCGAATGGTTCAACAACCATAGAAAAACCTCTAAGGGCAGTTTTGACTTCTATGTCTAGTGTGTTGGGTAATTCTAATTTACAAAGCAGAACATTCTGTTACTAACGCAATTATTAAAATAGATGCCAAACCACTCGGATAATTATTAGATTGCGTATTTTATGCATTTATGATAAAACCGAGTAGCTGTAGTTTTTAGCTCATACCGATATTTCGCTAACACAGTTTTATTTCGATATAAGACAATTTCTCAGGACCGGATTTCGTCGTATATCAGATGAGGGTATCTAGGAGTCACGAATGACTTTAAACAACTTTAAAAAATGAGTACTTACTAATTTTTTCTAATGTAGAGAACATGTGGATCACAAATCAGACCAATATTTTCTAAATCCTATATTTTCTAAATTTTAATTATACCTCCCTCTCAGGAAAAACCAGGAGGGGTAGCGTCATAAAATACGCTGGCAGCGCGGGTCCTTACAGCCACTTCGGGCCTGAGGACCCACTCTTCCCATGATCGCGAATGGTGAAACATCGTTCTTTCAGTGACTGTTGTCAAGTTTGGATTCTCTCTCTAGCTTTTGTATTGTTTGTCTGTTAATTTAATAAAACGCATTCTTGGCGGGCGGCTTCACCGTCGATCGGCATATGATTTGGTGACCCACTCTGTCTTTCCCATCCTAAAAGCGGATAATCTTACATTAGAATATAAGAAATAGTTCCTTATTACTATTCTGTAGAATATATTCATTCACATATATAGTCCAATACGAAATTAAATATCACTGTTATTTGTGGTTATACGAAAAAATGTGAGAGGAGAAAGTTGCACTGTCCAATATGGTAAATATAATGGCAAAAAAGAGATTTTTTTTAAAAATCAAATTTTCGAAATTTCAAGGTCATCGTCATTTTTTAAAAATTAAGGTCATATAATTTTTCCATATTCTTATTTAGAAAAAAATTACAAATCCAACGATATATAATACTTCAAAGTTACGACGAATTTCAAAATTTCCAAAATTTTCAATTGAAATGCGCCACGTGATCCTTTTTTCCGATCGATCTCAAACTTTGTACAAACTTTTTTCTCACCATAGAGAACCATTCTGGGGGGCTTCGTGAAAAAAATTCGTTGGTCAAAAAATAAGGTCCAGCCTAGTGTGCATGCTTTCTTTATGTGATCCCGAAATGCTACCAAGTACAAATTTTTCATTGGTATGGTATAATGATGAGAATTCATTGCAAAACACAGTGACTTTATAGAAATTTCGGCGAGTGTATATAAAATAATTACATAATCTCTGAATCGTTGGTTTTACTATAAAAATTCAATTGTCCAGATATAGTCATCACTTTTGCCTTGTCCAGACTTAGGGCATTTCACCTTAGCATCGGACGACTCTAATGTAATCCGATGTGGGAGAAAATTTCGGGTATCGATGCAAGGGTTGAGCGGAATGAGAAACCGCGATGGTAATGATAGGGGTGATAAGTGTGCGGTCCACGGCTGCGAGTGCCGATGGAAATGGGGTGGCCGGCGAGGTGGCGCCCTCCCTTCAACAACTTCGATCGAGCCAACCTCCGTCGCCTTCTTCTCCCTCTCTTGCCCGTGTTCTTCTTGCGTCTTCCGCCTCTCGCGCGTTTCCCTCCTTCATTCAGGTGCGTCGCGACGCCTCGAACCACCCTGCGTATCACCCCTTATTAACTGGTTCGCATTCGCATCCCCTTTCTCGCAGATCGAAACGCGATCGTCGTTGCTCGAACGAAACCTCTATTTTCTTCTATAGCCGACGCCACTGGGCGTCGCGTGGCCTCCGGACGCGACGTCACGCTTTCGCTCGAAAGTTCTACCACCCCCCTTTCGCCCTCAGCTTCGTCGTTACTCTATTGTTTCAATAACACCGTCGGACGAATCGCAACTTTTAGGGTGTTACGTCACACACGTATTTGATAAACTTATTGCGCGTTTAAATACCAGTCAATTTTCCAATTGATGGAAAGGGCTTGCGGTTAATTACGTGTACAGCGTGAAATTATAGATAGAAGGATTAAACTGATTCGACTGCTTCCATTCGCGAGCAAACAACCTTCGCTTTTGTTCTGATCAAATAGATCGCCGCCGTTCCGTGGAAATCTCCACGGTATTAATACGTTACTCGCGTTTCATAGCCGCGTTTGAAGAGCGCTATCTCGCTGGCTATCCAACGATAAGATCGACAGTTTCGCCGGCATATTATAGCTCGAATTTCCCCGCTGTTGTTATTCTATATTAAAAGCTCCGAACGGGGCAGAACTTTCGCAATTGAAAACCGCTGAACGCAGGTTGTACAGAAAATCGAGCATCGACAGATCGAAGTGGTAAAACGAGTTAATCGATTCGCTACCGTCGTCGCGAAAGCGCGACACGATCTTGCAGTTCGTTTAAAGATAGTCAAATTAATGTAAAGTCGACGGTTGTAGTACACGGTATAATATTCAGTGAGATTCTATGGACATTTGCTAAATAATTTCGATATATCATAGAGGAGGTATGCTGCGTTTAATAAAACATTTTACATGGCGGATGAGTAACGAAACATGATCTGGTAGCGAACTCATTCGCAACCGTTGCAGCGTGAACTGGCTGAAACTGTGAACTAACTGACGGAAATAATTTGATTTTGACGTACCGGTACGTTATCGGTCGCGAAGGGGTTGATAAGTTGAACGGGTTTTATCGTCCGGTGAACACAGCTCTATTTCGTATCAAACGATAAGATCCGTGGGTTTGAGCGGGCTACGGTCCGAATCTTGCCGCTTTTGATTCCCGGTGCTCGAGGACGACTTTGAGGGTGGCACAATGGCGAAGGGCCGCGTCTTTATGCACTCAGCCGAGTAATTAAAGCGTTGTTCATTAAAACGGTAAACACGTTCCACGGATAATGAGACGCTCCTGGAGAGGGGTAGTTCGCGACACCACCCCTCCGTGTCTCCGCTCCAGCAGAATCTGCGTCGGGACGCCGCGCGTGTCGACTCACGTAGCCGCGTTGTGTCTCCATTAACCTAATAAACCGCCGGAAACGTCGAACACCACCGATTCCCCGATTCACCGACACGATCTTCTCTCCTACCACGACCGTCGACCATGCGGAAAAATCAAAGAGCAACTGGGTTATCGCCGTTCCTTGGACCTCCTGCATCCCCATCCCCCTTCCGAGAACCCATATCTCAACTTGCCGAGCGAAAATCGCCGAACTAAGGGGCGAGTTCGAGCTGAAACAACGTTCCTCGAGTTCTCGGGGGTTCCATGACCAGCGCACTGCGTCCCGCAGACCGCATCTTCCGACTCGCAGATTCCTCCTCGACTCCGGATTAGAACGAGAAGAATTCTCCATTTACTCGAGGTGGTGCCGTTTACTCGAACGAATCTGCTTTGACGAGAGCTATTTAACCCACGGTTCGAACAGTATTTGCAAACAGTTCGAATCTTTTCAACTGCTCTAGGATTTCGCGACAGTCGCGGTTGAACTCGTTGAAATCATTTGCGCTGTGAGGCGTCACTAAAAACTATTATTCAATACAGGTTTTGGATTATTATTATTGTTAAAAGTATAACAATGATTTTGTGAGTGGCAGGCCTGTTTCTGGTTGGCTGCCTAGCGACGAATCATCGGTCGCGCACGAACCGTTAGAAGATCTAATCCGGCGTTCGATTCGCATCCTTGATCAGACGCGATATGTATAGAGTTAAAAACCATGACCTCAGAATTAATAAAAGGCGTAATAAAGTAATGAAGCGATACGTTGTAAATGTAATATTGTCAAATGCTAAAAGTGTTTCCTAAGTATAGTATGCTTAGTTCAATGTATTAACTATACATTATAAGGAATATAATTCTGGAAAGTTAACCACGTGGCGTTCTACCTCTCACCTCCACGCAATTAACAGAATTTTAACAATTATTATTATTATTATTATTATTATTATTATTATTATTATTATTGGTTCGCTTTCTGGAATTTGAAGATAGCTAGGGAAAATATCAAAAAAGATTATTGTAGCCTTTTAACATCGTATGAAAGAAAAGTGACAATCAATTGTCCAGGGTTCGATTCGTCTGTATAAATTAAATTATTAAAAATTCGTGTACTGTATAGGCTTAACTTCATGTGCACAATGTAAAAAAGATCACATAGAATTAATACGTTCTAGGTCAATGTATTCAAAGGTTAGTACATTTTTGAACCTAGCGTTGCAAGTATACCGGTTGGAAACTTCCTAACTTCCAGGGTTCAATTCGTTTGTATCAATTACATTACTAAAAATTCGTGCACTGTATAGGCTTAACTTCATGCGCACAATGTACAAAAGGTCACATAGAATTAATACGTTCTAGGTCAATGTATTAAATGGTTAATACATATTTGAACCTAGCGTTGCAAGTATACTGGTTGGATACTTCCTCCTTTTTCTTTTTTTTCTTTACAGACATGCGGAAAAATACATTTACGTACACCCCCACGCACGGGGGTAGTGTGGGACTCCAGAACACGGATGGTCGTTGTTCTAATACCCACTAAAAAGAAACTTCCTAACTTCGATCGAGGGATCGAAGAAGTAGAACCTGGTTGTCAACCTCTGGCCAAGAATTAATAGATTGCGGGGGATCATGTAAAATAAAAATAGTCCAAATAAATGATTAATCCTCTTTAAAAGTCGAAAGAAATATCCTTAAATTCTTTAAACTTCTTTATTAAGTAATTGATCTATTCATTGTTTCCCCCAATTCATAAAATCCGCAGTCAAGCGATTAAACATTAGACTAAACGCGGGCGAGTACAAGACCGGAATTTCCTATTTCATAAAGCGAACGCTATCCGGCGAAGTGTTCCACAACTACGGCAGTTGGTCTTGATGTAAAATAAAAATAGTCCAAATAAATGGTTAATCCTCTTTAAAAGTCGAAAGCAATATCCTTAAATTCTTCACACTTCTCAATTAAGTGACATATTCATTGTTTCCGCGAATCCATAAAATCCGCAGTTCAGCGATTAAACATTAGACTAAACGCGGGCGAGTACAAGACCGGAATTTCCTATTTCATAAAGCGAACGCTATCCGGCGAAGTGTTCCACAACTACGGCAGTTGGTCTTGATGTAAAATAAAAATAGTCCAAATAAATGGTTAATCCTCTTTAAAAGTCGAAAGAAATATCCTTAAAATCTTCAAACTTCTTTATTAAGTAATTGACCTATTCATTGTTTCCCCCAATTCATAAAATCCGCAGTCAAGCGATTAAACATTAGACTAAACGCGGGCGAGTACAAGACCCGAGTTTCCTATTTCATAAAGGGAACGCTATCCGGCGAAGTGTTCCACAACTACGGCAGTCGGTCTTCATGTAAAATAAAAATTGTCCAAATTAATGGTTAGGATAGGTTATCCTCTTTAAAAGTCGAAAGAAATACCCTTAAAATCATCAAACTTCTCAGTTAAGTGACCTATTCATTGTTTCCGCGAATTCATAAAATGCGCAGTCCACCGATTAAACATTAGCCTAAACGCGGGCGATTACAAGACCGGAATTTCCTATTTCATAAAGGGAACGCTATCCGGCAAAGTGTTCCACAACTACGGCAGTTGGTAAAGAAATGAGACAAGAGGGATGAAGCCCGAAGAAGCCACCCCTACCCCGAATCGCCTTCCGCGACAGTAAAATCTTCCGCAGACAGGGTAGACGTTGCAGCCCCGACAAGAAGGTCCCCCGTCTCTAGTTAGATAGTTGGTGTGGTTGGAGTATCTTCGCTCCATGGCGCCCATGACCAGGCCAACATCTGCGGTAAGGTCGGCCCCGTTCATGCTCCGCGAACTATCTCGGATCAATCAGGCGTGGAAACCCCCGATGGTGAAACAGAGAGAAAGAGGGGAGGCAGGCGAAAAAGTTTCGTTCGAACCGCCCCCCTCCCGCCGCTGTTCGGAAAGGGAGAGAGAAAGTAGGAGCAGAACGTGGAGGAGGAGGAGGAGAGAGAGAGAGAGAGAGAGAGAGAGATTGAAAGAGAGAGAGAGAAGGCGTGTAGAAATCCGAAGAAATTCAGAGACGAAGTCACGCAAAATAGGGGGAGGTTGTGAGGCGGGAAGGGGGTGGTCGGTTATGGTGGGGAGAGAACGTTAGGGGGATTGGGTGTTCGGGGGTAGTCAGCGCCGCCACGGAGGGTGAGTCTCAGTCGCCACTCGGTCAGCCTGCCGCACGGCTGGGTTTCGGAATCCGTCTACGCGAGTACGCGCTCTCTTTCTCTCCCTCTCGCCACACCACACACACACACACACACACACACACACATACACATACACACAGAGAGACACACACATACACGCGTACACTCGCCCATGCACACAAAAAACACACATATATATACATATACACAAGTCATACATAGAAACGCACAGAAACAGAGTGACACACACACACATATATATATACACACACACACACCCACACACATGTACACATACATACACACAGAAACGGAGAGACATACACACACACACCCTCGTCGACATAGAGGAGTGTGCACGCGAGGAGAGCCGAACAGGGGTGGCGGAGTGCTCGAAAGGAGGAGCACCAAGGTGCGGATCACCTAGTTCGCTGGAATCACCTCTATCTTCGGCGAGAAATATATACGATCCTCGGCGAGTCCGGCGATCGTTGTAACACAGCCGCGACAAAACGTATCCCGGACGCGTACCCGCAACCGGTCAGCGCGTGTGCACCCGACCACGATCGATCCTCGCGGCGATACGATCCAGAAACGCGATGGACAGAACTGCCACCATCCTGCGACCAGCCAGATAGCCGAGACCGGGCCCAACGCCGCGCGGGACTGCTAATCGGTACGATCCGTAAGAGGCGGGCTCGTCCCATTTTTATCACGACTCTCGGCCCGAGGACGAGGACTAATCCGCGCGGCCTCTGGATGATCGTTGCGGTCGCGTGGTGCGCCACCGGACTCTTTCTCTTTCTCTCTCACTCCCGTATCATCTCGCCCTCCGCATCTCTGCGTCTTCTCTCAATCCGTCTTCACCCTCTGCGTCGGCCAGCGTTTGCCAGACCCATGTTCGTGATCGAACGTCTCTCTCGACATACTCACGGAAATCGATTCGACGATCGCGAGGAAAGAAGGTCCCCCGGATGTTCCTACGTCGGGTTTTAGGGTATGCTCTCGGAAAAGTGGAACGCTTGTGGATCAATCGTCTGGGAGTAGTCGGTCGGCGGTGTCGCGCGCGCGAGAGAGTTCGTCGATCGTGAAAGATCGAGCGATCCCCCTGAGTGCACCGTGCGACTCGGCCGACGACGATAGAAGTCGCGTCTCGTCGTTACATGTATAGTTGCGAGAGAGTGTTCTACGCCATTGGTGGGTGAGTGCTGCTGTACTCAGCGAGAGTTCCACGCGTGTCCTCCGCGGTCGACGCGGGGGTGGGGGCCTCGGAGGGCGTCGGAGGGTGTCGGAGGGTGTCACGGAGGGCAGAGAGGACAGAGGACTGAGGGGGGGAAGAGAGAGAGAGAAAGGGGTGTGGAGGGGCCTCGGTTCCAGCGGACTCGCTTCGAGCCGAGAACAGGTGAATCCCTTCGAGGAGGCCGAGACCGTACGCCCGGAAAACCAAGCCAGAGTCGTTTGTACGAGTTCGCGGCGATCCTGCGATACCGTGGTCACAGCGAACGGGAAATATTTGGGTCAGAGAGGGTCAAGGAGGCGGATCGGAGAGCCTCCGAGACCAACGACGGGAGTCGACGACTCGCGTTCCCCCCTGTGTCCACGAACACGCACCCTTCGAGTTTCGATCTTTGCGATATCGGGACAAAGGTATTCCGGATGTTAGGGGCAGAACCACCGTCTATCCCTTAGCCCCCTTGAACCCGTCCTCCCAGAGTCGGGGTTGTTTCGAGGAACCGTCTTCGGATTCAAAAGCTTGTTTGCCAACGAGTGCTTCGAGAAACGATACGTTCCAACGTTGGAAGAGTTCTCTCAGCATCACAAATCTTTACCCGTTGCGGTCCAAAGAGCTTCGCCTCTTTCAGTTCCAGAATTTGCTCTGTAACATCATATAATTCAACTTTAGTAACCTGATTAGAACAGCTGCGACACACTAGGATTGCTCTAACATGTAATCGTGGCATCGATGAATCTAAATCAGTCAAATAAGTAGCTTTTGGTGGAAAAATTAGTTAAAATAGCACCGCAAAGGGTTAACATCTCAATTCGTATTTCGTTCGATACATTCCTCATGGTATTTTCGAACCCCCTAGTTTGGCACTCGAAGTGCGAACCCTCGCACGGTGTTCGAAAATGGTTGCACCGAAGATCTTTCGGTGATACTTCTCACCAATTCCGTATTTGCATGTTATTATTTGATCGAGCTACGATTTTCCTCCCATCTGCAACGTGTAGAACTTCTTTTGCGGTTATGGTAGCGACTAAAACGCATTCTACATTCTAATGGTTGTTGGAGGTGAAAATAGTAACGTCGTAACGGGGATGCGTTCTCCCATTGAGAAAATTCTGCGACGTCGAACGACTTGCAGAGGATTTGTAAAGGGTTGCCCAACGTTGATCTTTTACACTTTACCGAGCCTGAAAAGTAACTTAACTCGTGTTAAATCTTAACTCGCCTTATAAAAATGACAAGATTGAATTTATTCAGTTTTTTTATTCGATCTTTCTGTGATAGAATAATGGATCCTTTCCAATGGAAGCATCTTTACAATTTCGACAATTGTGAAATCTCCAAAATCCGAAACCGGTCATTGGACCGACAGTGGTAGAGAAATCCTTTCGGTATTTTAAATAACATATACAACTTCGAATATAAAATATTTCTATTTGAACAATCTGAACATCAAAATAAGATATTTCCGTTTCAACAATTTGATCCACAAAATAAAATATTTCTATTTGAACAATCTGAACATCAAAATAAGATATTTCTGTTTCAACAATTTGATCCACAAAATAAAATATTTCTATTTGAACAATCTGAACATCAAAATAAGATATTTCTATTTCAACAATTTGATCCACAAAATAAAATATTTCTATTTGAACAATCTGAACATCAAAATAAGATATTTCTGTTTCAACAATTTGATCCACAAAATCAAATATTTCTATTTGAACAATCTGAAACACGAAATAAACTATTTTACTTTTCGCATTGTTATGATACTATGAGAAACCGTATAAACAGACAGTGTGTCTTATCGTTAAGAAACGATTTACACTCGTAAATGTATTGAATACGAACCATTAATTTCAGCAATAATATTTAAAATTGAAATTGAAAATAAAGACGTAACACAAATATTTTTAATATTCTTCGAATGAAATACTATTTTCAAAAATTACTGCCTCAAATAAATGATCTTATTTTCAAAAATTACTGCGTCGAATGAAATATTTTATTTTCATAGTTGTGCACATGCTTTAAAATAAGTAGGATTATTTACTATTTATTATTTAGAATACTATTTTCCCCAGCACTGTCGGCACGGTGTCTCGACGCGAATCTGGGTCACTTTCACAATGTACGTCCGAGTCGTTTGTTCCTAGATTCGTTCATCTCGCGAGACTTTGTTGGAAAATTTTCTGAATCGCATTATTAGGATTCGACCCTCCCAATTTCGGTATCCAGATTGCTTTCATTTCGGCGAATTCTTCGGAGGCGTGATTCGGTAGTGAACGAGTTGATTCTATAAAAAACGAAATATTCGCATAAACGTCCGCAATCTTCGTATATAAGTACCTCTTGGAAGCGAAGCATAATCGGTGAATTATTTGAGCCACGAGCCAAATCGATTAACCAGCCACCGGGTTTCTTTTGACATTCCAAATCTTTCGATCCGCGTTCCTATTTACAATGAATTTCTTGACGGACGCTCCAACGTCACACTTGACCAACCATGATTACAAATTAAATTTTATGCATGTTGTTATTTAAATGCACATAATGACCAGACTGCGGATTTTATGCATTCATACGAAAAATCAGCTGGCGAATTATGAAACTAGTATTGAGATACAAAATGTTTACAGAAAAGAAATTTTGATGTACTTCTGTTTCTCGAAATTAGTATGGATAATATTGATTTTGCACGAATACTGAGCAAAAGTTAAGAAGAGTGTTTACATGTTTATTATGTACTTACAGTGAATGTACAATATTTTCGTACACCTTTTAAAATAGAATAACTTTTTTATAATTGTACCAAACGACCTGATTTTTGATAATCAATTGGAAGCATTGGTTTACGAAATGATATGCAAAAAAGATTTTCCAAAAATTGTAATTCACAAGGTTACATGCAAAAATCAAAAAGACATTTTTTAAAACTTTTTTAATTTAAAATATATGTTTCGTAGATCTATAGTAGTTGCACGCATGCTGAAAATTTCATCGAAATCGATTGACATACGAGCTACAAGCGGTTAAAAATGATGAAAATCGTAGTTTTACATGACGTAGTTTTAAATTCAAATTATCAATAACTTATCAATTCTTTCGATGCGTGTCGTTTTAAATAGTAAAGAATAAATAATCCTACTTATTTTAAAGTATGTGTACAACTTTGAAAATAAAATATTCTATTTGATGCAGTAATTTTTGAAAATAAAATAATTTATTTGAGGCAGTAATTTTTGAAACTAGTATTTGCAAATGGTATCTTATTTGAAGAATATTGAAAATATTTGTATTTTGTCATTATTTTCAATTTTGAATATCATTGCTGAAAATAATGGTTCGAATTGAATACATTTATGAGTCTAAATCGCTTCTTAACGATAAGATAGACTATGTTTATACGGTTTCTCAGAGAATTGTAACAATGCGAAAAGTAAAATATTTTATTTCGTGTTTCAGATTGTTAAAATAGAAATATTTGATTTTGAGGATCAAATTGTTGAAATAGAAATATTTCATTTCAAGGTTCAGATTGTTAAAATAGAAATATTTGATTTTGAGGATCAAATTGTTGAAATAGAAATATTTTATTTCAAGGTTCAGATTCTTCAAATAGAAATATTTTATTTTGAGGATCAAATTGTTGAAATAGAAATATTTTATTTCAACTTTCAGATTCTTCAAATAGAAATATTTTATTTTCGAAACGATATATCTTATCTAAAATACTATTTTCTTTAAGCAAAGTAAAATCCAAAATAATCAATAACATTTGAGATATTTGTTTCGCCAAATAATGCGCACCTCCGATCTCGATGAAATGTTCAGCATGCGTATAACTAACATAGATCTACGAAACATATGTTTCAAATTTTCATTGAGGACGCAAATAAAAAAGTTTTAAAAAATGCCTAATTTATTTTTGCATGTAACCTTTTTAAATTAGAATTTCTGGAAAATCTTCTTTGCATATCATTTCGTAAACCAATGCTTCCAATTGATTATAAAAGAGTCAGGTCGTTTGGTACAATTGTAAGAAAGTTATTCCATTTTAAAAGGTGCACGGAATACTTTCTACACCCACCGCGTATATTTCGTCAATTATTTTTTAGTTCGTCGGGTTGACCGATGCGACAAACGAACTGGTCTTCGACTCGTGAAACTTCCTCGAACATATATTGAACTTGATCCCACCCCCATCGGGTGGCGCGTGTCGTTCAGGGGCGTGAATCACGAGCTTTTCCTCGAGAAGGGAGCGAGAGGGGAGGTTAGATTTATTAGGGCTTCCCGGTTAAGATAATCGCGAAAGGCTTACGCGATCGGATCGAGGTCGACACGCTTAACGAGTCGCGTGAAAACAGTTGCGTCAGCACTCCCCAAACTCTTTTCTATGTGTCGCGGACCAACGTTGTTCCGACAATATTTTGCTATTCCTAATGCGTGCGACAGGTCCACAGGTTTGTTTAGAATTCTCTGTGCTTCCACGTTCCGCTATTGTTTCATCGTTCCTGTTGTTCCAACGGTTTGGGGTGCGCCGAGTCACGTTACTGCGGACGCTCTTTCTCTCTTTTCCCTTTTCCTCCTCTCTTGTTTGAAGCGCCCCTTGTCGCTGAAAATACGCGCTGCGAATCGAAAGGTAATTTCTCCAACGATCAAAAGAAAGTTTTTGTCGTTTTTAACACTACCACTGCTGGCCGACTGATCGATTTCAGTTTTATCCATTCCACATTTATTGATCGTAACGAATGATTATATACAGGATGTATTAAAAGTAATGGTCATCCGCCCTAGGAGTGAATCTACACCTCCGGATCGGTGGACATTTGAAAGAGAAACTTGCCGCGAAATTGTGGTTGAAGTTTTTTCTTACATCAACGTCTTTTACACGTCGAGAATAGAAAAAGTTTGAGAGGAGCCATACGTCGCAAACAAATAGTTATCGAGACATTAGCTGTTAAAGTTTTTGCAAAATTTGATTGTGTGGAATTATACGTATACAGGGTGGTCCGTTTAAATAAGAACACCTATATATCTCTTCAGGTTATTGCGATGCAAAAAATATTTGTTACGTAATGTGCATGGTGTCAATGGACCAAATATTTGGCACGAATATTTTTTTCCGAGGTTCGTTTTTTTTCGGAGTTGGCAAGATCATCGGTGGTTTTTGGTACGTAACTACATTTTTCTTCATCGCATCGTGTAACTGATGGAAAAATACATTCAGATATGTAGAATAACATAACCTTGAAATTACCTCGATCCTCGAAAATTAAAGTTTCACCTAGAACCTAACCTATGAACGCGAAGAAAATATTTTTGATCACACTAAGAATATCGATCAACAGATGTGTGTATGCGTTAACCGTTAAAACAACACTCACGTTCTCTCGAGTTATCATCAGGGATGTTCAAAATGGCGTCCTTCTAGGTTGATACATTTTCTGAAACGTGCACTGACCGACCGTACAGATCTTTCAATTGTTTCGACATTAATATCAGCACAAGCTCTAACTATTCGGTTCTTCGTATCCTCTGCTGTAGTTGGTCGTTCGTTATAAACTGTTTGTTTCAATTTTCCCCACGAAAAGAAGTCCATTGGTGCGAGGTCTGGTGAACGCGCTGGCCATCCTACAACTCCGGTACGACCGATCCATCGATTTGGAAATTTTATATCCAAAATTGATTTGACAAGGCGTGTAGAATGAGCCGGACAACCGTCATGCCGATACCGCATTCTTAAACCGACAGAACATGATCGTGTGCGTGCCACGAGACGTACGGGCCTAGCGACGAATGTTCCTCCAAATTTCGTTCGTCTCGCTTTTCATGACAGACGTTGTCGTGTTCATAAACATTGTCACGCAAACATCCCGCTGTCCTGCGGAAATCTGTGTTAAGGTTGAACTTCTAACTTGGTATTACGCGAAGAAAATTTTCAGGAGATAAAGTGAAATTACTCGTTAATTATTAGGTTTAGGGCTAACGAAGGTTAATACTTTTTTACTCAGAATTCGACATTCTTCGATATTTTGGTATAAAAAATATAGTGTTCCATTTTGTTAGGAATAAATCAAGTTTGTGAGAGGATTTGGTTAATTTAATAACGAAATTTAATGTGGAATCTCTTACGGCATATCATTCAGAACTGACTCTTCCGTTGCCTAAGCGAGGAACAGTCTCGCACACCGACGCTCGCTTGTTCGCTATTAGTTTTTCATTTATCGCTCGCACGATGTTTCGCTCGTACAATGTAAATGTATACACATACACGTTTTCTAATACATTTAAAAAAAACAAAGTTGACCTTCGAATCTCCGAAACGATTCCATCTGTAAAAAAATAAATACACTACGTAATGTACCCCTTCTGTATACAACTGTAAGCAACTTCTGTATAGAAAACTTTTTCATGCAACGCACACTTTGGAAGTTATATAGGTGTGCAAGTTGGCGAACCACCCTTATATTAATTTTTTCATTTAATTTTATATTATGTTATGAATACCGTGTCAATTCTAAATACATTAAATATCTTGTCATCGTTATAAGTCAACGCAGCCGATCTTAATGCTCGGTAAGTCACTGTCGGAACAAAACTTACGTTGGCAAGTTTGTTGGCAACTTACGGGTTTTGGCAAAATTGTCCATGAAGATGCGAGCTTGCATAGAGACCCAAGGTCTAGCGATCGCAAAGGAGTGCAGCAGATTGCTCTCGAATTATTTAACGTCGATCTCGCGAGCAGGGTTTCCCCAGCGTTGCAACTTTGACGCGCGTTTATCACCGACGAATCTATGCTCGAATCGAAATGAGAATTCTCGAGGGGACACGGACCTGTTCGATAGATTCCTGACTGCGAGGAGTTGTTATCATCATGCTAAGTTCCCGACAAAACCGACGATTTCGATAACGCTCCGTCCGATGATTATTATCCACCCTTCGGGTACGGGGAGGAGAGAACGGCTGTAATCGGTGGTTTCTTTCTGTCTTGACGCGAGTACTGGAGCTCTGCCAGGTTCACAGGTCGCCGCGTTTGCAAACTCTTGGTACACGGCTGGCTGACGACGCGTTATCTATGCATTTCCGATACGGGACCGCTCTCTCTCTCTCTCCCTTTGACACCCTCCCACGGTTTACCTTGAATTTAAGGGGCCCGTGCCATGCGAAATTTACAACGCGACGAGCTGTTGCCACGGAATGCACGCGATTTTTCGGTCACGCTGAACAGCACGATGAACAATCCTGCAGTCGGCTTTAGAAAATTACAAACTTTTCGTTACCGAATTCGTAATTGT
>CM052191.1:4924876-4936068 GCA_028455805.1 Lasioglossum figueresi
TGACGTAAATCTAGACGGCAAAATGTGGCGCCCCACCCTGTATATAGAACAATTCGCATAGTGGAAATCGAAATAATTTTTGGCTGTTGGTCAGTGTAATTGATCCAGCATGATTGTTCTATTATCCGAACACCGAGTCCTCTCGATAACATCCGGACAACCGAGGTTCCACGGAGAGACGAAATTCGTTATCGAGATTCAAAGCCTAGGAATCTGGATCCGATGCGCGTTCCCCGATCGAGAGTCTCGAAGGTCTATTTATCGTTCGAGTTATTCCGTTGGTTCTGTGTATATACTGGATACGGGCAGCCTGGCAAAGGGGGAAGGGGAAGACCCGCGCCGGTGTTGAAAGCCACTAGAGAGGCTCGATTACGTGTTTGTTCGATGTTCGGCAAGGCGACCGGTGTCCGTGCTAGGTAAAAGCGTGGGTCCTGGAGCCGATCGATCAACGCCGAACGAGAAAAAGGGTAAGCGAATCCCGACAGTCGTGCCAAAAACTCCTCCCACGAAAAATGATGGGCTACCTTGAGATACGGCTTGCTTTCTGGCGAGGATTCGGATCGCTCGGAATCCGGGTGACCTCTTTCCGAACACGGTCTTTGCTCCCTTTTCCTCGCGTTTTCCGATCGCTACGGAACCCTCGGCGATCGACATCTTCTCTTCTTTGGAAAACGCTTCGATTCGATGAATGAATCGGCAATCCGCTTTCACAGATCACACGAACGTCTTTCGATAATGTTTAGTCCCGTGGAGATTCCAACAAAGTCCTCCAAAGCCATTGGTACACCTCTGAAAGCTGTAGAAAGTCTCAACATCCTCAAGGACCTCGACTGTATTCTAATTGTCTCCCGCAAGCCTTGATCACAAATTAACCCTCAGACAGCCAACTACTCCTACAACTACGTAATTGATAATTAGACTGCGGATTTGTACGGGAATTATAAATTTTCTGCATCGATTGCAAGAAACTGGAGCTAAATAAAAATTGTTTTCCTTCTTGAATCATTTTAATTAGATAGAAACGGTACGCTGCTCTCTAATTCATTTAATCCGTTCCATTTTCGCCATAAATGCATAAAATCTGCAGTCTGTCAATAATGTTTATGAACATTCACGTCTTGTCTTATCAACTTTTGAAAGCTTTTGAAGGTACTTCTTGTGGTCTCGTTAGAAACGGAGAAATTAAGATTTCCTGATTCCTGTTTTAAAACATCGTTTTATGTCTAAAAATACATTGTGTAAAATTTCAAATGTCTACCCCCACCGATAAGGGTGATATTGGAATTAATTCCCCCGCACTTAAATGCAATTTGCTCTGAAACGAGAAGAGATATCGACATAGGATGAACGGAAAACAAAAGATACGGATACACTCGATATTTCAGATTTTTTTTCAGAATTTTTTGCTAATTATTTATAGTTGAAAACAATTAATTAATTTTTTGGGAATTTGTTTAACCATCTTTCCCTGGGTTGACACCCACCAAAAAATTCTAAAATATTGCTACGATGCTAAACTATTTTTCATAAAAATCTCAGAAGTGTCCGTTTGGTGGAACAGTGTCGAAAAAAATAAAGTATGCCGGCGAACGCTCGTAACGGCGCAGCGACCGAGTCCACTTGCGGTGGCTAGCGATGGGAGCGAACGGGAAATCAGCGCTTGTACGGAAGAGCTGATACATGTAGATATGCGACTAAATCTTCTAATATATGATTACAGTTGGAAGTCTAAACAATTATATTTTATGAAATAGCTTACATCGATGAAGAAAAATGCGTGTAAAGCTAGTTTGTTGCTGTCAAGTAACAGAAAGGAGAACCTTCTCACAACTATGTTGTATGGTCACGGTGTTAGAGGTTCTTTTTTTTTCTGCGGAGGACTAGAGTTCGAGTCCTCCTTGAGTCAAAAATTCCTTTTCTTGTTTTTTTCTTTTTTTATACGTATTTATAAACTAAACGATTTTTATTGTTTGCAGTTCAATATTCTATAAAACAAACATAATTATTAATTTGTAATTATCATATAGATTAAAATGTTTCTGAGAATACGATGTATGTTCAAATTAGTGTGTCATAAAATCATTTCAACGAAGACATGATTTCATTAATTTCTTGTCACAAAAATTGATTTTTAAAAAAACCAGAGGTCGTAGAGAAATTTTAATAACAGATTTGAAATCAGCGGGAAAAAATCTACGGGAAGTGATACATAGTATGTTAAAAAAAATTTTTTTTCTTCTCGTGGTAACGTAAAAGTGGTTCTTTCGTGAAATTGCCCAAATTTGACGAAATTTCTCAAGGTTAAAAACCGTTCGTACCGTAATCTCCCTATTTCTCCCATATTCTGCAAAGATTCAGCTTTCATTTTAGAAAAATCTCATCGCTCTACCTCATTTCTATCGAAAGTTATTTCTTTTTGAATCGAGAAACGTCAGTTTTCCCCACTGTGCGCCGTTACGAGCGTTCGCCGGCATAATTTATTTTTTTTGACACTGTTCCACCAAACGGACACTTCTGAGATTTTTATGAAAAATAGTTTAGCATCGTAGCAATATTTTAGAATTTTTTGGTGGGTGTCAACCCAGGGAAAGATGGTTAAAAAAATTCCGAAAAAATTAATTAGTTGTTTTCAACTATAAATAATTAGCAAAAAAATTCTGAAAAAAATCTGAAATATAGAGTGTATCCATATCTTTTGTTTGCCGTTCATCCTATGTCGATATCTCTTCTCGTTTTAGAGGAAATTGCATTTAAGTGCGGGGGAATTAATCCCAATATCTCCCTTATCGGTGGGGGTAGACATTTGAAATTTTACACAATGTATTTTTAGACGTAAAACGATGTTTTAAAACAGGAATCAGGAAAATCGGAGCGGGGCCGCTGGCCCATGGTTATCCGGCTAGACCCTTTTGATACTCCGGGTCTGGATAGACCCAGCGGGCCTGACATCGTGGCTAGAACAATTGCAGGTTCTACAGGGACGTTGAAGCCCTTTTAAATGTCTTCTAGCGACTTGGTAATACTTCGTGTAGCCTTCACTGACTCCTGGAAGACTTCCAAGATTCTCGAGACTTCTTCAGGAATCTTTAAAGCCCATCGAGAGCTTGGACATCGTCTGAAGGTGTTGCAAAGACAATCGAAAGTTCATTTAGAAAGTTCCTCGTTCGGTCTGTCAGGAATTGTACCGGGTTCCTCGCGGTGACCTTGGAGGTCCTCCGGGAATCTTCGAAGGCGTTCCTGACGTTCGAGAATCTCTGAAAGTGTTCTCGCAGTCGTGGGAGTGGTCCGAGCGTCCTCGAAGGCTGTTCAAAGATCTCGAGTGTCCCCTGGAGTAGAAGCGTTCTACATCTGGAAAATCGATGATATTCCGCCGGATGGACGGAATTCCTCGCCGTTCGGAGTTCTTCTTCCGATACGGCCGCAGACGTCGAGACGTTATAGGATTTCCATAGGGAGACGGCGATGATTTGTTCCGATCACGCTCGTTTCCGCGTTCCCTTTGTCTCATTTTCGCGTTGGTCCGATGGAAATCGAATAACCATGCGAGCCGTGAAATTTCTCCCCCCCGAGGAAGGGGGTAGGCTGCGATACAGGAAACTTCGGCTCGAAAATTAGCGAGTTCACATTTTACAGTGCCGGACAAAATTGTAGGACATTTGATGTATTTGTATATTTCATATAACACAATAGGATATATGGACCGTTTATTTTGAAAGTGGTGTAAGTCCTTTTTTTAAAAAAAATGAGATATGACGTAATTTATGCTTAATTTAGTGTAAACTTTTTGTTTAGAACTAGTTAGTATTTAATATCTTAAAAAATGCCAATGCTTTGTTCAATTTAAAATTGGCCGGTAAAAGAAATTGCGTAAGCATTGATTATGAAAGTGGTGTAAGTCCAATTTCCAAAAACAGGTGACGGGGTTAGTGGCCACCGGTGGCTACATTATTGTTTTATTTCACGTGCCGAAAGTTACTATTTTAGGTTACTTATTTTATTTTCCTCCAACAACGGATAATTTCATATTCACATCGGATAGCGATATAGGTAAGAAGAAATAGTAAATCAATGTTATTTCATGACAATATTATTTTATGACAATTGAAAATATTTTTTTTATTTTATTTTAAATAAATTTACACAAAAATAAGACCCTTGAATATTAAGAAAAGAATAAACTTAGAATCGGAGGGTGAAGATAATTCCACTATGAAAAACAAATTAATGAAACGTAAAGAGAGAAGAAGAATTATAGAGATAGAATCTTCATCGGATGAGGATATTGTTACCGAGAACTTGGATTCTGCAAAAGAAACTAAAGGAAAATATACGCAACTAATAACCAAATTAAGCGAAATGCCGGTCAAGAGTACTATACAAAAAAAGGAAAATTCATTCCAGCAAATTCTTATTATTTATAAACAAAATTGGATTAATATGAAATATATTTTAAGTGATATTTGTTATTTCAAAAATGAAATTAAATGATATTTACAATTGACTAATTATGAAAGTGGTGTAAGTTCATTTGCAGCCTGGAAATATATATTATTTTAGTTAAATTCGTCTAAAAGAAATTTATATATCAAATTACATATTGATAAATTAGTACAAACATTCCCAGACTTCACATAATTAACCTATATTTTTTAATTGTCAGATCTGCTAACATTTAATTTTCTCGAAACAAAAGAAAATGGACTTGCACCACTTTCAAAATAAACGGTCCATATGTACATATTACACGCCCCGTATATTAGATATATCCTTCAAAGTATCTATATAGAATTGCAAGTTTGTATCTTGTACACAAAAGAAATTAGAGGAAGAAGTGTAAACATGGGCTGACTTTGCTCGGTCAAATTGAAAGGACGCATGTAATATTTTCTGTTATTATGTACTTTGGCAGTAATCTATCAGCAGTGACTAGAAGCAGACGTGCAAATGTTGCAGTTATCTACAACATTTGTGCCATTAAAGTTAAAATGGGTCGAGGAAAACAATTATACAAAAGTGAAACCGACCGAATTTTGTTATTCCAGTCACAAAATCAAACTATCGCGATAATTACGAAGTTATTAAATAGAAGCCGTCACGATGTGTATAACTTAAAAATCCGAAAATCTACGGAAAAGGAAAAGTACTGGCAGACCTTGTGCTACAACAGAACGAGACAGACGGATCATATTACGCGTAGCTTCTAATTATAAGGGAACCGCAAGAAAAATCGCTCCAAAGCAGTAAACAAATTAAACGAAAAAAAAACTAAAAAGAAAACCTCCTCTGAGCGAGCAACATAAAGAAGCTCGTTTAAAGTTTGCTCGCGATCATGTTTTGTGGAAAAAGAAGTGGAGAAATGTGATATTTAGCGATGAAAAGAAATTTAATTTGGACGCTCCTGATGGCTGGAACTACTATTTCCACGATTTAAGGAAAGAAGAACAATATTTAAGCCGTCGACAAATGGGTGACGGAAGTGTCATGGTGTGGGCCGGTATTGGATATCGGGGAAAAACTGACATAAATTTGTTATCAGGTCGTGTAAACAGCACAAAATATCTTGAATTAATAAACTCGTGTCGCAGGCAGTACGTTTATTTTTCAACAGGATAATTCTGCGATACATACCACAAGATGTGTTAAAATTTATTTTAGTTCTAAAAATGTGACATGCATCGAGTTCACTCGACCTTAATATTATTGAAAATATATGGGCAGAACTTTCAAGAAACGTTTGCGAGAATGGAGAACAATAGAAAGATGTAACGGAATAAAAACAAAGTATTGTTACGAATTGGAGTCTTTTAAGACAAAAACGTATTAAAAAATTGTTTAAATCAATTCCTAATCGCCTAACATCTTGGTAGATGTTATACAGCGAAAAGGTGGTTTTACTAAATATTAATTTGGAATTCAACGAAATATTTCTGTTCAAACAATTGTATTTCTTAATAATGTTCTATCATTTTGTTCGACTAAAATCAATAAATGTTTACATTATTTTCTCTAATTTCTTTCATGTACAAGGTACAAACTTGCAATTCTATATGCATACTTTGAAGGACATGTCTAATATACAGGGTGTGTAATATGTTTATATATCCTATTGTGTTATATGAAATATACAAATTACATCAAATGTTCTATCATTTTATCCGGCACTGTACTAACATTGAGAACCCTAGAATCTTCTATATCTCAAATCTTTTGGCTCACCCTACACATTTGCGAGTTATACAATGTTGGGCGTTATTATTATCATTATTATTATTATTATTATGTACGGACCAAAATCCATTTATACAAATGTTTACAATACAAAAGAAAAACAAAAATGAAAGTCCTAACCTAAAATTACTTATGAAGAGACATGCCGTAAGCTGTACGAATGCAGGTACGAAATTAACTTATAATTATACGCAATTTTCTCTTGAATGATTGCAACGACCCATCGAATAAGTCAATATTATGATATAGCGAGATAGAGTCCGCAATAATACGATTTAAGGGATCCATTAATCCATACGTGGATCTGGACTGAATTGTCTGAAATCCTGCCCTAGTTCTCAAAACACGTTCGGGTACGTAGAAATTGATTTGCCCCAGGAGAGAGGGGCAATCAATATGGCAATTAATTAAATTAATAATAAAGCTGTGGTCGGATACTCTTCCGCGAGCAGACAATGTTTCCAGGTTAACTATGTTTAATATTGTGGAGTAATCGTGATCAAAGATTGACATTGGCTTATTGATCTCATATGAGCACAACCTGAGAAATTTATGCTGCACTCTCTCGAGCATGATTTCGTACTTAATGCTTTTCGGAGACCATATCATTGAAGCATACTCCAACAGAGGACGAACCAGAGTAATATATAGCAGTCTTAGTGCAAAGATCGAATGAAAATCAGTGGAAAAACGATTTATGAAATTACGAGCATTCTTGAAGCGGAGTTAACAATGTAGTAAACATGGTTGGAAAAGTCCAAGGTGGAGGAGAAATGAATTCCTAAGTCCTTAACTTCTCTTATGGAGGAAAGAAAATAGTCATTGAGGCGGTAAGGATACATGAAAGGTAAAGAATGACGGGAGGATCGCGTAACATGACATTTCTCAATATCGAGATCCATTCCATTCCTGTGACACCACTCGCAGAAACGATCCAGGTCTTCCTGGACTCTGGAAGCATCATCTAGGGACGAGATGGTGCTGAAGATTTTTAAGTCATCTGCGAATAGAAGGTGCTTGCAATATTGAAGAATGGGAGTTAAATCGTTAATGAAAATTATAAACAGTAAAGGACCAATGTGGGAACCTTAACACTAGAAAGACTGAAACTTAGTATATACCTATATTGCCCCAAAGCAGTCAAAATGACTGCATCGTGAAAGAATAACTAATGTGTAAAGAAATTTGTTTAAAATTAATTTTTAATATTTTTTATATTATTTAGGCCTGGCATAAAGATTCGAATAACAAGTACTACTTTAGTTATCGAACAACTGCAACTTCTCAAGTATAAGCTCAAATCGACAATTTATCATGAACTTGTATGTTATCGTGTGACGGTAATAAAAAAATATATAAACTGTTATTCCAATCCAGAGCCGAACTGGCCATATAAGAAATTTACTCGATTCAATAATAAAAGTCATTTGATTATTTAAAATTTCCCAAGTAGTCAAAATGACTGCTCTTGGGCAATACAGGTATAACACACACATATATATATACCGGAAATGAAGGAGGGGGAGGCAACTACAATGATTAATAAACGCATTTATATGTTGTACAAGAAGTCACAAAATTTTAAGAAGCTGTGTCATTATACAGGGTGTCTCACCCGATTTTGACATCCGATTCGACTACCGAAAAATGTTTCAGATAAGAATTAAATGGTGCTGAGTGGGGCATGGTTTGGTGTTATTAGTTTATTAGTGCGTGAACGCGTTCAGGTCATACGAAGGTCAACTTTGTTTTTTTAAAAGGAATTATATGCTTTTTAATACATCAAACGATGCAGTTGGACATTCTTTATAAAAAGGTATTAACCTATTTACGTTGAAAAATTAGTCGTGTAGGAGATATTTCGATTTAAATAATTTTACGTACGATTAATGTCGTTTAACTGTAAGATATAATAGCGAACGTCTTATCGTTAGTGGGACAGTAATGATATCTTAGAATTATTTAAATCGAAATATCTCCTAAACGATTTATTTTCAACACAAATAGGTTAATGCTATTTTATAAAGAATGTCCAACTGCATCGATTGATGTATTATATTAAAAAGTCTATAATTCCATTTAAAAAAACGAAGTTGACCTTGATACGACCTTCGCGCGTTTACCCACGAATAAACTATTACACCAAATTATGCCCCACTCGACACCATTCAATGCTTATCTGAAACATTTTTCGGTAGGACTAACAGCGGCGAAGAAATCAAGATGTCAAAATGGGGTGAGACACCCTGTATACATAATTGTTTTTCTAATTGAAATTGAAAAGCAGTCAAAATGACTTCCTTAGGCAATCTAGTGTTAAGGAACACCGGATAGAACACGTACCGGAGATGATAGACAGCTGCGTATACGTATTAACAGGTCGCCTGAATAACTCGCTCGCTTTTGAAGATAGAAGAAAATGCACAACGCCGCACCCTGTATATTCATTTTTAAAAATTGTGCATTGTTCGCCTTGCTTCTCGGCTTTCTTGAACAGGATGATTAAAAGAGTAACGAGATATTGATTTCACACGATGCAAACAGTTTTAGGGTAAACCTGTACTATTGCCGGCACTGCAGTAGTTATTGGCACTATTGATTTAAGCGGCAAGTATTCAGAATTCCTGGTATAGAAAATCATTCTCGAGTGCTACTTATTTATATTTCAAAGCAACGTTGCAAGTTTTCATAACAGAGTTCCACATATGACTGTTAGCAAATGTGCCAATGACTCTGCTATTTATCTTACGTTTGTTATTCGCTGAATACGAGTATATTTTATAATAAAAGATTTATGACCCGTAAAACTGTTTGTGATTTTACTGAAAAATCTCTATTAGCTTATAATAATGGTAAGTTAAGCTCGTTTAAACATTTCAAATATGACAAATAGATTTTTACATCATTTTACAATCATTGTACAGTTTACTCTGCTTCGCATAAAAATCCTACTAATAACAGCAAAATACTGCCGGTAACAACGGCGACTGTAACTGAAGTTGCTCGTACTATTCAAATAAGATTGTCGCGAGCGAAACGTAACAGTCGAGGTTGAAAATCGGCCGGACATTGAAGGGCTAAAGCGCGCAGATAAGATGGGTTTCGGAACGAGAGACCGGCTGCCGATCTGCAAGTCAAATGAAAGCGGGCACGATATTGGGACGGTTCACGAGGACCGGAAGTCCTCGCCAAGGGCGTCGAATTTCGATCGCGTGGAATCTCGTAGGACTCCGTCGCTCGAAGGTCGAGCTGCCGCGATTCCTTCGCGAGAATGATCTAGCCTCGAACGAGGCTAAACTTGTTGTGCTCGCGCGTCTGGAAATTTTTAGATCAAGGATCCGACTGTTCGGCCGTGCCGTTCTCCGAGGTTCCTTTGTCGATTAGCAAACCATCGAGGAAACAATAAGACCGTGGAGGGCCAATATATTCGGATTCGGAGAGGTATTTCGCGAGAGCAGCGCCGCTCTTTCATCGGGTTCGAGACGGGTCCCGCAATTGGCACGCGACCACGAGGAACAACTGAAATCGCGGACCGGATTTAGAAGAATTCTAATGGCGGGCGAAGGTCGGGTACGAAAACGGGGAAATTGCGAGCGGACTCCTCGATTAAAAAATATTGTTAACACGAAACCTACCATCACCGTTCGATCAACCGGTTTCAGATTTTTTATTTCACGATTAATGAAATTATAAAAATGCGTTCGCGCGATAAATTATTAAATAAATACAGGGTGAATCCGATAAAGCAGGACACCCTAAATATCTCCGTTACTTTTCGTTGTACAAAAAAACTTCGTAGGACAAAGTTACACTGTTTGAAGGGCCACATATAACGGTGCAAGGGAAAAAAAATTTCAAGGTCATTTTTACGAGATTTCAAGGTTATCGATGTTTTTTTAAATGCATGTGTTAAATGCATTTTTCTGAGAAAATAAAGATTTTTGAAAGAAACGATTACTCTAATTCAACTCGCAAAGTTCCGTCCGTGTCTACAAACCATTATTACGATTCAGAAGTCGATCTGCCTAATCGCAGCCAATATCGCGCAACAGCATTCTATTTGAAATAGATGTGCCCAGATTGTTGAAAGAAACGATTACCGTAATTCCACTTGCAATTCTCCGTTCGGGTTTACAAGCCAGGATTACGATTCAGGAATCGATCTGCCTAATTCCAGCCAATATCGCGCAACAGCCACATTTTCAGATTACAACGTCCAGAATATTCTATTTGAAATGGATGTACCCAGATTGTTGAATGAAAAGATTACCGTAATTCAACTCGCAATTCTCCGTCCGGGTCTACAAGCCAGGATTGCGATTCAGGAATCGATCTGACCAATTCCAGCCAGTAGCTAGGATCAAGAATATTCTATTTGCAATTGATGTAAGATTGTTGAAAGAAACAATTACGATCCGCATAATCCCAGCCAATATCGTGCAACACCAACATTTTCAGACTACACCGTCCCAGCTAAGATCAAGAATATTCTATTTGCAATCGATGTACCCAGATTGTTGAAACAAACGATTACGATCTGCGTAATCCCAGCCAATATCGTGCAACACCAACATTTTCAGACTACACCGTTCCAGTTAGGATCAAGAATATTCTATTTGCAATGGATATACCCCCAGATTGTTGAAAAAAACGATTACGATCTGCCTAATCCCAGCCAATATCGCACAGAACCAAGATTTTCAGACCTGACCGTCCCAGATAGCATCAAGAATATTCTATTTGCAATGAATGTACTCAGATTGTTGAATGAAGAGATTATCGTAATTCAACTCGCAATTCTCCGTCCGGGTCTACAAGCCAGGATTGCGATTCAGGAATCGATCTGCCCAATTCCAGCCAGTAGCTAGGATCAAGAATGTTCTATTTGCAATTAATGTAAGATTGTTGAAAGAAACAATTACGATCCGCATAATCCCAGCCAATATCGTGCAACACCAACATTT
>CM052191.1:4944387-4956188 GCA_028455805.1 Lasioglossum figueresi
TTCAACGAAGAAATGATTTCATTAGTTTTTTGTCACAAAAATCGATTTTTTGAAAAATCCTGAAGTCGTAGACAAATTTTGAAACCAGATTTCAATTCAGCATGAAAAAATCTACAGGTAGTGATGTATAGCATGTGAAAAAAAAAAAATTTCTGGGTGTGCTATTGAAAAACCACAATTTTCTCGAAATTGCGCTACTTTGACGAATTTTTTCGCGGTTAAAAAACATTCGTAGCATAGTCTCCCTATTTTTCCCATATTCTGTGAAGTTTCAGCCCTCTATCTCATTTCTATCGAAAGTTCTTTGATTTTGTCCACGATTTGGGAAAAAAGTTCCCACTGTGCGACGCGATGAGACACTGGTGCCGCAACTTGGTTGCCGGCCACCAGATCGTCAACAATTTTTGGTGTCCGCCACCAGTGTCCTCGTGTGATAGGCCCCATACGATTCAATGCCCCACAACGTGGCGAGACACTGGTAGCGCAACTCGGTTGCCGACCACCAGATCGTCAACAATTTTTTGTGTCCGCCACCAGTGCCCTCGTGTGATAGGCCCCATATTATTCAATGCCCCACAACGCGGCGAGACCCTGGTGGCCCAACTTGGTTGCCGGCCACCAGATCGGCAACAATTTTTTGTGTCCGCCACCAGTGTCCTCGTGTGATAGGCCCCATACGATTCAATGCCCCACGACGCAATGAGACACTAGTGGCGCAACTTGGTTGCCGGCCACCAGATCGGCAACAATTTTTGGTGTCCGCCACCAGTGTCCTCGTGCAATAGGCTCCATACGATTCAATGCCCCACGACGGGATGAGACACTGGTAGCGCAACTTGGTTGCCGGCCACCAGATCGGCAACAATTTTTTGTGTCCGCCACCAGTGTCCTCGTGTGATAGGTCCCATATGATTCAATGCCCCACAACGTGGCGAGACACTGGTGGCGCAACTTGGTTGCCGGCCACCAGATCGGCAACAATTTTTGGTGTCCGCCACCAGTGTCCTTGTGTAATAGGCTCCATACGATTCAATGCCCCACGACGCGATGAGACACTGGTAGCGCAACTTGGTTGCCGGCCACCAGATCGGCAACAATTTTTGGTGTCCGCCACCAGTGTCCTCGTGTAATAGGCCCCATACGATTCAATGCCCCACGACGGGATGAGACACTGGTAGCGCAACTTGGTTGCCGGCCACCAAGTGTCCTCGTGTAATACCATCCTAAGTCTAACCCGCGTTCTCCGTTTGGTTTCCAGGTGGTACACGGTCGCCTCCCGGAACAAGACGAAGCTGGTCGACGAGGAGAAGTCGAGCTCTCGGATCCCCGAAACCCGCCAAGCATTCTCGATCGTAGCCAGCCAGGTTACTCGCAGCGGCAGCAAGAACATCCGTCGGCCGGTCCCCGGTTCAAGGATCGAGGATGTGATCGAGTACGCGACCACCATCGAGGATGTGACCGACGACGAGGCTGCTGCCGTCGCGTCCTTGTTCCCCTCGCAAAGGGATGTTCTCCTCCGCGGGCACCAGCTGCACCGACGCCGAGGAGGACGCCGAGGATGTGGAGAACGACGTGGCAGGTACCGCGCAGTCGTCTAATTACTTGCCGTCGGGTATCCGTGACAGCGCGCGCGATAACCTGGAAGGACTGCGGTTAGATGGGTCATCGATCGCGCGTCCACCAGCCGAGGACAGTATCGCGAGGCCATCGACGTCGTGGTCGCCGCCTCGATAAATCCGGACCGCCGTCCTCCTCGTTCCCTTGGTCGGCGTTCTCCTGCCGCGCCTCCTCCCGCGCCACCCCCGCCACGCCATCTAACAATAATAACGCTAACATTAATACTAATAATAGTAACAATAACAATAATAACAACCGTTCGAGGGGATCGACGTCGCGCTTCCGGACACCGGAAGAACCCTCCGAGACTGCTGCCGAACCCGAAACGCCGGAGATCGTCCTCGCGTGGTGCAGCGAGCAGTCTGTCGAACGTCGAAGGACAAACGGAGCCTGGTCCAGGTGACAAAAAGACGTCTCCGATCAACTCCGGCAACGCCTCGCCGTGTCGAGCACCCGCGACCCTTCCGGGACCCGGGAACGGTTTTATTCACGGTGAGACCGTGAAACGTTCTACGGAGGATCCAGGGGTTCGATCAAACGGTCTAGATCGATTTCGACGGCAGGACTCACCCGTGCGTCGCTATCTCGGCCCTTGGGACTACATATTGGATGACCGGCGGTGATAGTCACGATGGTGAACTATCCGCGAGTCATGACATTCAGTTAGTGTTGTGGTGTCGCGGCCTGTTCGTCACCGTTGCTAGCCGAGCCGGATAACGGAAGTCTGGGGAGAGAGAGAGAGAGATATATATATATATATACACACGTATGTATAATAGTGCTTCGAGCGCGAGCAGCCGCCCCGTTTGAGATGAGGCGAGGAAGACCGATGACCGTGATGATCAGCGTAGCCGATAGAGGCTGGCCTAGGTCCTGATAGCCGCAGCGACCAGGATCCGGGGATAAATCACGGGAGAAAGGATGCCAGGGGGGCGCAGGGGCCTGGTCGCCCCGCAAAACACATTCTTGGAGAACATCATACGACGGAGCAGCAGTCAACGTGAGTACCCACGGCTTTGATTGGTTTCGTTTTCCGATGGAATCGATGATAGCCAAGCCGAGTCGAGCTTGGAATCGCCGGGCTCCCTCTGCAACCGAGAGATAGATATCGAGAGAAAGAGAGAGAGAGAGAGCGAGAGAGAAAGGGATGGAGATAGAGATGGATAGCCGTTGCCGTTACAGGCAAGTATGCTTTTGTGGGAATTCGCGGCATTTTAGTGCGTACCCCTATCCGTTATTTCTCGTCTTTCTCTTTCTCTCTCTCTCTCTTTCTTTCACCCCCTCCCTTTTTCTGTATCGAGTTCGCTTTCTCTGCATGGAAATAGGTCAAACTAATAACTTTACGTAACCGCGGCTAGTGTGCAGAGATAAAAGTTGGTCCGCGCGCGAAAGCTAGTAACGAGATTACCCGCCGTTGACCATGATAGATTCTACTTGCCAGAGGACCATGGTGTGCTCGATCGGCCCACCATTTAAAGCGAGTCACACGCGAAACACCGATGCACTGCGACAGATTCTTTCGGTGTGGAATCGACCCTTTCGAATCGGACTGCGGCAGAGAACGTGGTTTCTCGAAATTTTTTCTCTACTAACTCGGTAGACTTCACTTTTCGGTCGACGGTCCGGAGCAGCCGTTTGCCGCAGGGAATAAAATTCTACTTGGCTACCGTTCTCTTGGAACCTGGCCCCGACAGCGGGGTCATTCGAACGAACGTCCGCAGTCCGGTGCGGCTGCGCCGCTTAGTTACATTATGCTACGTAATTTATTTCAACTGTTTCACGTTTTGCCGTTCGACTACGAAATCGATCGACGCTGTTCATTGATACGTCGACTGCCGGCCATTAGCGCTTCACTCAAGAATTATTGTCATAGTTATAGACAGCGGATCTTTATGCAAAATGAAAGCTTAGCAACGAACTTCTTTCGGTTAATATGTTTAACAAGGTGAAAATAATATACAGTGGGGCCTCGATTAACCGGATCCCGATTATAAACGAGTATGCGTTTAAATATGATTGTACAGGGTGTCTAAAATTTCCTTGAACATCCGGCAATGGGAGGTTCCTGGGATCGTTTGAAGCAACGTTTTCCTCTGCAAGAATGCCGTCCGTGGCTTTGTTAAGGAGTTATTAACGAAAAACAGGGACCAATCAGAGCGCGACATAGACGCGTGTTGGCATAGCCGGAGCGCCAACTGTCTATTGGCCGACTGTGCCAACACGCGTCTAGGTGACGCTCCGATTGGTCGGTGTTTTTCGTTGATAACTCCTTAACAAAGCCGCGAAGCGAATTTTTGCAAAGGAAAAGGTCGCTTCAAATGATCTCAGGAACCTACTATTTTCGAACATTGAAGGAATTTTGAGACACTCTGTATTATAAAGGGAAATCAATTTTCAAAAATAAAATATTTGTTTAGGAATATAATGCGCATTTTAATTATTTCCTCGGATCTCGATTATCTATCGAGTCTTAATTTACCCGGGCTGTTTGTCTCCCGATCGATCGAGATCCTACCGTATCAATATTTTTAAGTTTCTCTAATGTTTTTACTGTTCTAAATGACATTTATCTCATGAATACATCAATTCCGCTGTCTAGTGATAATATAAGGATCAAAGGACATCAACGACATACATATTTATTAGACTCTGTTCAGAATTCTCATCACGAGTTTGACTCCGTGTTACATTACAAGGGGTTAAGAGATTGGTTCCGATTTAAGAGATTAGTTTTGATCCAAGAAATTAGCCTTGCCTCAGGAGACACACCTTAGTTTTCGAACAGTTAATGCACCGAACGCAGGACTTGAAAAAGACCTGGTTGGAATCTAGTCGTCTTGCTTTCGCTTCATTCAGCGGGGGCGGGAATATTTAATTAATGTAATCGGATGAACCGGGTAATTGGCGATATCGGACTGCTTTTTCGCGTTTGTTTGGATTCGTAGGCGTGTGCACGGTGCAGAGTCCCGGGACACGTTAATTGCCATCGATAACCCGTTTCTTTGTACTTCCTTGAGATGAACCTCGATCTTCTTACGGCTCCTTGGCCGGTGGAAAATCGTTTTCTCTCCAATTCGTCGTATACATTAAGGACTGCGTTTCCTAGGCAGACGACACTCGCGCGTGACTGCACACAGTCACCTAGACCACGTATACGTGCCCGAGGATTGTGAGAGTCCGGCATACCACTCCTGATTTCTCAATAATGCAAAGACGGAGTTTCTTAGTAGACAAAATCGCTAGATGAAAGATCAGTCTAGGGGGATATTTGCCTTAAAAGTCCTATTTTTTCGTTTACGACGCGTAATTCTCATTATTCGTCAGCATGTCGCACCATGTAGCCACGATAGGCGGCAGCACCGTCGCCTGTCCATGAATAATGAGAATTAGGCGTCGTAAAAGTAAAAGTAGAACTTATGAGGGAAATAGCCCTCTAGATCGATCTTTTATCTAGCGTTCTTGACTACTGAAAACCCCCATTTTTGTATTATCGAGAAATGAGAACGCGAATCCCGCACCCTTGCAATACTGGAAAAAGGAGTTTACTCCCTTAAACAATACTGCGAATAATGGTGCAGCAATTTTCAGAGGTGACTCTGAGTCAACCCTCGACTGCGAACAGTTAAAATTTTGCGTACTTGAAAAAAAAGATGTATTCGATAAGTTCCCAAATGTACAGGTTTTCTTAAGGCGGTATACTCGTTTTCATGTCGCGGAGTCGCGAGAAGCAATGGATAGGCGACGGTGCTGCCGCCTATCGTGGCTACATGGTGCGATATGTTGCCGAATAATGAGAATTACGCATCGTAAACGTAAAAGTATTACTTTTGAGGCAAATAGCAACCTAGATTGATCTTCCATCTAGCGATTTGGACTACTAAGAGACCCCGTCTTTGCATTGTTGAGAAATCAGGAGTGGAATCCCGGACCCTTGCAATACTGGTAAAAGGAGTGTACTGCCTTAAACGATATTGCGAATAATGGCGCAGCAATTTTCAGTGGTGATTCTGAGTCAGCTCTCGACTGCTAACGGTTAAAAGTTTGCGTACTTGAAAAAAAGATGTATTCGATAAGTTCCCAAATGTACAGGCTTTCTTAAAGCGGTATACCCGTTTTCATGTAGCGGAACCGCGAGAATCAATGGACAGGCGACGGTGCTGCCGTCTATCGTGGCTATATGCCACGATATGCCGCCGAATAATGAGAATTACGCATCGTAAACGTAAAAGTATTACTTTTGAGGCAAATAGCAACCTAGATTGATCTTTCATCTAGCGATTTTGACTACTAAGAGACCCCGTCTTTGCATTGTTGAGAAATCAGGAGTGAAATCCCGAACTCTTGCAATCCTCGTGTATTTATACGTGGTCTAGGTGTGTGAGTGTACTGTGGTGACTGTGTGCAGTCACGCACGAGTGTCGTCTGTCTAGGAGACGCAGTCCTTAATTGTAGTTGGTAGTAATCCACAGTAATTGTTTGTTCAGGTTGCAGCAGCTTGTAATGTACAGGCTGAATCACGAATCGTGATCAGTAGAGACTACTCTGTTACTAGCAGTCCCATCGAAAATGTTTTTATCAGGCATAGCATGGTTTCAAGAGAGTTTCCGCGTGTTTATAGCAAATTTGACGTCAACTCTTTTTTTAATGATTTTTCAAGGTTGCCTTCAATTTTTTGCAAATGCACCTATAATTTTTTTACGCCTATTTGTTAAAGGATTTCAAGGCGAATTCGCAAAACGTAACGTAACACTAAAAAAATTGGTTTTTTGAATTGTTTTACAGAAAAAAATTTTTATAATCACGTGAAAATTCTTTTGAAACCATGTATATGCGATAAAAACATTTTTCGATCGGACAGCTAATAACAGAATAATCTACTGACCACGATTCGTGATTCACTCTGTACAATGCCCTCTATAATGCCGTTAAAATCCTAGCAAAGCGACAGAAAAAAATTTTGTCGTGAATATTATACCTTACCGTAGACGTGGGAACAGTGTCTCCATATCAGGGGAATTGACTCGAATCAATGGGAATGCAGTGGCCGAAATTTCTATAAAGTCATCTTCATATTCATAGATATTTGAAAAATTTCACCATTTTTGTTGATTTATCGTATCTGGTCTTGTGCCTTGCCAACACTCGGATAGAGGAACTACGCACTCTAGAGCGCTATATTCACTATTTACGTTTGCTCTGATTTTTTTGTACGTGATGCAGAACACAAGTGCGAAGTTTCTATAAAGTCACTTAGTGTTTCTGTAGCGTTTCTCTGGATTCTGAGCAGAGAACTACGGAAAATTTGAAATATTCTAAAAGTATTAGTTTTAGAACTCATAGAAATCCTGTTTCTTATAATTTGATTCACGTGCATTAGAATGCCGAGAGGAAAAGTGCTAACGATTGAAGAAAATGCATCGATCGATGCTTATAAAAATATGGGCTGCTTTGATCGTGCAGTTGCTAAGAAAATTAATAATCCATATACTGTAATTAATAATTATATCAATTTACATGAAAATTACGGAAAAAATCATTCTAAAGGTGGTAATAAAAAATTGTCGAAGAGACAACATTTATTATTAACGAGGTCTGCGGCTAAGGAAAGGAAAAATGCAGCACAATTTCGAGCTGAATCGGAGCTTCCGGTAACAACAAGACGCGCGCAACAACTTTTAAATTCTTCTGGGCAATTTGTGTGGACAAAAATGCAACGTAAACCAGGCCTGAAACAAGTACATAAACAGGCCCGTCTTGATTTCGCACGGGCACATATGTCCTGGACAAAAGAGTGGGAGTCTGTCATTTTTTTAAATGAGAAAAAATTTAGTTTGAATGGACCTGATGGCTGTAAATATTATTGGCATGATCTGAGAAATGAGAAAAGTGTGACGATGAGTCGTAACTTTTGCGGTGGTTCCCTAACGATATGGGCTGCGTTTAAAACTGACAAAAAAACTCCAATGTGTTGCATAAATCACAAAATGAATTCGGAAAATTATACAGATTCGTTAGACATGGTTCTAATGCCCTTTACAGAAAATATTGAAAATGACAATTTTATTTATCAGCATGATAATGCTGCAGTAGTCGCGTCGAAGCACATAAAGCAGTGGCTTCTTGAAAGAAACATCAATGTTTTGCCATGGCATGCTTGTTCCCCTGATATAAACCCTATTGAAAATGTTTGGGGTATCGTTGCGCGACAAGTTTATAAAAAACTGCAGACAATACAACTCATTAGCGAATTAAAGGATGCGGTGAATGAAGCGTGTGCGTCTGTTAAAACAGAAACGCTACAAAAGTTAGTTTCGTCGATGCCCAATCGTATTCTTAATATAATTAAAAAAAATGGAGGTTACGCTAGATATTAAAATAGAAATAATGAAAAAACAATCGTTAATTTCAACGTTATCCGTGTAAAACAAAAGTGACATTATAGAAATTTCGCAGTTTGTTCTGCGTAAAATAATATTTTCGTTTTCATTTATCGATAAATGTTATACTTGTGTTTTGAAATCGGTGTGTATGCTTTCTTTATGTAATTCCGAAATGCTCTACCAAATACAAATTTTTCAATGGTATGGTATAATAATAAGAATTCGTTACAAAACACAGTGACTTTATAGAAATTTCGGCGAGGTACAGTTAACCCCTCTCCGCCGGTACGCGTCGTAGAATGGAAAGGATAGAGGGAATAAAGTTATGTAATTCGGACTGAAGTTTGCAACCGGTCGAATGAAAAGGCAGTGAACTTGCTCACCCGATAGCTCTGGGTCGAAACCGGCCCCGCAGTTCGAGGGTAGGAGGATTCGAGTAATCGACGTCCTCGATATTCCCCGCGATATGAACTCGCAACTAGGTCTGCCTGGGAGCTCTTAAACCGGCAGGTGTACGGTTTTCGAGGCCGTGGGTCTTGTTCGCGCTCTCGAGAGCTCGTTCCGCGAGCTTCGGAACGTTCTCCGCGGCTGCAGCTCTTTCGTATCGTGAAAACCCACGGAAACCGAGATACCGCGCGAGATATAAACGTCGTCGAACGTCGTCGTGTTCGTCTGGGTTTGTCGAAAATCGTCGGGACGCCGGTGAAAGGTCACCGACGATGAATAATCTGTTGCGAAAGCGTTAAACCGAGTGTGATACCCGCCGGCATTGACCCATTAACGCGGAAGCCCACGGATTCCGAAGACCGGAAAACGCGCGCGTTTGTGCACGCCTCGGAACGATCGAATTATGCCAAACGCCGGCGAGGAACGGCTAGACGGCCGTGTTTCGTACGAAATAATTTATTCCGCGAGAAGAACGATCGGCCGGCTGAATTTCGCCGTTCCGGATCACCGTGTACTCCACGTCCGCTGATATTAGCCGTGCCGTGCCGGCATATTGACTTTATTTATTGACCGGAAAATTAGTCGCGCCGCTAATCGTGTCCGGTAAACGCTGCCCCGGCTGCGACCGACACCGGGCAACGATTCCCGTGTCCATAAGACGGAGACCATTTCCGAATCTCTTGAATTCTGTCAATCCTTCGGGGACAGCGTCGGTACACCATGACCAACATTTAAATATTGATTGACAGCTTCGTCATTTACAGTCTGAACGTAGCTGTGAGATATCCAAGGCCTGTTAATATTGGAAATAGGTGGTTAAATAAGTTAACAATACAAATACCTAATAAACTCTAGTTTGTTAAAGTTAGCTAGGAAAGACTTATCGCTATGCTCGCTAGTCAAAGACCGAAAAGAAACCCAAAAGGGGCAGACTTGAAAAGTCCGTTGCCCGCTTGAGATAAGGGCCAGGCCTGTATTTTGTCTCTAACCCTGACAGTTAGGTATACAAAACATTCACCGGACCCATGGGTCCGCTGACATGTTTATTGCCTCAGTAATTATCTCGCGTAACCAAATCCATTTTTCGCTTTATGAATAGTCGCATTGTAACTATGAATCCAACAGTTTTGAATCCACCCTTTTTTCAAAGGTAGTCTAAGGACGATCACTGGGTTCGAAGAAGCACACGAAGCACTTGGTCGCTGCAAGTAATAATGCATTTTGATCTGGATTAGGTTAAGAGGGAGTCTGCTGTATTTCTTCCTACGAAATCTTCTCTCGCTCCATTTGTACCGCGATTAAAGCTTGCAATGCAGAAAACGCAGACGAACCACGTTCGGATGTCTTCCGAATTTTATTCCTCGTCGAATGTCAAAGATACAGACATTTTTATCCTTCGAGCCGTAGAATCCCCTTTCGCGTTTAGTGCCACGATGGAAGCCGCAATTCGTAGAACGTAAACGACGTAGTTCGAATGGAATTGCAGCCACCGCGTTGCATACGCACTGCGCATTCGAATCCTGATTACGTCGTCGAGCTGGGAACTCGGGCAACGATAGGAAACGCGCGACGTCGCGACGTTTCCGGTCCCCGTTGGCTCGTAACTATGCTCTCCTGCGATATTGTAAACGACTGCAGATAGCGGGTGCCGCGGAGCAGCAGGCGGCGACCCTTTTCTCCTCTTTTCGCTCGCAGAAATGAGCGATAAGCGGTCGATGGTTCTGTGCAAGAGAATATTTTATGCTCCGTAGCGAGTCGCGAAGATTTTCCAAAGACGCGCTACAATGCTGCGTAGGGAGCCGAGCTATTCTGGAAAGCACGGTTTCCCGAGGCTCTGTGATATTCCATTCAGCAGCTCGACGACTTGGCTGCCGTCGCGACGACGTCCCGGTCTTCCGCAAAACTTTCCGAACATTCCCCGGAGCACGCTAAGCGTCCAACTTGCTCCGACCTGTCCCCGTGAATTTTGGAAACGCTCACGACCTCCGGGACCGTGCGGAAATTCTTCGAGCAGGGTCTCAACTCCGTGCTCTCAGGATCGAGTAGGATCCGCGAGGTCGATGAAAAATTTCCTCCGTGCCCAGGGAACGACGTATTAGCTACTCCGCTCACTGTAATCCGGCCGATTTAATCTTTCATGAACCGCATCGCGCCGGGAACGATGGATCCGCGGAGCATTTGCTTGGTGCATTTTTTACGAGCGGTAGCAGTCGCGTGACGCAACCCGGTATAATTTCATCGAGTGAGCCAGCCTCGTCTCGTCTCGTCCCGTCCCGTCACGTCCCGTCCCGACCCACTCCCGTCTCGTCCTGTTTCGTCCCGTTTCAGTCGCGTGCTGCGATCGTGTACGTGTATTGTACCATGAATTATACGGGGGAGAGCGCTAATTAGCGGTTCTCCCGAGTTGCTCGGGAATGACTATGTCATAGACCGGATATGGATCCGACACAAACCCGATACAATCTCGCCGTTGATCAAATTTACGCGTGAGACTATCCGAGGAATCTCTCCGCCACATCCTTGTTTCAGTCCCGAGCATTCTGTCTGGGAGTCTAAATTTATCCTGGGAGACTCTATAATTGTCTCTTCAATCGAATCATCGGTTTCTCGTCGACACCGCATTAATTTTGTTATGGTGTCGATCAGGACACGCCCTGGGCTCGCTATGGTTCCGCCTTAGACACGAACATACTCGCGAACCTTCTGTAAATAGACTCAGGTTTGTCCAATCAGGTTGTCGTCACTAATTCATATATGTGTAAAGAAAGTATACCTTCTTTAGTTTTGAATTTGCCGCGCTTCTCATGCTCCGCGCGTCTTTTATTATAATTACCGATAGATAGAGCGACGATTAGGAGAAGAATTGAAGAGTGACACATATAGCTATTACGCAATAGAGCACACGTGCAAAATATAAAGATAAAAAGTTATAAACAAAATTAGTAGAGTAGGCAGAGAAGTAATAATAGTAAACATTAATTGTCGTTTCTTTTTTTACAGAGAAACATATTTTCGTTTACTTTATCATCCTGAATAATAATTGTCTTGTATATGTATAATTGCCTTTTCAATCGAATCAAAGGTTTCTCGTGGACACCCGCATTAATTTTGTTATGGTGTCGATCAGGACACGCCCTGGGCCCGCTGTAGCTCCGCCTTAGACACGACCATAGTCACGAACCTTCTGTTACTATAGTCTCAGGGTCAGGTTTGTCCAATTAGGTTCTCGTCAGTAATTCATATATGTATAATTGTCTCTTCAATCGAATCATAGGTTTCTCGTAGACATCAGCATTAATTTTGTTATGGCGTCGGTCAGGACACGCCCTGGGCCCACTGTAGCCCCGCCTTAGACAC
>CM052191.1:4956288-4968540 GCA_028455805.1 Lasioglossum figueresi
CTGGGCCCACTGTAGCCCCGCCTTAGACACGACCATAATCACGAACCTTCTGCATCTAGGTTCAGGTTTGTCCAATTACGTTCTCGTCATTAATTCATATGTGTATAATTGTCTCTTCAAACGAATCATAGGTTCTTCGTGGACACCCGCATTAATTGGGCCCACTGTAGCCCCGCCTTAGATACGACCATAGTCACGAACCTTCTGTAACTAGGCTCAGGTTTGTCCAATTAGGTTCTCGTCATTAATTCATATATGTATAATTGTCTCTTCAATCGAATCATAGGTTTCTCGTAGACACCCGAATTAATTTTGTTATGGTGTCGGTCAGGACACGCCCCGGGCCCACTGTAGCCCCGCCTTAGACACGACCATACTCACGAACCTTCTGCATCTAGGTTCAGGTTTGTCCAATTAGGTTCTCGTCACTAATTCATATATGTATAATTGTCTCTACAATCGAATCATAGGTTTCTTCGTCTTATATAAAAATATACAGCGTTCCATTTAAAAAATTGAAGGTCACCTTCATATCTAACAAAATAGTACAAATACCAAAAAATCACGTACCCCATTGTGTTGTGTATAAAAAACAGTGGTACTTTTTCCTCTTTCATTTTTTTCTAATATCTACTGTTTACGAGAAAACCGCTGACTAGTAATAGCGTGAACACCCTGTATAGTAATTCAACTACGTCGTATTACATAATTCAAACCTTTCAATTAATTTAATTACTAATTATTTTAATCAGATGTGTAATTGAAATAGAATATAATTAAAATACAGCTCTCCAAATTATAGCCCAGTACTATGAAGAAGCGCGATATATATTTATGTTTTCGTAATTCGTTATTGATGTAATTTAATTACAAAGTATTTTATAATTTTACTCGAATTGCAATTACGAATTACATTGTAATTTTATTGAATTGAGATCTGAATTATAAATTCCAATATGACTGAATTACAATGTTATTTCAATTACCTTGTAATTATAATTCTCGGAGTAATTCAATTTTAATTCTGCACAACTGTGGTTACCCGTCCTCGAGCCTGTACCCGCACCTGTTTTTGTTTATGCACACCTGTTCATGGCTATTAGAGCCGTCTCATACCTGTTATAGTTCGCCCTAGACACGTCCTGGGACTTTTATAGCTCCGCCTTGGACATGCCCACCGTAGAGAATGTTTCCCTCACAAGTCTAGAACTAGCTTTCGGATCCCGCTATAACCTCGTACTAAATCTTGTCATTGGGCCCTGTGAATATCTGAGACACGCCCTGGGCCCGTCTTAACCCCCACCTGGGCCTTCTACATCCACCTTTAGGCCTTCCTATCGTAGCCAAATGATGTTATTCATACCGTTCGTGATTGTTCAATCAATCTTCCGCTAAAAACTAGTTACCAACTTCTCGTCGACTCCTGCTGAGAAATGGGTTTCAAAGTAACTGAAACGCTGGAGAATTCAATTTCAATGTTTTATCAACGGCGCGGAAGGACGTCTTAACAGTTCGATTAGCGGACTCGTCGTGACGAAAAAGAGAGATGCAGGCGACCGAGAAAATCAGTCGCCCACTTGAAAATGGGGAAAACCCCAAGGATGCATCGTTTATTGCCCTGGCCCTTGATGACGTCCGATGACATCTGGTCTGTTTATTTCATGTTAGAGAAATACAGCGTTTCTCATTCACAACAAAATTCATTTTTGCTTGTTGGCAGTTGCAGTATTACTGCTGACAACACTGTCCAACAGCCAACAATTATTTCGATTCCCACTATGCGATTCTTATAGAGTTTTTCGCGCTGATTCCGAATCTGACCTTAAAAGGGTGGTTTCTCAAGATGAAAGTGTTGGTTTTTGTGGGAAGCAGGGTCAAGGATTTTAAATGAAAACGCGTTATTTGAAAATTCACTCGTGCAAGTGTTCTCTTAGCTTCTTCAAGATCGACTGACTGACTGTAACGGGAAGAAGGAAACCCAGGTCAATCGGGACCAAAAGGCCCTCAGCTTTATCTGAGATCGAACACATGGCCTTTAGGTGTTGTGTTACCGATATCTTTTAGGTCCAAGAATCCTGGCTCAGGAAATAAACATCTAACCTTCGGTATCTACATTTAAGTACAACAGGAACATTGTGATTAAGTATTAGTTTTTCCTTTTGTTTTTGCCATTATATCAATAGAAAGACTGCTCTATCGCGTGGTATAGTTCGATTTTCCGCTGGACCCTTATTTTTTTTATATAAATTGAAAAATATCCTAAAAAATGGGTGCAAAAATGGTGTCTCTCCGTCTTTAATCGTTGTTTAAACATGTTTAAACAATCATAATGTACTATTATTGGATATCTCTGTATTTGGAAAAGTCTACAGAATCTTTTGCCGTAAAGAACAATTCCATATCTTTTATAATAACATCACAATAATTGTTCAAAGTTGAAAAATGTGTCTTTTCTTTAAAACTCAATTTTCTCAAAAACTGTACGTATAGGAGAAAAATTAAGGTCAGATTTAACCCTTTCGGTACGGAGGACCTGGCCGCGGTTATACATTCGTGGGACGGGGAAGTTTTCCGCGAGAGTGGTTGCACTGTACGACAGCGTAAGCCGCGAAAACATGTTTTGCGGCATTCATAGAAATCTCGAGCGTGATTGACACTAAACTTTTCATTCGGACGTGTTTAAAAAACATTTCTAAAATGTTTATACCGCTTTGTCGTAACCTAAACCAATCCTCGGCCGAAAACCGATTTCGACGGAATCTTATCTCGCGGATCAGACGGAAAGACAGACAAAACAGTAAAAATTAACGTTTTAAAATCATACCTATTTCTTCACAGTACATTTATTAAAGTAAATGGCATTGATATAAATAATATGTTCCAATATCACAAGATTAAAATAAATAACAAAACTAATAGTGTAACATAATAAATAATAAAACTAATAGTGTAATATAATCAACGACAAAACTAATGGTGTAACTTGGTGTGATAGTTTTCGAAACAAGGGGAAACGCCCACGTTACATTGTTCGCACTGATACTTGAATGCCGCCAATTGGCGGGCGGTAGGACCCAGAGAATGTTTGGTGGATGCCGCCAATAGGCGGCAGTAGTACCGAAAGGGTTAAGAATCGCATAGTGGGAATCGAAATAACAAAAAAAAGTTGAAATTTGTTGGACAGTGTAATCCAACAACTAGTTTTAGCCCCGCCCTGCTCGCGCGTTGGCCCCGCCCACGGGCCCGAAACATTCTACAGGAGCCCAGGGCCACCCCGAAGCTACTATAAACGTTCGTTCGCAGCGGACTCATCGTTTGCCGCGTAAAATTGTTTGCCGCGTACTCGGGCGGGAACGTTCCCCGAATAGTTTCGCGCACGAGTTACGACCGGGCCTCGTCCTCGTCATTGATACGTGTAAATAGGCCGTTAAAGCTCGCGGAGCGTGGCGCGAGGCGCGACGGCACTCGTGCTCTTGTTCGCGCTTGTTTCGCGGGCCCTCCTGCATAGCCTGTTACGTCCTCAATTCAAACGTGCCGTGAACGAATTAATTAGCGGCGAGATAGACAGAGGGAGAGACCCGGAGAGGAGAATCGCGCAGTCACGTACACTGTAGAACCGTGCCGCGCGTTTTCGCACTCGTGAAAAACACTCGGGGCCCGTGTTAAAAATCCTCGGCGACACGCTCGCCGCCCTTCCCGAGAACAGCGTAAACGGTTGACACTAACTTCCACCGCGTTGCTGCGACATTAACTCCATAACGGACTCGTAAAACGACGAGAGGAAACCTGAGAGAGAAAGAGAGAGGGGAGGGAACAGACGTAAGAAACGCGTAATCTTTTTACGCTGCTAATTGCGCGACGGTGGGACGGAGACCACTGTCGAGAGACCCGTGTCTAACGTTTCCACTTTAACGGGGACGACTTTCAAGCAGCCTTCTTCTTCTGCACTCCTCGCGCTGCCCGGGCTGTTCTCGAGAATTTTTTTGACTGTGCCGGAACACAAAGTCGCTGGGAACGCGTCGAAACGTCCACTGTTTCCAGGAGGAAGGGAAACAATGCGCCAAAGTCCAAGCAGCAAGCCGAGTAGTTTTCTTCCGAAAAAGACTGCGAGAAACAGCTTTTCACACTTTATTCGACACACCCTGTGTAGGGTTATGTGTTACTTGTAGAAACTTCGTACACACGATATATTTGTGTAGGGATTTTATTTTTAAGAGTACAGCGCGTATGTTAGACGGGGTCTCGAACGACTCTTTGTTGACAACTGACCTCGAGTCGCGGTTGTCCCGTCTTCTTATCCTATCTTTCTCTATCTTTGCCTTTTTGGGGAAAGGGAAAAATCCCTTTCAAATAACGCTCGTAACGAATTATAAACGATCAGAAATGGTAAAAATGGCAATTTTTCATGATTTTCGGCCTATAACTGCCAGTTTAATCATATTTATTAGACGTCGTTTACTAAACTAGTTCTTCTAGCCTTACAGAGAAAAGTGAAGTAATTTGGTCCATTCATGAAAAAGTTATTCGGATTTAAACGGGATGTGTGATCAGTAGACTGCGGAAGTTTATGCAAATTTTATATGTCAAAATATGCAAAATATATGCAAATTTAATGCGTAATTTATTTAAAATATATGCAAAAAATATGTGAAATGGTCGCCCTGAATAATTGTATCAGTAAAGAATGAAACAGTCGAATATAGTATAATATGATATAGAATAGTTGTATAATATTTATTACTGCTTGTAATTGGCATTGCAATATGTGACGATAATCTTTTCCATATTTTCAACAGTCATTTGGCGCCTTTTATCAGATAAAATTAATTTATACTCTGAAAATGTGTCCTTTCGATATCGCAAGATTTGATGGGGGCATATTTATACTTTTTCCAGTGTCGTGCTATTATTTCCTTCGGACCGTCGATATTTCAATTATTTAAAGCATTATTACGTGTAGACGATATTTCAAATCCTAGATTTTTCTGAAAACCATATTTATATTTTTCTCTCGCTTTTTCTCCACAACCGATAGGTGCATTATCTAGATTTTTTAAGAACTTCATTTTTTATCATTTCTGGCTGTCTTAATACATACCGTATTACACTTAAGTACTACTAAGTACACTTTGTTCTTTGAAGGATTTAAGAATCTCTAAATAAAGGAGAACTTGAACATTTTGCACAAAATTAATAATTCAATTGGTCTTAATGAACTTAAATATTACCAAATATATTCACTTGCATGCACAAAATTAATAATTCAATTAGTCGTAACGAACTTCAATATTACCAAATATATTTACTTACTTCGCTAATAGCATTGCACATGTTTTGCGTAAAATATCGCCGTTTCTACCGTTTCTACCGTTTCTATCGTGTTACGACCGCTTCTGGTGGTAAAGGAACATTTGCAAGCTTTTCTATGTAAATTTCTATTCTACGTGGAGCTTTCAAGAACATTCGTTTTACAGAAGCTATTAATTTATTGACCAAAGGAAAGTGCATTCGTATTTCCTCCGCTATTCTGTGTAATCCATGTGCTACACATGTTATATGAATCACATTGGGATAAAATAATTATTATTATTAACATTACAACAATATTATTAACTATTTCTTAGGCCGTGTTAATGCAGAGAGCGGCAAGCGTTAGAGTAATTTATTTTTGATTATTATTATATGAATAAAATGCAAAAAATATGCACAATATGCAAAAAACATGCACAATAATCTAAAAGCACGCACTATGCACAACATATGTAAAATAGAAAATATATTTTTGGAATCATCTAATCATGACATTTTCTGTCTACTAACTTTCTATAAAAATATGCATTTGCATAAACATCCGCAGTCTAGTGACCAGTCATGCTTGTAACTGTATACTTTGACTGAGAATTGCACCGCGGAAGAACAACGTGCTATGATTAGATTTTTAGTCGCAGAAGATGTTAATGGTAGTGAAATCCATGCAAGGATGCTAAAAATATACGGGAATAAGTGTTTAAACCGTTCAACATTTACAAGTGAGTAGAACAGTTTAAAAACGACCGCGAAAGTGTCGATGATGAAGTGAACGACCGATCGAAGTGTCAACTTCCTCCCTTAAATTTGAAAACTGGGCTTGGGAGATTCTTCCACACCCTCCTTATAGTCCAGATCTTGCCCCTTCAGTTTTTCACATGTTTGATCCCCTTAAGGAGGCTCTACGTGGCAAAAACTTCAGCTCCAACGAAGAAGTCGTGGCATAAGAAAATTAGAGGAACGATGGGACAAATCTATAAATGTTGGGGGGAGGTGGATTATGTTGAAAAGTAGCCAAAATATTGTATTAATTGAATAAAGAATTTTTGAGCTTTATCAATTTGTCTCGTTACTTATTGAATGGCCCTCGTACATTGCTCTCACTGCCCGGTAAATGACATTTAGCTGTAAACATAGTAAACCAGGCTAGCGGGATATCTCGTTCGTGGCGTTGCATGAACAACATTGAATCGCGAGATATCTCGTCCGTGGTTAATCCGAAATGGGCTTCGTTAACGTGCCGAATAATATTGTTCGAATAGCTGGAAGATAGCGAGTTCTCATTGAATCGATTTCGATTTGAGTTGCGCGGAGAATCGTCAGTCGAAGCCGGTTAATTGGTCGGATTCGTTAATCGGCAAGAATATTTTTGAGAGACTATTCCTCTAAACAAGATTCAATTTTGGATCAGTCGATCATCGCGAATCATTTGATCGAAGCTTAGACCGTATACACTTACAGACCCAGCTTCAGATAACATGCCTTGTTCCAAGATTCGTCTATCAGATGACGGTTGTGAGCAAACTGCTATACAGAACGTTGCATGAACAACATTGAATCACGAGATATCTCATCCGTGGTTAATCCGAAATGGGCTTCGTTAACGTGCCGAATAATATTGTTTGAATAGCTGGAAGATAACGCGTTCCCATTGAATCGATTTCGATTTGAGTGCCACGTAGAATCGTCAGTCGAAGCCGGTTAAATGATCGGATTCGTTAATCGATAAAAATATTTTTGTGAGACTTTTCCTCTAAACAAGATTCAATTTTGGATCAGTCGATCATTGCGAATCATTTGATCGAAGCTTAGACCGTAAACACTTACAGACCCAGCTTCAGGTAACATGCCTTGTTCCAAGATTCGTCTATCAAATGACGGTTGTGATCAAAGTGCTATACAGGACGTTGCATGAGCAACATTGAATCGCGAGATATCTCGTCCGTGCTTAATCCGAAATGGGCTTCGTTAACGTGCCGAATAATATTGTTCGAATAGCTGAAGATAGCGAGTACCCATTGAATCGATTTCGATTTGAGTTGCGCGGAGAATCGTCAGTTGAAGCCGGTTAATTGGTCGGATATTTGATCGCTGGGCGATCCGGTTCGATCGTCGAAAGGAAATTTCCTGTCAGCTTGGACGACGTTCATTTTCAACGAGATTTAAACACGGCTAAGGTCTCTCAGCCTTCGGAAAGCCCAGCGATCCGCCCTTCTTACCTCGAGCTCCCGTTTCCTCTATCCCACGGTAATCCCGAGGCTTCGTACACGAAACTTTCGAGACTCGAACGTACTCTCCCGCGGTTCCATTAATGCGATTCCATCGGGTGGGATGTTCACGGAACTCTCGGTCGACGGGTGGGTCTGCTCAGACCCCGGCTTCCCTTCCTACTTCTCGTCGAACTTCGCGGAAAGTTCTCTCGGCCCCTATTTATTAAATGCACCCTACGTAACTTCGTTTAACGCGTTGACCGACGACTCCGGTCACCGCGAGAATTACACAAAGACGAGCAGTTTGTTTAGTAGAACGAAAATTCAGAACTTCTCCGATTTATTTCGTTTCCAAGATCGTACAGATAGAATAAATTACAGGCTCGCGGAACTGGGGAAACAATGTTTCTTGAACGCTAATGTTCCTTCTCTCGTTCCAGTGGATACAAAGTTTCGTCGTGAACAGATTGCGCAGCTTTATGCAAAATAGAAATTGTCTGCGCGATACTGGAACTGAGAAAAAAATGTTCCTGAATTTAATAATGAAGAAACATTAGTGACAAGATGCTGGAACCGAGAAAAAATTATTTCTTCATTGAATAATGAAGAAACATTAGTCAAATAGAATTATCATTCTATCTTTGATAATTATAATTAGAACAAGATGGAAATAATACATTCTCGAATTCTTTCGTGCTTTCGCTGTTTTCAATTTCCTCTACTCAGTTTTCTTACGAATGCAGAAAATCCGCAGTCTGGTTATGAATGTTTCAGCGTCGAAGTGAACTTTTATTTTGAGAAATGATCGGAGAAAGGGATTATAAATGTACGTAATAGCCAGGAGAATGGGACAAGGGGTTAACGCGATCGCGACACATTGAATACACGAGCGGGGCCAATAATCGTTTCCCGGCTGAACGAGATCTTCCGCAATTAGTAATTCTGGCTGGACCGATTCCGTGTGTTGCGATATCCATCCGCACCGAGGATTTTCCATTGAAGCGGGGGCTTTCATTTGCGAAGCAATTTGTCCCCATCAAATATTGACGGCGTATCCCGCCTATTAATTACAGAATTAACATTCCCTGGGACACGGGACACATTTGGTCGGCTTCAAACCGCGAGCGGCAAAATATTCAGCGAAAAGTAAGCGCAATATTCAGAACGTTCTTCGTTAATCGACAAAAATATTTTTGAGAGGCTTTTCCTCTAAACAAGGCACAATTTAGGATCAGTCGATCAACGCGAATGATTTGATTGAAGCTTCGACCGTGTACACTTACAGACCCAGCTTCAGATAACATGCCTTGTTCCAAGATTCATCTATCAGATGACTGTTGTTAGCAAAGTGCTTTACAGGGGGTTGCATCAACAACATTGAATCGCGAGATATCTCGTCCGTGGATAATCCGAAATGGGCTTCTTTAATTTTCCGAATAAAATTGTTTGAATATCTGGAAGATAGCGAGTTCCCATATAATCGATTTCGATTTGTGTGCCGAGGAGAATCGTCAGTCGAAGCCGGTTAATTGGTCGGATTCGTTAATCGACAAAAATATTTTTGGGAGACTTTTCCTCTAAACAAGACACAATTTCGGATCAGTCGATCAACGCGAATGATTTGATCGAAGCTTAGACCGTATCCACTTACAGACCCAGCTTCAGATAACATGCATGCCTTGTTCCAAGATTCGTCTATCAGATGACTGTTGTTAGCAAAGTGCTTTACAGGGGGTTGCATGAACAACATTGAATCACGAGATATCTCCTCCGTGGATAATCCGAAATGGGCTTCTTTAATGTTCCGAATGATATTGTTTGAATAGCTGGAAGATAACGCGTTCCCATTGAATCGATTTCGATTTGTGTGCCGAGGAGAATCTTCAGTCGAAGCCGGTTAATTGGTCGGATTCGTTAATCGACAAGAATATTTCTCTAAACAAGACACAATTTTGCATCAGTGGATAAACACGAATGATTTGATTGAAGCTTAGACCGTATACACTTACAGACCCAGCTATAACATTCCTTGTTCCAAGATTCGTCTATCAGATGACGGTTGTGAGCAGTGCTGGGGAAAAGAGTATTTTAAATAGTAAATAGTAAATAATCCTATTTATTTTAAAGTATGTGTACAAATTTGAAAATAAAATATTTGATTTGATGCAGTGATTTTTGAAAATAAGATAATTTATTTGAGGCAGTAATTTTAGAAAATAGTATTTTATTTCATGAATATTGAAAATATTTGTGTTTCGTCTTTATTTTCAATTTCAATTTTAAACATTATTGCTGAAATTAATGGTTAGAATTCAATACACTTATGAGTGTAAATCGTTTCTTAACGATAAGATACACTGTATGTTTATACGGTTTTCTCAGAGTATTATAATAATGCAAAAAGTAAAATATTTTATTTCGCGTTTGAGATTGTTCAAATATAATTATTTTATTATGTGGATCAAATTGTTGAAATAGAAATATTTTATTTTCAGGTTCAGTTTGTTCAAATAGAAATATTTTATTTTCGAAATTGTATATCTTATTTAAAATACTATTTTCTTTAAGCAAATTGAAATCTAAAATATTCAATAGTATTTGAAATATTTGTTTCGCCAAATAATGCCCACCTCTGGTTGTGAGCAAAGTGCTATACAGGGTGTTCGTTTGAAAACTTTCCAGCCGAATATCTCGAAAAGTATGAAAGATATTAAAAAAGCGTAAAACAAGTGTTCAAGGATTTCGAGGGGGAAAGAGGGAGGCATTATCAGTTTTTTATTTGGGTGGAATTTGCAAGGTTAACTTTGTTTTTTCAAATGGAAATCTATATTTTTTCTTACGGGATCTTATTGTTTGTAAAAAAACCAGCAATTTTCGTAGAATACTTTTTTTATCTGCGCATTAGTTTCGGAGATATTTAAAGAAAAGTAGAGCGAGTCAGACTTATACTGCGAGAAAGTTTGTAATTTCTTTATAACTATAACAAATTTTCAAAATCTTCTCCGTTGTTTTCTAAACGATAATACAAACGATTCTCAAATTCTGAACGAACATTTTTGAAGGTATCTGTTGGAATAGCTCTACATTCCTGTACAATTCTGCGACGCAAATCGTTGATGTATTTCAGTTGTACTAGCACGTACCGTTTGAAAAGAAAATTGTCCTCTATTGATTTATTGTTTATGTTATCTGTTGTACAGCTATTCCAACAGATACCTTCAAAAATGTTAGTTCAGAATTTGAGAATCGTCTGAATTATCGTTTAGAAAACAACGGAGAACATTTTGAAAATAAAGTTCCCCTTCAAATAACCTTGAAAACGCCACCCAAATAAAAAACTGATTCTGCCTCCATTTTTCCCCCTCGAAATCCTTGGGCACGTGTTTTCTGCTTTTTTAATATTTTTCATACTTTTCGAGATATTCGGCTGGAAAGTTTTCGAACGAACACCCTGCACTTGTGCAAATTAATGTGGACAACACAATTTTTGTTCAACTTTTTTAATATTGTACTATACGATTTAAGCTTTTCTGGGAAGCTAGAGTAATTAGTTTACTACAACTTACAACCGCAATTAACGATTAAAGTAGGAGTTTAGTTGTTAATTGCGATTAACGGTTGAAGTAAAAATCAATTCGTCGATGGTTGATTAAATTTTTGCCCAACTTTGCCGTAAATGTGTTTTGTTATCGATCGTAAGGTTGTTAATAACAAGATGTGTTAGTGATATCGGCGCAACGGTTCGATCAGAGATACAAATTAAAGCAGTATTGCTAGCTTAATTAAACTTTCAACGTTTCGATCCCAATATGGATCCTTTTCAAGAACGAAGAAAAAACTGCGTCTGTAAATTTCAAATAGAGGTTTTAGTATTAACGTGCTAAACAATTTTAAATACATGATTAAATTACAGTAATGAAATTACCAACCTGCTTTATGAAAAAAGTTAAGGACAAAATGACATGTAAAGACACATGTTGTTTCTATGCCGGTGCACAGGTTACTGCGGCACAAACACGAGGTTAATAGAAACAGAAAACAAAACAGAAAACCAATGGATCGAACATGAACTAATCGTTATTTGGCGGTTATTTCAAACCGTGAAACGTCGAACGTACAACATTTCAACTGCGAGTATACCACATGTTATGGTAAAAATTGAATAAACAACAATAGAGACACATCTGATGACAACCAATTATAATTTAAGTGTTATGTAATCAAACAAAACTCAAGACGGGCTGAACCAATTAAGGAAAACAGATTCGTCATAACACATTACTCATTCGGTAATGTTGCGTAATACTCATGAATCGCAGGCTTTTCGTACCTAAGATTTACGCTAGGATGTTTAAGAGTGCGCCGGAGCGAACATACGCCACCATCGGCGTAAAGGTGAACTAAGAAACAAAGATAGAGAGGCAGATATGTTTCTCGCAGGAGAGGTTAAGACAAAGAATACAAAACGGCTTGTTTTTTCGATGAGCCTACTACACTTTTCCTGTACAGAGCCCTTTTTTAGAAAAAGTGTACAGAATAAAAATTGTTCTATAAAAACATACGCTATTATTGTTTAAAAAGTTTCAAGAGACAAATTGCAAAAAAGGGCTCTGTACAGGAACGTGCAATAATTCAGAGAATATTTTAACACAAAGATCATAAAACAATATTGCTTCTTCGCTAAATGCAAGTGTAGTAGGCTCATCGAAAAAACAAGCCGTTTTGTATTCTTTGT
>CM052191.1:4977406-4998297 GCA_028455805.1 Lasioglossum figueresi
CAATCGTTAATTTCAACGTTATCCGTGTAAAACGAAAGTGACATTATAGAAATTTCGCAGTTTGTTCTGCGTAAAATTATATTTTTGTTTTCTTTTATCGATAAATGTTATACTTCTGTTTTGAAATCGGTGTGTATGCTTTTTTTATGCAATCCCGAAATGCTACCAAATACAAATTTTTCATTGGTATGGTATAATAATAAGAATTCGTTACAAAGCACAGTGACTTTATAGAAATTTCGGCGAGTGTACCAGCATTTCTGTTGGACAATTAACAGAGTTTGCTTCCGAACGAGAAAGAATATTTATTAAAAGACATACAAAATAGAAAGACTAAGTATAAATGTTACTTGCGCGATGCTGTCAACCCAGCAACCGTTTGTTCGCAGTGCTCGTACAGAACCGAGCTACGTATCTCTGTTCAGCAAAAGGTCTGAATCGGAGAAATTATACCCGCATGCTTTTTGGGGGAAAACAGCGGCTACTTGGGTAAATGACGGTAGAGGCACGAAAGCTGCTTTTATGACACTGACCCTCATAAAAGCCGGAACGTCATCGGACGTACGTTAATAATTAACAGGATTCTCCCGGGATTTACCAGAGGTTGGCATTATTTGGCGAAACAAATATTTCAAACACTATTTAATATTTCAGATTTGATTTTGCTTAAAGAAAATGGTATTTTAAATGAGATATAGAATTTCGAGAATAAAATATTTCTATTTGAACAATCTGAACATCAAAATAAAATATTTCTATTTCAACAATTTGATACATAAAATAAAATATTTCTATTTTAACAATCTGAAACACGAAATAAAATATACGTACGTAAAGTATACGTTTTTAAAACGTACAGTCTATCTTATCGTTAAGAAACGACTTACACTCATAAATGTATCGAATACGAACCAGTATTTTCAGCAATCTTTAAAATTAAAATTGAAAATAACGACAAAATACAAATATTTTCAACATTCTTCAAATAAAATACTATTTTCAAAAATTACTGCCTTAAATAAATTGTTTCATTTTCAAAAATTGTCTGCATCAAATAAAATATTTTATTTTCGAAGTAGTACACATACTTCAAAATAAATACGATTATTAATTATTTGCTATTTAAAATACTATTTTCCCCAGCTCTGGGATATACAGAGAAAGCAAGAACCAAGTAGAAAGCGTTTAAAATCAATTCAAAATATAAACTAACGATTCATGCAAGGACCCAACAATTTCTTTCATTGCAAATCTTCATTTGCAACATGTTTTATCGAAGGATCTCCGTTGGAAAACAGTCGAGCAGTCCAAAGAGAACATCGAATCTGTGAATATTGATTTTTATGTATAAAATTTTGACTCCTAATTGATTCTTTCGTGATTTAACACTAAACCTACCATCAAAACCTACCATCAAAATGACCGGTTCCAGATCTTTCATTTTACACTTATTGAAATAATAACAATTATTTGACAAGAAATTATTGTATAGAAGTCTGTAATAGAGCACGTATTACAATAAGAGTACAAAGTCTAAACCTACCATCAAAATGACCGGTTCCAGATCTTTCATTTTACACTTATTGAAATAATAACAATTATTTGACAAGAAATTATTGTATAGAAGTCTGTAATAGAGCACGTATTACAATAAGAGTACAAAGTCTAAACCTACCATCAAAATGACCGGTTCCTGATCTTTCATTTTACACTTATTGAAATAATAACAATTATTTGACAAGAAATTATTGTATAGATGTCTGTAATAGAGCACGTATTACGATAAGAGTACAAAGTCTAAACCTACCATCGAAATGACCGGTTCCAGATCTTTCATTTTACACTTACTGAAATAATAACAATTATTTGATAAGAAATTATTGTACAGATGTCTGTAATAGAGCACGTATTACAATAAGAGTACAAAGTCTAAATCAAATTAATCTTGTCATTTTTATGAGGGAGCATTTTCCAGTTACTTTTGAGGCTCGTAAGTTCGGTGCTAAAAAAGAAACCGTACTTATTTACACGAAGTCAATTTTTAGGTTTATTTACTTATGGGGTACTTATGGGTGGTTTGTAGGTGTATTACAACATATATGACTCATGTATAACTACGGTGGGATATACAATATGTCCGACCGGTATGTTATACAAAGTATGTAAACGTATTCCTAAATAAAAATATTGATCAAACTATTTCAAGATTCTTGGATCCTTGGAAAATGGAAGGAAACGTAGGGAAAGGATCCATGTTCTAGCGGGGCTGTCTACGATTTGTTGGCATTGACTCGTGATACAGATGGCGGCCATGACAGAGGAACAGTGTGGCACGCAAAGAACCTGCAGAACATGTAGATCAATTCAATCTTGTCATTCTTATGAATAGACTGCGGATTTTATGCATTCATGACGCAAATGAGTTGCTGCAATTTGACGCAGTGTCAAAATTTGAAGAATCATATACCAGCAATCTACAGGGTGTCAAAGTTAAACAAGACTTTCAGGGGGTCACAATGACAGGACCTTGTTGAGGAGGGCTGTCCACTTTTCTGGCATGGCTCGTGAAAGAAAGATTGCTGTGACAAGTGGGGAACAGCGTGGCACGCGAAGAACCTGCAGAACCGTCGCGTCGCGTCGCGTCGATTCGACGCAGTCCGTTTCACGGAAACAGTGCTCGTCTTCGCTCGCGAGAGAAGAGGCCAGTGTCGTATAAGCGTTGAAGAAGCCACTCGTCGAAGAAAAGGTAGCACTCGGGGCCGTCCCCTCGAGTTTCGATCGAGAGAGATCCTTTCAAGATCAGCCCTCAAACTGATTTGGCTAATTGCTCGGCCGCGAAATCCCGCGGAAATGTTTCCTCGCTACAGGGCCACCCGGCATCATCCTTCGGTCGCAATTCTTTCGAAAGCGGATCAACCGGGCAAAGTATATCTCCTGCTGGTATCTTCATTCCCTTAAAAGTCGGCGAGAAACTACTCGCGGGAACGGAACGACGCTTCCAGAACTCTCCCTGTAACTCGACCTCCATCTCTCGAATTCCCTCTGTACATATATCGAAATGGAATTAGTTAATTCCGATGTCCCGGCTCCACGGTCGTTTACAATGCTCCGGCCCGGCCTGCGCGGCCGTGCAACTTCGCATTTAAGTGATTAGGTTTTCGCGCTGCCTATCGTCGAACTTCGAATCTTGAGAAGCCGTTAGAGAATTAGTTTTGCCGACAGAACTTTTTCTGCGACTTTCGCCGGGTTTCACAGGGTTTACACTCGCCGAAATTTCTATGAAGTCACTGTGCTTTGTAACGAATTCTTATCATTATACCGTACCAATGAAAAATTTGTATGTGGTAGCATTTCGGGATCACATAAAGAAAGCATACACACCGATTTCGAAACACAAGTACAACATTTATCGATAAAAGAAAACAAAAATATAATTTTACGCAGAACAAACTGCGAAATTTCTATAATGGCACTTTCGTTTTACACGGATAAAGTTGAAATTAACGATTGTTTTTTTATTACTTCTATTTTAATATCTAGTGTAAACTCCATTTTTTGTAGCGTTTCTGTTTTAACAGACGCACACGCTTCATTCACCGCATCCTTTAGTTCGCTAATGGAGTTGTATTATTTTCAGTTTTTATGAACTTGTCGCGCAACGATATCCCCAAACATTTTCAATAGGGTTTATATCAGGGGAACAAGCAGGTCATGGCAAAACATTGATGTTTCTTTCAAGAAGCCACTGCTTTGTGTGCTTCGACGCGAGTACCGCAGCATTATCATGCTGATAAATAAAATTGTCATCTTCAATATTTTCTGTAAAGGGCATAAGAACCATGTCTAACAAATCTGTATAATTTTCCGAATTCATTTTGTGATTTATGCAACACGTTGGAGTTTTTTTGTCAGTTTTAAACGCAGCCCATATCATTAGGGAATCACCGCCAAAGTTACGACTCATCGTCACACTTTTCTCATTTCTCAGATCGTGCCAATAATATTTACAGCCATTAGGCCCATCCAAATTAAACTTTTTCTCATCTGAAAAATTAACAGACTCCCACTCTTTCGTCCAGGACATATGTGCCCGTGCGAAATCAAGACGGGCCTGCTTATGTACTTCTTCTAGGCCTGGTTTACGTTGCAGTTTTGTCCACACAAATTGCCCAGAAGAATTTAAAAGTTGTTGCACGCGTCTTGTTGATACTGGAAACTCCGATTCAGCTCGAAATTGTGCTGCATTTTTCCTTTCCTTAGCCGCAGACCTTATTGATAACAAATGTTGTCTCTTCGATAATTTTTTATTACCACCTTTAAAATAATTTTTTCCGTAATTTTCGCGTAAATTGATATAATTATTAATCACAGTATACGAACGATTAATTTTCTTAGCAATTGCACGATTATAGCAGCCCATATTTTTATAAGCATCGATTGACGCTTTTTCTTTAATTGTTATCACTTTTCCTCTCGGCATACTAATACACGTGAATCAAATGATAAGCAACAGGATTTCTATGACTTCTAAAACTAATACTTTTAGAATATTTCAAATTTTCCGTAGTTCTCTGCTCAGAAACCAGAGAAACGCTAAGTGACTTTATAGAAACTACGCACTTGTTTACTCCATCACGCAGAAAATAATTAAAACAAACGTAAATAGTGAACACAGCGGTCTACAGTGCGTAGTCTCTCTATCCGAGTGTCAACAATGCACAAGACCAGATACGATAAATCAACAAAAATGGTGATATTTTTCAAATATCTATGAATATGTAGATGACTTTATAGAAATTTCGGCCACTGTAGGCGTGTTCTCGCAGAGCTTAAGGTTTCGTAAAGATCATCGTATAATTTATTAGGTGTAGAAACTAATTCGGTGCCCCTTGATATTAAATTATTTATAACTCTGGTTTGAATGACAATAATCGCTCGCCTTTTCGTAACGTTTAAGTACTATTACGATCGGTAAATCTTTCACCATACACGCGTACCGCTTTCCTAATAATTCTGACATTCACCATAAATGATAACCATTTCCACTTTCTCTGTTATCGTGTAACGCATTCTTGAAAATTGAACACTCGGATTGAATATTTCGAAGCCGTACTCTAGTCGGTAGTCAAACTACTAATAACATTTCTGGACACAGGTAAGCATACAATGCGATGGTATGTTTATTTATGTTCTGCGACCCTTACCAATACTTAGAAGAGCAGTATGCCAACAACCAGAGAAGACACAAAAGTATTTGAAGAGTGCTTTGAGACATTTTATTTTCTATTGCAGTCGACCTTGCGTGACCTTGAATGACCTTCGTAATAGGTCATTGTATTCGTCTCGAAATACACTATCAGAATGTAAATAAAAAACCATACCGTTCCATTTAAAAAAAACAGAGTTGACCTTCGTATCTCCTTGACGTCTCCACCTATAAAAAAATTAATGACATCAGATTACGAGCCCCTCGATATCAAGTAAGTTTGGTCTGATCCTTTTTTTTTCTATCTTCAAAAGCAAGCGATTTATTGGTGACCTGTTTTAGGTTCCGCACCCTGTATATGCTGTAGTACCGTGTAAACTAGACGGCATACAAAATTAAACGTGTCGTCCACATATTTTCGAGCGGGGTTGTACGACCGAAAGGGGATAAAATTTCATTTGAAAAAATGAATGTGCTCGAAGAAATCGTCTGTCCGTCTCTATTGAGAAATTAATAATTTATGAGACCTTTGGGAGAAGGAAAATGAAGGAGATATCGCTGCATTTGTATTCGGTCAGCGAAAGGTCAAGGTTCGGAGACTGTACGAGAGGGCGTCGAGGGTATATTGAAAAAGTTCCGGGCCGAAAATTTGATTCGCCTTTGTCCCTTCACCTGTTAGCCCGAACGGGGACTCGTTGCTCCCTCGCATAAACAATTTCGCCAGCACGCGACAAACGGCCTTTCCAGAGAGGAAATAAACGCGGCTTTAATTACGGACGTTAATTGCCGGACACACGCGACGGATATCAATTTGTCAATGAATCCGAGCGAGCGCGTGTCGGCGCACGAACCCTGCCCTACGTTCCAGACGTGTCCCTGGAGCTCGGGTGTTTTGCAATTCTTCGCCAATTATTTTCATCGAGCCGCAGGGGCCCGGCAGCAGCAGGGCAGCATTACAAATTGGGTGACGAAACGTTGTTCTCTTCGCGGCAATTAATCCGATCAACGATTTATTCGCTTCCGATTCTCGGATAACGGGCTGATTCCACGGCGAACAGCTCGCCCAAAAAATGTGTAATTCAATTAACAGGAAATGAAGTCGCAAGTACACCAACTCCCTCGTAGCCGGCATAATTCGACGCGTTGAAAACGAAGAAGAACGTGAAAATGGTGAAAACTTTTGAAAATTTTACAAATTAAAATACGTGTGCAGGATGTACAAAATTTTGCATCGAAACGAAATTACCGTGGATTCGAAGGTCGAAGTCTCCCCTTTCCATCAAGTCCAAAATATTTGAGCCACGATTTTTTGTTCCCATTTTACCAGGCATCGAGTGCGTCGGCAGCGTCAGAATGAAACTAAATTCCATCTTGACGGAAAAATGCTGTAACTGTGGTAAAAAAATCGGACGATAATGTATCTAGGTTCGTTTTGAAGGCCGAGGTCTCTACTTCCAACCCCGTCAAATGGCTCCTTCGAAAAAATATTTCCACCGAGAAACGAACAAGAACATGTTAATTTTTCATGAATGAAAATTAGTAAACGCTGCTGACACGAAGAAAAAACGCTGCGAAACCTGATCAGTTTCTATTCAGGATCGGGGCTCGTAGGCGACCGGAAGTGGCTCGAAAACAGAGTGGCGGAAGAGGCAGCTATCGCCGCCACGTTTCCTCGATATCTCGTCCGACGTGGCGGCCCGTTCTCCTATTTAGAATATTAAACGAGGCTCGTTCTCTCCGGCATTGTGCGCGGCAATACCAAACGCTAACTGCACATTAGCTTTTCCTCGTTTTTATGTATCTCTTTTTTGTTTCGACTTTTTTTAGGTCGCTTATTAAAGCCGGCTCTCGAAGCGAGAGACACCTACCAGAACAATCGGAATCGAGGTTCGTATTGATTTTATTTTTTTTTTTTTTTCTAATAATGTTCCGTCAATGAAACGATCCTGAAGCTTGTGTTCCGAATTTCTCTACGGGTTCTGCACGGAGGATTGTTCTTGGAAACCGCAACGAATAATTTCTTCCTATGAAATTATTAAGCGAACTAATTCGTGGCTCTCGCAGTGGATAAATTTTAAATTCAAATTTTCACTACGCGCATGGGAGCTTTTAAAATGTAAAAATTTTTGTCGCGATCAAATATTCTACAAAGGCTCCTCTGTACTTTTAATAATGGTTAAACGAAAATTTTTAGTGATTTTACCTCCTCCGGTGATTCTAACGGTAAACCTTGGTGCTCGGATCTATTTGAACTTGAAAACCGACATTTTTATTCGAGCTGGATCATCACACGAACGAAGAAGAAATATTGAACTCCAATTAAATGCAATTTACTCGTAGTTAAACATTGTGCTAATAATTTAGCACAATCGAATGTGATACTGTGGAAAGTGTTTAAAGCTTTACATACTAAAGACAAACAAGTTTAATTCCGTGCAAATTGACTGGAACTATGTTAGAGCAACTTTTGGCCCACGCTTTAAGGACTGCGTCTTCTAGACAGACGACACTTGCGCGTGACTGCACACAGTCACCACGGTACACTCGCACACCGATAGACCACGTATACGAACGCGAGGATTGCAAGGGTCCAGAATTCCACTCCCGATATCTTAATAATGCAAAGACGGGGTTTTTTAGTAGTCAAAATCGCTACATGAAAAATCAATCTAGGGTGCTATTTGCCTCAAAAGACCTACTTTTACGTTTACGACGGGTAATTCTCATTATTCGACAGCATATCGCAGCATAAAGCCACGATAGGTGGCAGCACCGTCGCCTGTCCATTGCTTCTCGCAGCTCCGCAACATGGAAACGAGTATGCCGCCTTAAGAGAACATTTACATTTGGGAATTTATCGAATACATCTTTTTCTTGAAGTAAGCAAAATTTTAACCGTTAGCAATCGAGGGTTAACTCACAGTCACCACTGAAAATTGCTGTACCATTATTCGCAATACTGTTTTAGGGAGTACACTCCTTTTACCAGTATTGCAAGGGTCCGGGATTCCACTCCTGATTACTCAATAATGCAAAGGCAGGGTCTCTTAGTAGTCAAAACCGCTAGATGAAAGATCAATCTAGGGGTCTATTTGCCTCAAAAGTAATACTTTTACAATTACGTCGCGTAATTCTCATTATTCGGCAGCATATCGCAGTATATAGCCACGATAGGCGGCAGCACCGTTGCCTGTCCATTGCTTCTCGCGGCTCCGCGACATGGAAACGAGTATGCCGTCTTAAGAAAACCTTTACATTTGGGAATTTATCGAATACATCTTTTTCCTCAAGTACGAAAAATTTTAACCGTTAGCAATCGAGGGTTAACTCACAGTCATCACTGAAAATTGCTGCACCATTATTCACAATATTGTTTAAGGGAGTACACTCCTTTTTCCAGTATTGCAAGAGTGCGGGATTCGTGTTCTTATTTCTCCAAAATACAAAAATTGGGTTTCTTAGTAGTCAAAATCGCTAGATGAAAGATCAATCTAGGGGTCCATTGGCCTCAAAAGTCCTACTTTTACGTTTACGACGCGTAATTCTCACTATTCGGCAGCATATCGCAGCATGTAGCCACGATAGACGGCAGCACCGTCGCCTGTCCATTGCTTCTCGGCAATGCTGTCCTTGCAATCCTGGAAGCGAGTATACCGCCTTAAGAAGACCTTTACATTTCGGAATTTATCGAATACATCTTTTTCTTGAAGTACGCAAAATTTTAACCGTTAGAAGTCGAAGGGTGACTCAGAGTCATCACTGAAAATTGCTGCACCATTATTCGCAATATTGTTTAAGGGAGTACACTCCTTTTTCCAGTATTGCAAGAGTGCGGGATTCGTGTTCTCATTTCTCGAAAATACAAAAATTGGGTTTCTTAGTAGTCAAAATCGCTAGATGAAACATCAATCTAGGGGGCTATTTGCCTCAAAAAACGTACTTTTACGTTTACAACGAGTAATTCTCATTATTCGGCAGCATGTCGCGGAGCTGCGAAAAGCAATGGACGGACGACGGTGCTGCCACCTATCGTGGCTGTCGACATGCTGCCGAATAATGAGAATTACGCGTCGTAAACGTAAAAGTAGAACTTTTGCGGCAAATAGCCCCCTAGACTGATCTTTCATCTAGCGATTTTGACTACCAAGAAACCCTGTCTTTGCATTATTGAGAAACCAGGAGTGGAATCCCGGAGCTTTGCAATCCTCGCGCACGTATACGTGGTCTAGCGGTGTGTGAGTGTACTGTGTGGGCGAGTGTCGTGTATCTAGGAGACGCAGTCCTTTAACACCAAAGGATAATTTAGCACGAACAAAGCCACGCCCTTTGTTCGAATAAAATTCCGCGAAAAATCTGCGAGGACGTGCACCTTGTCTAAGATAACGCGAGCTACGTGTCTCGCATGAAGCTGCCGGAAATGAATAAAAGGGGCCCGAGGAGTGTGGAGAAGCTTAGAGATGCGTACAGGAATGGCATTCATGCGTCTGTTCCGCGAAGCATTTCGTTCTACCCTGTTCCAACCGTCGAGAATGTTTCCGCGTATTTCGAACGAATTTTTTCGCCCACGATATTTCCCAGATTAACGTTATCGTCTGCGCGATCGGTAACGGAATGGGATCGATTCCGTTGCACTTCCGGAGAGTGGAAAAATGGATTGGAAATACAGGTCGAATAATACCGGAAAATTGTCCAGGCTATAGGATATTTTCATCCTCGGGGCGAACGAGAAACCGAGTTCCGAAAAGTATCGATCCTCGAACGATCGACTGCGCGTTTCATCCACTGAACTGCTGCCGCGGCTCTTTCTACCCCATTGGAGTTAACCGTCGTCGCACGTATGCGACGTCCACCATCTTGCAATTGCACCTTTTCGCAACTATAACATTCGTATTGCTGAAGGCCACCTTTATCTTTTATTTATCAACTTTTTAAACGTATCTTTGAACACTGTTCCCGTAGGATCATTGATCTTCCCAATGTTCCTAATGTATCATTTAATGTTTTCAGTAGAAATGGACCCGCGCGTTCCGCCGTCAAAGTATCTATGATAGTCAAATGAATTTTATACACATTGCTACGTAACCTTATGCAGTCAACCAAAATGTATAGATTATTTCAAACCATTTGTATTTAACATATTCACAGAAATTCTCATTTGAAGACTATAAATTAACTATAAATTAACCCCTTGCCGTACCTTTTATTTTACAGTTACAGTGGTTAGAACGTCTTTGTGCACAAAAATGTCGTAGAAGGGAAAAGAAAATGTATATTTTTCCTTCTGTTAACGATCCCAATGATACATACTCTAACATAAACGTACGCCGTTTACTATGAAAAATATTTCAAACATTCATTGTGGTTTGTAAAGGTCAACCCGTTGTAAACAACGCGTAATCTTTGCTGGAACACGTAAGTTTTGAACTTCCACATTTTATCCGCTCCAACATGATTATTCTTGCTCAAGGTCATTTCAAGGTCAAAAAGGTGGTGTCCACTAAATTCAGTTTTTTATTGTCTATCGTGCTAACGTAAGAAAAATATACTATTCCATTTAAAAAAACATCGGTGACCTTGAAATTTCATTAAAAAAACACGACATAAAAATTGTTTTCTTTACCATTATATTTTCCCTCTGCAGTAGCGTCACTTTGTCCTCTGAAGTTTTCTGATAGGACTGTAAATACGAAAGATATTTCGGTGTTCCCATTTATGTGGGACACCCTGTATATGTTATAGTACCAGTAAGAAACAAACAGGATCAGATAGGTAAGTCCTGAGCGTAAAATAAGTAGGTTTTTATCCCATTTTTCCTACATAAAGCTACATAATATGGAATAAAATCGCAATCGTAACATGTATAACCGAAGTATGAATAAGTCTGATAGAAATACATTATACCACTATAATACAAATAAGTCATGCGAATACTATAGCAAGGAGGTTAATCATTAGAGATAGGGACTTGTTATCTACAGGGTGTCTCACCTGATTTTGACATCTTGATTTTCTCGCTATCGTTACTCGTAGCAAAAACTGTTTCAGCATAGGCTTGAATGGTATCGAGTGGAGCATATTTTGATGTTATTAGTTTTTTCGTGAGTGGACGCGTAAAGGTCATATAAAGGTTAACTTCTTTTTTTTAAACGGAATGAGGTATTTTTGAATACATCGATCGATGCAGCTGGACATTCGTTATAAAAAAAAAGTACTAACCTATGTATGTCGAAAAGTTAGTAGTTCACGAGATATTTCAATTTAAATTATTTAAATTCTTAAGGCGTCATTATTGCCGCACAAAGGCGTTAGCTTTGTTTACCACCGTTAGACTAGCAAAAACGATTGACCGAGGTCGGTAACGTTGAAATGTAAACGTTTGACAACTATTCGATTATGCGTGACAATCGTTCGTCAGTTTGAGTTTAGCTTCTCTTAGTTGGACATCTATCTGTTTGTTCTAAAATGAAGTACTCGCGTGCGGAGAAAAGTAGACATGGTTGCAGCGTATTTGGAAGCTGGAAAGAGTGCAGTTCGTGCAAAACAATTGTACGGAGAGAGATTTCCTGATAGGCATCAACCAGCCCGTAATACTTTCAGTAACGTCTTCAAACAGTTTAGCCAAACTGGAAGTTTGTCGCGTAAGACACCTAATCGAGAAAACACAGCGACGAATACTGCAAATGAAATTAATATTTTGGCTGCAGTGACAATAAACCCATCTGTAAGCTGTCGCCAGCTCGAAAGAGAATCCAATATTAGTCGGTCCAGTGTCGTACGTGTACTGCATAGATACAAATTTCATCCATATCACATATCAAAAGTTCAAGCCCTCGCTGATAATACTCTTTCATCGTCGTTTAGAATTCTGTGAATGGGCTCTTTGTCAAAGTGCTGATTTTTTTTAAAAAAGTTATGTTTACAGACGAAGCGACGTTCACAAAGAATCGATATTTTAATTTAAATGACATTAAAAAATGTCGTGATGTAAATGGTGGTTACGTTGAACCATTCCTGCTATAAATAAACGCTAACGTCTTAGTACGATGGTAATGGTGTTTTAGAGTTATTTAAATTGAAAAATCTCGTGAACTACTAACTTTTCGACGTACATAGGTTGGTATTTTATTATAACGAATGTCCAGCTGCATCGATTGATGTATTCAAAAATACCTCATTCCATTTAAAAAAGAAAAGTTAACCTTTATATGACCTTTACGCGTTCACTCACGAAAAAACTAATAACATCAAAATATGCTCCACTCGATACCATTCAAGCCTATGCTGAAACAGTTTCGGCTACGAGCAACAACAGCGAGAAAATCAAGATGTCAAAATCAGGTGAGACACCTATATTTTTATAAAACATTACTGTTATGTAAATAAAGAGTTTTCGAACGAATCCCTCCTGCACACTATAACCACAGCAACCGCTTTTCCTTCCCTCCGACAATTATCCAGGTTCAGAAAAAAATACATAACCACAAGCATACAAGAATATAATCGTGGAAAAACACCAAAGTACACTTCGCAAAGGTGTAGGACCGTTGAAAGAATTTGCTCCGAAGGACAAAAATAATACAAACGATGTAAATTCGTAACACCTGGTGTGCATAGTATAATAATTCGGTTGGTATAACAATTCCTCCCGCACAGGCACCCGAGAGATTCCCACGTACACCGAATGCCGACGCACACGCACGAACGATGGGGGAGACGGTTGGAAACAGGAATGCATAAAGAAGAAGAAAATAGCGCCAGGAATTAGCGGAGGGCGGTTCGTGCAGTTGCGTGTACACGCTCCGGAATGTCAGGATGCGAGCGGGTAAATGGCACGCATGGTTGAGCTTCCGGAATTAATTATTAACCGAAACGTAGTTAACAACGCGGTTGGGTGGGAGGTTTATAATCGTCCTCATTCTGAGAGGGTTGGTGTGTCGTGCTCTAGCTAATTCTGGATTCTGTCCGTGGGAGTAGCCGATTTAGTATACATTTCTCCGAAGTGTCCTCTCTCTTCGGAGAGCAAAGAGGAGAGAGAGGGAGGGAAGAGCAGCCTCTTTCCGGCTGTATCGACGTTCCCAGCCCGAGCGAGGCCGTTCCCAGATGATTTTCGGAAACGACTGGCAAACGAATAACAGCGCGTGGAAGCACATGGACAAATTGTATCGCCGATTCCGCGGCACAATAGCGGTGGCGGCCGCCGCCGCTGGTTCTCAGCATGGCAAATGCCAGAAAGGCTTTGCCCGCGTATAAAAGAGGAAAGAGCGAGAGGGAGAGGGAGGGGGGAGAACCGGAAAAGAGAGAAAAGCCGGTGGGTTCGAGGATCTCGAAAATGAATACACACAGAAAAGCTGCGCGCGGACGTAAATAGAGGGGAAGATTCGCGAAGTGGGACGTGTTCTAAAAATGGCGCGGCGCTCTCTAAAGATAGAAAAATACTTAAAAGCGCTCGAGGGAATCCTCTCTCCGAGGAGAATCGGGGACGAAGAAATATTAGAGGAGCACGAATTATCGACCGTCTAGTAACTTCGTAACGAGAGAGAGAGAGATAGAAAGAGAGAAGAGAGAGAGAGAGAGAGAAAAAGTGGGAACGCAAGCACGCGGCGGCTGCAAATATCCTCGAAATTCGAGGAATTTCCTCTGTGTGTAACCTTTCCGTTTCATCATTTTAATAGGCGGACTCTCGTTCCGCTCCGCAGCAGGTCGCGTGTCGCCGGGAATTTCGAATCGGATTTTCGTCGTATCTCGCAGCTTTATTACCGCGAGCGCGAGGTGTCTCCAGCGTAAGGTGTGCGTGAAACTTCCGTCGTATATTCTACTGGATGGGAGAGAAATTTATTGAAAAGCTGCGAGCAGAAATTCGTACTGGGCGTGTAATTGCACCCCTTCCTTGAAACATTTCCTCCTCGAAACATCCCTGTACATTATAAATTGAATCCATGTTGACCCTTGAACGGCGATTCGGTTGTACAATTTTATAGTCTACTGATTTTAGGACTATTCGCTGCTTTACATCCTAATTTTTGTATTAGCTTTTCTGTTGTTCCTAATAATGCGTTTCATTCATTTGCAAAAAATTAAACGACGATTCTGATACTCCGGGACGAAATAAACCCAGGCGCCGTCGTCGAAGGGCCGATCGAGAAATAAATATATTTGTGAACGTGTAATCATAAATGTTTTCAAAGCAGAATATGCATAAGGCCATCTAACTGGGATTAATAAAAACAATTTAATAGTATACAGGGTGGTCCATTTATCTTGAGACAGTCAATTATTACGGAAACCAGAAGAAATACGAAGAAATCTTTTATGTAAAATATTCTTCGTATGAAGGGGCACATTTAATGGCGCTATGCACATTTTTCCATAATGGCCCTTTAAGGGTCAGGCGAAGGGAAACTTCATTTTTTCAAATGGAAATTCATATTTTTTATTTTACATTCTTATTCTACATCGAAAAATAATAATACTTCGTATAAAACATGTTTTCCTAGCGTGCGCGGTTTTAATAAACAAATTGTGGCGATTATCCCAATATTTGTAATGACAAACAATACTGAGTTTGATCAGAAGTCATCAAAATCTACGAAAATGATTAAAAGTCATTGAAGCATCGCCACCTACGCCACCGTTTACTAGATTTTTATGACTTCAGATCAAACTCAGTCAACAATTTGTTTATTAAAACCGTGCACGCTAGGAAAAAATATTTTATACGGAATATTATTATTTTTCGATGAAGAATAAGAATGTAAAATAAAAAATATGAATTTCCATTTGAAAAAATGAAGTTGCCCTTCGTCTGACCCTTCAAGTGTCATTATGGAAAAATGTGCATAGCGCCATTAAATATTCCCCTTCGTATGAAGAATATTTTATATAAACCATTTTTTCATATTCCCGCTGGTTTCCGTAATAATTGACTGTCTCAAGATAAATAGCCCACCCTGTATATCGTTCGTTAATATTAACTTGTATCATTGTGGATTTTCTGCATTTACAGTAAAAATTAGTAGATCAGATACAAAGCAGTGAAAATATTTAAATAATGAAGAAACATCGTTGCGTTGTTTTCATCTGTATAAAATTACCGAGAGAAATGAGATAAATGTCTACGTGGCTCCCGTGCCTTGAAATATGTACAGATGATTTTAACGTCGAATGTATGAAAGGGCACGATCGTGGGTAAGCTTCCCAGTAAAAGGGAGAGCTTCGCGTTTTTGACGGGTCCCTGGACATTGACAAACTGCAATCGCGAGAGTATGCGTTCAGGATAACCAAAGACGCTTCTCCCGCGAGCTGTCGCGTCGACGTCAACTTTTCTCCTCTGATAAATGGCCGGCCGTCGACCGACTTCTCCTATCCGACGCGAATCCTATTCGTTAACCGAGCTGTTTTTCCAACGAGGCGTGCGATAATTTCTCTCCTTCTTTTTCTTGTTTGCTCCAGCAGCGGTGTCCGTTCGGGTCGATCAGCGAAAGTTTCCTTCCTCGGAACGGGGACGCTGGAAAATTTATTTGCATAGACGAACGACTTCCCTTTCGTACGAACGTGATACCTGATCGCTAGACAGGGGATTACTATGCAAAATAAAAATTGTTTGCAGTACAGTATTTTATCGATAATTGTACCCAACACGGGTCTGCTCAGGGACAATTATCCGGCAGGGATACTATTCTTTGACTTTTGGCGAACGTAGAAAAGGACAGCGTAACTCGAGAGGCCTTGTTTATTTTTCATTATTTATTAATAGGACTTTGACCAACATATTCGTGACATTTTTCTAATGTAAATGATACCAAATATGATGCAATTCCAATTAGATTTACTTGTGTAATGAACGATCAAAGTTTTCAACGTAACGAAGGACAGCGTATGGGAAAGAAAAATTCAAAGAACTTCCCATACGCTGTTCCTCCTTGCGTCGAAAGCTTTAGTCATCCATTACACGAGTAAATATCTTCGGAATTAGATCATGTTTGACATCGTTTTCATTAGAAAAATGCCACGAATATGGCAGTCAAAGTCCCATAAAAAAATAATGAAAAATAAAGAAGTTTTGTCATTGGGTTAGTGTGGTCTCACCGATATACCCGAGCCGTATGATGTCATACTTCTCGGCGACCGAGTCCTCTCGAGCTTCTCGGCCCCTCAAGGGGGTACACCCCGCAGGAGTGGGGATAGTTCCGGGACAATTGTCGGCCAGACATTTGGGACATTTATCGACCAAATACTGTAATTGCAAGACACAGGAACCGAACAATAATTTCTTTCTTTAACGCTAGAAAGACTGAGACTTAGTATATACCTATATTGCCCCAAAGCAGTCAAAATGACTGCATTGCGAAAGAATAACTATATAATCTTTATTCATAAATATATGCCTTTCGGCGTTACATTTCTCTCTCCTTCCTTCCTTTCTCCATTCTTTAAACCTTTACATTTTCTTCACCCTATCTTAATCTATTATTTACATTGCATACCTAACCTACTCCCCCCCCCCCCCCACCCGATATACAATCCTTAATTTAATCCCCTCTACATTTTATCCTTTTCCCTTCTTACCCTCCATGTCCTTCACTATTTCCATACTGTTTATCTTAATTTAATTCTCCCACTCCTCCCTTTCCTTTTTCTCTATCCTTTCTCCTTTCCCCTTTTCATGAAAGATTTCTTCTATTTTTCCTTGTATTTCTTCCATCTCCCTGCATCTCTCTACGAGATGTTCCAGCGTCTCCTCCTCTCCTCTGCACGTGAAAGAATAACTAATGTGTAAAGAAATTTGTTTAAAATTAATTTTTAATATTTTTTATATTATTTAGAGTCATACATAGCGCGTTCAAGACTGGCATAAAGATTCGAATAACAAGTACTACTTTAGTTATAGAACAACTGCAACTTATCAAGTATATGCTCAAATCGACAATTTATCATGAACTTGTATGTTATCGTGTGACGGTAATCAAAAAAATATAAACTGTTATTCCAATCCAGAGCCGAACTGGCCATATAAGAAATTTACTCGATTCAATAATAAAAGTCATTTGATTATTTAAAATTTCCCAAGTAGTCAAAATGACTGCTTTTGGGGTCAATACAGGTATAACACATATACAGGGTGCGGCACCTAAAACAGGTCACCTGAATAAATCGCTTGTTTTGAAGATAGAAAAAAAAGGATGAGACCAAACTTACTCGATATCGAGGGGCTCGTAATTTGATGTCATTAATTTTTTTATAGGTGGAGACGTTAAGGAGATACGAAGGTCAACTCTGTTTTTTTAAATGGAACGGTATGGTTTTTTATTTACATTCCGATAGTGTATTTCAAGACGAATACAATGACCTATTACGAAGGTCATTCAAGGTCACGCAAGGTCAACTGCAATAGAAAATAAAATGTCTCAGAGCACTCTTTTCACAATTTTCAAAATGTTTCTTCTATGACCTTGAATGACCTTATGTAATAGGTCGTTGAACTCGTTTTAAGATCCTCTATCGTGATACGGAAGCCAAAACATACCGATCCATTAAAAAAAATGGAGGTGACCTTCAAATGTCCGAAGTACGTCCACCTGCAAAAAAAGTACTATCGCCACCGGATGGCCACCTTCTTACTGTGCAATTTTGTTTCAGCAAATATTTCTGTGAAACTTATAGTTTCAAAGATATCTGAGGTGCTAATAGTTACTGCCCCACCCTGTATATTGTACTATTATAATGGCGTAATTTCATTTGTTTTTCAATATTTAACTATGTTCCACCCCTCCGACCATCTTGCAACTTTTGTAAGTATTAGATAGGTAACAGAACTTAAAAAATTACTAAAAAATTAAATTTTTTTTTTCCACCCTTAATAATTTGATCACAATTGTGAAAAAATGTATGTTATAAAGGACGTAAGTACGAGTATTTTCGTGTTTTTTTTATTACAATATCATAATTAACAACCGAGAAAAAAAATGATATGGTTAAGGGTATTTACCCTCATGTAATCCTTATACGAAGGGTTAGAAACTTGAAATTTTGTGGGGTTATCTTTCAACCTAAAAGCAATGTTTTCCACACAATTTCAATAAAAACCCGGGGTGGGGCCGATTCACCATGCTTAGTCTGCTATACCCTTTCCCGACCCGAACCGAACCCGAAATTTCGGGTACTCGTACACCCCTAATAGATGACTTTAGTGGAGCACATATTACAAAAGGAGCTGCACTAAGTCTAAATAAAATCAATCTTGTAATTTTGATAAGGGAACATGTACCAGTTACTTTTAAGACTCGGTAGGCTTAGCGTTAAACAGAGTGAAACTTGAAAGACGTTACTCTCGCTCGTTCATAACTTCAAAAAGTTGGAAACGGTACATCGATGCTCTCGTTAATCTGTGCACTCTTTCGAATTGCACCGCTCTCTAATTGTTATGTAGACGCAATACACGGTGTTCAAAAAATGTTGCATTTAAAATGGGTGATTCCCGAAGTCATTGGAAATTAACCTCGCTCCGATTGGTCCTTATTTTTCGTGAATAAGTCTTCAAAAAAGCCGCGGACGCCATTTTTCCAAAGGAAAATGTCGCTTCGAATGATCTCAGGAACCTCCCATTTCCCCGGATGTTGATGGAATAATGAGGAACAACCCTGTATATTAACGGAACGATGTACGCAAATGTTTTTAGTAGAATTACAGTCGTCTACGTCGACGTCCGGGCGAAAACGTAGAACACGCACTCGAAATTCATCGGCGTGTTTCGCTTGTGTAGGTGTGCACAGGTGTACGGTCGCGTGGCCATTATTCCGGGGATTCGCCGGCCTCCTAATAACGGAGATACCGTCGTCGATTCGGTTATCTGGTTGTCATTCACGGGATCGTTCCGTATTCCGTATTCATCGGTGAATATCGGCAATTTTCAATGATCGGGCCCGCGGCCGGCGCTAGTTGGGGGTTGGTTGCACAGATAGAGAGAGAGAGAGAGAGAGAGAGGGTGAGAACAAGCCGAAGAGAGAAGAGGAAAGGGGGTAAAGGGAGGGTGTACAATGCCGGCGAGCCGCGCATCGAAAGTCTATTAAATTCCGGCCAATTCTCCGGGTCGGACAATGAGTCACCGTTTCGTTTATCGTTCTCCCTTCGATCGTTCACCATTATCTGACGATTGTGTATGCGTGTGTGCGCACCACTGCGAAATATTTCTCGGTGCATCTGCATTCTAGGTCCTACGTGCCCATCCGAGAACGCCCGATACCCGGAACCTGCGAAACAACTGTACTGCAGGTTCCCGATTAATTGAGCCCGTTAATGCGAAGCTCGTGCAACTCGATTTACTCCGTTGTTTACTCCGGATTTTTTATTTGTAAGTAGACTGCCATCAGTCTATCTGCTGTAAGTAGATCTTTAACACCAAACCTACCATCACCGGTCAAAATAACTCGTAAGTCTATCTCATAAAGTCTGTCTGCTATACAGGGTGGTCCATTTATCTTGAGACAGCCAATTATTACGGAAACCAGCAGGAATATGAAAAAATGTTTTATAGAAAATATTCTTCATACGAAGGGGAATATTTAATGGCGCTATGCACATTTTTCCATAATGACCCTTTAAGGGTCAGACGAAGGGCAACATCATTTTTTCAAAAGGAAATTCATATTTTCAATTTTACATTCTTATTCTACATCGAAAAATAATAATATTTCGTATAAAATATTTTTTCCTAGCGTGCACAGTTTTAATAAACAAATTGTTGACTGAGTTTGATCTGAAGTCATAAAAATGTAGTAAGCGGTGGCGTAGGTGACGTTGCTCCAATGACTTTTAATCATTTTCGTAGATTTTTTTTAAGATTTCAGATCAAACTCAGTATTGTTTGTCATTACAAATATTGGGATAATCACCATAATTTCTTTATTAAAACAGCGCACGCTAGGAAAAAATGTTTTATACGAAATATTATTACTTTTCGATGTAGAATAAGAATGTAAAATAAAAAATATTTCTAAACATTTTTTTCCTGAACTTACCATTTTTTAACGATACCACGATAAATGTTGCAAAGCTTGCATAATGGCATACAACACGTATTGTGAATCTTCATCTAGTAGGCGGTAATAAGAAGTACGTACTTGATTATTATCTGATAGTCAGAAGTCATTTGAAGTAACCGTGTTCTGATTGGACCGTATTTTCCGTGAATAAGTCTTCAACAAAGCAGCGAGAACATTTTCGGGAAGGGAAAATCTACTTGAAATGTTTTTAGGAATCACCTCTTTTAAGAACATTTTTGGGACACTCTGTATATATTCCAAGTAAAAGCGGTGAGATACAAACACAGGGAGTATAAACGGTAGAATAAAAAGGCACACATCCCTTTGTCACGGTCAATCGTTGCAACGAACACCTCCAAGATAAGATTGGAGGTCTAGGCCCGCGAATTGAGTGGCTAGAAACCCAGAATTGAAATAGCTCAGGAGCGGTCAAGGCCTGTTTTATCTAATTGGGAGGCCAGAAGATTCAAGCGTGTTGACAATCAAAATTGAAACACACAATTCTAGATTATTGAAACGCGAAACCGAAAATATTCGAGCATTCGCCGCGTTTGCTGACAGGAAACACTGCGGAGGCTCTCAGCAAGATTTTTTTCCTGTCCGATTCGTGATCGCAGATCGACCGTGGATCCCACCTAATCGACGAC
>CM052191.1:5010520-5038894 GCA_028455805.1 Lasioglossum figueresi
GATGAATCCTCAGCCATGAATCCCATAGACCTGAGAAGATGATTAGATTACGTCACCAGGATTGAGTTATTCTTCATTAAAATTGCTATTGAATGATGTATCGAAGAATCCTCAGTCATGAATCCCATAGACTTGAGAAGATGATTACATTACGTCACCAGGATTGATTAATTCTTCATTGAAATTGCTATTCAATGATGTATCGAAGAATCCTCAGCCATGAACGATAGACGTTAATCAATAGTCAATTAGCAATCATGACAAATAATCAGATTTTCAGTGGTTGCACCGTACCAAAAGGAAGCTTAGAAATTTTCTTGCACATTATAATTTGAAACATAAATTCTTAGATGACGTAGCTGTAGGTGATTTGTCGGTTTGCAAATGGAATTGTTGTTGCCGTCGGTGTGTTGATCGCATTAAATTGAAAGCTGCAAATTGCGTGCCTCCGAAGGATCTACGATCGAGTTTCCGAGAGATCGGAATCTTTCGGTAGTAAATCGTTGGAGGAGCCGGATTTATGGCTGTGGGAGAAACGCGGCACGATCCCGTGGATGATTTCTAGGGTGGAGAGCATGGCGGTGTGCCGAGTCGGCGAATTAGCCTGTGAGGCTCGTAAATCGGAGGTGCGTGGCCTTGACCCGTTTCTCGGGGCGAGACCGGGTCAAAGGAGTGCTCGTGCTCGAACGACGAAGCCCTAGCCTCTGTGGTATGCACGTCGACGATGACGGTAGGGACCGAGCTTAACCCGTGTGTACCCTCGCGCATTATCGTTATCGTCGAGACGCGAGCTGTTCGGAAATGGCAAATGTCGAGAGAACCGGAGGAACCTTCTGTCGCCAGGCTTGCCATCCACAATCGTAAACTCGTATTCCATTCCCTTCTGTTTCGTTCGTGCTCGTTCCAACATTCATTTCTCTCGAACTCCCCGCTTTAATGCAACCGCGCGAACTGTGTCGCCATTGCAGCAACGTTCGACGTTTCGATCAATTTCAATTTGATTTTAACCCTTTGCACTCGAAGCTATTTTAACTTGAAAATCAAACGTTTCTTCTGACCTACAATATTTACATTATGTGTGACTTTTTAAATTTGATAGCCATGAAATTGATGGGATACCTCATACAATAAGTAACTGTTTAGTAATTGGTCAGATACCGTCATATCTAATAATGTAAACAATATTTTAAATAATAGTACAGCAATTTTCAGTGACGCCTCTAGCTTTTCACGTGGAATTTTGTGCTTCGTCTTAGTTCGAGAAAGAATATTGGACACTCGATTTAAAATACCGAAGGTGACCTTCACACTCCAAATATAATAAATATACACAAAATATTGGGATGGGGACAAAGTTTCGTAGTGTTTCGATGCAGAAATGAATCAAGTTTTTTCCATATTTTAAGTGAAGTTTATTACATCAAGTATGTGCCGTGTTGATCGACCAGCTTTTTGCCAATTTTGAGGTGAAACCATAATCCCGTTACTTTAGAACTTCTGTGATTTCTGGGCGAAAAACTGCGTCACGTGATTTTCACTGGCCTCTTTTGAAGTCAACTTTACCCCATTAAGAGAGTTCTGTAGAGACCGAAACAAATGGTACTTTGTTGGTGCAATATCAGGAGTGTACGGTGGATGCATCAAAACTTCCCAGCCAAGCTCCCTTAATTTTTAACGGGTCGCCAACGATGTCGATCCATTAAATTTTTCAATGTCAACTCCTGAGGCACCCAAACATCGAGCTGGTTTTTGTGTCCAGCCTTCTTTAAATGGTTTAGAATTGCTTTGTGGTCGATGTTTAGTTCTTTACTGATATCACGACTGCTAATGTGCCGGTCTTGCTCAACTGTTTGCATGATTTCATCGACTTTTTCAATGACTGGTCGACCAGAACGAGGTGAATCGTTGACATAAAAATTTCCAGATTCAAAACGCTTGAACGCTTGAAATTTAGCAGCTTGAGTCGCATTCTTTCCATTTTTGTAATAAAATTTCAAAATGTATCGAATTTCTTTACGTAATAACTTTTGACTAAATAAACAAATATCACAATTGCTTGTTTGTAATTACACTATGATATATCACCTTTCAGACGCGCTCAAGTAATGCCAGATCCGATTAATATTAACAGAGTTATGACATTATAATCTATCGGGAGGATACGAAAAAACATTCTCCTCAACCCAATATACAGAGTGATTCACGCAACTTGCACACCTATATAAAAAAAGTTTTGTATACAGAAGTTGCATGGTTTGAAGGGGTACATTATGTAGTATATTTTTTTTTTAGAGGTCGAAGCGTTTCGGAGATTTGAAGGTCGATTTTGTTTTTTTAAATGGAATACTATATTTTTTATACCAAAATATGGCATAATGTCGAATTCAGAGTAGAAAAGTATTCTCCTTCGTTAGCCGTAAACCTAATAATTAACGAGTAATTTCACTTTATTTCCTGAAAATTTTCTTCGCGTAATATCAAGTTAAAAATTCAACGTTATCACTAATTTCCGCAGATAATTTTACGTTTACGACGCGTAATTCTCATTATTCGGCAGCATGTCGACAGCCACGATAGACGGCAGCACCGTCGCCTGTCCAATGCTTCTCGCGGCTTCGCGACATGCTGCCGAATAATGAGAATTACGCGTGGTAAACGTAAAAGTCTGACTTTTGAGGCAAATGGCCCCCTAGATTGATCTTTCATCTAGCGATTTTGACTACTAAGAAACCCCGTCTTTGCGTTATTGATAAATCAGAAGTTAAATCCCGGCCCTTGCAATCCTCGCGTACGTATACGTAGTCTAGCGGTGTGTGAGTGTGCTATGGTGCGCGAGAGTCGTCTGTCTAGGAGACACAGTCCTTAATGGATAAACGATAATCATGCCGGGATAAAGCCGAATGTGCCGACGTGGAGAGAAAAATCGTGGCGTGGTAAAAGTCTGGATCAGAGCCGTTCAATTTCTCCGGTGGCGAAATTTACAGTGGCCGAGCGTCGTCTGAGCAACAACACATGTAGAGGCCCGGGCAAATAAACAAATTTATTGACAAGCAGCCCGGTATTAGCCGACGAGAAATAGCCGGCGCGATCGATCCGGTTTTTCCAATAGCGAGAGCAAGCGGCGAGTTTCGCGACTGCCGCGCCAGAAAAATATTAATACCCGTTCGTTCGTTCGTTCGCTGGTTCGTTCGGGTTCTACCGTGTGTTTCCTGAGAATCGGAGGCCTCGGGATCAACAGTTTTATTATTAAACGTCGCCGCGCACCGGGCCCCGGCGAAATAAACGGCGGAACAGACCGCCCCGAGCAAAACACCGCCCATTTTTTGGCAAACATGTGGAAAAACCAGCTGCCGCTGCACGAACAGCTAGAACTCGATCGATGCTCACGTTTTCGCTGCCTATCGGGGTAAACAGCGGCTTATTAACCCTGCTGCCACCCTTAGTCCACTCTCAAGAACGATTTTTCTCTGCCCTGTCCCGACACCCTGATGATAGAACACCGTGCCTGCGATTCGAGTACGATAACGCTAAACCTACCATCACCGGTCAAAATGAACGGTTCCAGATTTTTTATTTTACGATTATTGATATAATAAAAATAATTTCGTAAGAAACGATTGTATAGATATCTTTAGTGGAGCGCGTATTACAATTGGAGCTGCACAAAGTCTAAATGAAATCAATCGTGGCATTTTTGTAAGGGAACATGTTCCAGTTAGTTTTAAGGCTCGGTAGGTTTAGTGTTAAATATAGTGATTCCACGTGAGGAAATTAGCAAAAATACAGAATACATTGTCTTTATTTGACTCCTCGTTGACGAGAAAATCGAGTTTGAATGTCCATCATGTTCGGGTCAGATTTGTAAGTAGAGCATGTAGGTTATGGTCAGACGCTTCGCAGTAAGAAGCGTCGCCGATGAGAAACTACTTGCGACTGAATATTTATTTTCCGAGATGAGCGTGTCTTTATCACGTTATCTACCGGAAGCCTATTAACAAGAAATCCTCTTTTACCTTTTCTCTATCTTTGTGCAGAATAAAAATGTTCTGCATCAATCGCGAAAAATAGAGGCCGAGAAATCAATTTCCTCCTCCATTTAAGAACGTTAACGAATTGAAAACAATATATTCTTGCTCTTAACTTGTAATGATTGTGCACGCCTCATTTCTATAATTATTAGATTACATTATTGAAAATTGTTGGTTCACGATTGAAATTGCCGACCTGTCAAAAAATCATGGACTTTCGAGAATTTCGAAAGAATCGCCGGTGAATAATGTGTTAATTTATTCTGCGAAATATTCATCGGGCTAAGTGAAATGTTAATAAATCTGGTGCTCGGACGAAGAAAGATTGATCAAAAGGCAGCCTCGGCAGAGCGGATCGATTAAAGCGGCTATTCGTTAATTGGAAAGTATAAAGGATCGTTTGATTTTTCAAACGCATAAAAGTTGTCGCCGAGGATGATTTCGGCACCGTTTTTTTTTTTTTTCAATGACTGTCATCCGAAGATTAAAACTCCACGGGAATACGATCAATCTTTCTTTTTTCTTTTTTCCAGCGAGCAACCGCTTAGAACGACGGACAAGCAGAAATAATTCCGACTAACCCGATGCTCTTTTTTTCTCTTCTGTTCACAGCTGACAGCAGTTTTCTCCTGGCGAACGCTCAGATCGTCGACTTCCCTATTGTCTATTGCAACGAAAGCTTTTGCAAAATCTCTGGCTATAATCGTGCCGAGGTAATCCTTGTTCCGCGGGAAACTTTTATTCTTTCTCTCTCTATCTATCTCTCTCTCTTTTTCTCTCTCTCTATCTCTCTCTCTCTCTTTCTCTCTCTTACTCTCGCGAATTTAACGAGACCGCGGAGTTTCATATAGAAAATAAATCTACGGCCCCGTGAAGGACCAGCGCCGCGAATAATTAATTTTTATCGCGAGACAACCGTGCCCTCTTTCGAGTTGAGTTTAGAAGCGCTGTGATAGCTTCCCGAACAGATACCGAATATTCAACTGTTTATCAAAACGAGCAATTTTCCACGCTTCAAGAGTTCCAAATTTCAAATCCGCTGCATAAAGAACCGTGTTTTCTAGTTAACAACACAGCAATTATTTATCGCGAATCTTAGTCGTACATTAAACAGAACAATTTCGGAAAACCAAATATTTTTGATCGTCTCGTCGTGCATTCAAAATAACAACTCTTCTCGAGATCTTCGGGAGATCGAACTGTTTTAAAGTCTAATAAACGAATCGTTTAACGAGACCCAGTGATAAAATAAACATTTTTTCTGTGATCGTCGAGAGACCTACAAGGTGTCCCAAAAATGTCGAAGAACATTGAACGGATCCTTAGATCGTTTGAAACAACTTTCTCCTTTACGCAAATCTTCTCCGTGGATCTGTTAAAGAGTTATTAACGTAAAACACTGACCAATCAGAGCGCGGCTACAGCGGACATAATCTGGTTTGGCGAAAGCTCCCGCTGAGTGTGGCGTTGCCTAATTGGTTCGTGTTTTTCGTTAAGAACTCCTTAACGAAGCCAATGCGGAAATTTTCACTAAAGAAACAGTTCGGAAAACTTTACTTTACCGGACTCAAAATTTGTGCCTATCTCCTATAAATTATTATGTATTTGGTAATCTAGATTTGGACCCGGGGACACTGCAGATCGAAGTTTCGATCCTGTAGGATCAATGGTTCAGGAGTTATGCTTGCTTAAAGTTGAGCATTTTTCAGTGTTTTTGACAGGTAAGGGCGCCGCCATATTGGTTTGTAGTGACGTTCGCGCGCCGGTAACCGAGCAGAACCGCTAGATGGCAGCATGGACGCACAGTAGTATCGCTAACATAGAGAATATGTCTCAGAAAATGTTTGAGAAGAAATATCATGGAAAATATTTACAAAAACCTAACCCAAACCTAACCCAGACCAGTTGAAACGCAACATCGTTGCTATGTCTTCCAAAATTCAAACAAAAATCGTAATTCCCGCTGTATATTATCAGCATTCTGCATCTAGCGGTTCCGCTCGGTAAGCGGCGCGCGATCGTCACTACAAGCCAATATGGCGGCGCACTTATTAGCTGTCAAAAACACTGCAAATTGCTCAACTTTAAACGACCATAACTTCTGAACCCCTACGGGATCGAAACTTCGATCAGCAGGTTCCTCAGGTACAAATCTACTGGATTGCATACCAAATGTATAATAATTCATAAGAGAAAGGCAAAAATTTTGAGTCCGGTAAAGTAAAGAGCAGCCAGTTACTTCAAATATCCTAAGGAACCGCCCCTGTCGAAGTTCTCCGACATTTTTGGGACACCCTGTATACCGACGAAAATAAATATCGATGATTTGATGGTCCCATACCGTGGTGGGAGCAGTTTCTGACATTTCTGTTCATGATCCTGTCAGGTTATGCAAAAGTCCTGCCGCTGCGGATTCATGTACGGGGAGTTGACGGACAAAGAGACGATCGCCAGGATCGAGGAATGCCTCGAGGGCCAGATTCACGATCAATTCGAGATCCTGCTGTACAAGAAGAACAGTAAGTAGCTCATCGATGGTCGATAGCGTGTCGCGGCATGGGAGAAGCTTAAATGTGGTGTTCGTGGCTTCTTTCGCGGTTGGAATCGACGATTTCGGTTTCTCTCGATGCCGTCCCCCAACGGCCATCGGTTTCCTTTTCTTATCGAGATACTGGGGAATTTGTGGCAAACGGAGCAGCCGATGTTTTATCGCCCGGCCTTGCTAGAAATGTCCTCAGAACGATTCCAGATAAAAAAAAAACGATCCGACCGAGAACTCTTCAATTTTTCAACTGGCAAAACCGTGCCCTGTATACTCGCGAGCTGTGAATTTCAAATTTCACGCTTTACGGACACTTCGCGCGAAATTCCGATCTCACCGGCTATGCGACAGACTATAAACCAACAAATTATGATGCAACGAGTTTTCTGAAAAATTTACTCGTCTTAAAATATTAGATAGCGATCCTTCGGGTCCTGAAGACGCTTCTACTAATTTCGTGGTTATTTTATCACATAATATAATTCAATGGCTACTTTGTTAAAAGAGTATCGGATTGGAAAAATTTAATATTCATCCTTCGAGTCCTGAAGTAGTTTAAATCATTGGATGGTTACTTTATTGAAGAAGTATAGAATTAAAAAATTAAATATTTGTCATCTGATACCTGGAGGTACTTTCAATCATTCGATAGTTACTTTATTAAAGGAGTACTAAATTGGAAAAATTTAATATTGATCCCTCGAGTTCTGAGGGTACTTTAAATCATTCAATAGTTACTTTAATGATTTGAGTCCTGAAAAAACAGTATAAATTTAAAAAATTAAGTATCTATCACCCGAGATCCGAATTCGATGATTACTTTATTAAAATTGTACTGAACTAGAAAATTTTAATATTGATCCTCTGAGTCATAAAGATACTAAGAACAATTCAAATACTTTAAAGTTCCTGAATAACAGTAATATGTTCAGTTTAACAAGATTGTTCGAATCAAGGGGGTGAAAGTAGGCTTCGAAGATAGGGGATGCAAATCGCGTTCGATCGAGCATCTAGGAATCTATCGATCGTAGCTAGAAACTTCGACTATGTACTCCTACACAGAAAATTTATAGAAACGCTAGACACGGGTGCTGATCCTCGAAAGGTGGACTAACAATTTTTTTAACAACCAAACATTCATTTCAATCTATAATATTTTCAAAGATCTTTCTCTCGTTATTTACATTGAAAATGCATTTTCAATTAAACCGGTAGACTCGTTTCCAGGATTGCAAGGGTACGAGATTCGCGTTCTCATTTCTCGATAATACAAAAATGGGGTTTTTCGGTAGTCGAAAACGTTACATAAAAGATCGATCTAGGGCGCTATCGTCCTCAAAAGTCCTATTGTTTCGTTCACAAGGCGCAATTTGCAATTATTTGGCAGCATGTAGCTATTCTCATAGCTACATGCGCAGTTGTATGCTTCCGAATAATGTAAATTATGCCACGTAAGCGTGAAAATAGGATTTTTGAGAGCGATACCGCCTTACAATTAGATCGATCTTTTATCTAGCATTTTTTACTACCGAAAGCCCCATTTTTGTATTATCGAGAAATGAGAACGCGAATCCCGCACCCTTGCAATCCTGGAAAAAGGAGGGTACTCCCTTAAACAATATTGACTCTGAGTCACCCCTCGACTGCTAAGGGTTAAAATTTTGCGTACTTGAAGATAAAGATGTATTCGATAAATTCGCAAATATAAAGGTCTTAAGGTGGTATACTCGATTCTAGGATTGCAAGGGTGCGGGGTGCACGTTCTCAGTTCTCGATAATACAAAAATGGTGTTTTCAGTAATCAAAAACGCTAGATAAAAAATAGATCTAGGACGCTATCGCCCTCAAAAGTTTTATTTTTTCGTTTACGAGGAGCAATTTGCATTATTCGACAGCATGTAGCTATGAAAATAGCTATAATGTATGCTTTCGAATAATGAAAATTACGCTGCCGGATAATGCAAATTATGCCACGTAAATGGAAAAATATGACTTTTGAGGGCGATAACGTCCTAGATCGATCTTTTATCTAGCATTTTTGACTACCGAAAGCCCCATTTATGTATTATCGAGAAATGAGAACGCGAATCCCTCACCCTTGCAATCCTGGAAAAAGGAGTGTGCTCCCTTAACTTAGATTTCTTACAATTGATACGGAGAGTTTTCATTTCGCATAAAGTTTCGTAGTCTAGCGACGAATGCCAGGGAATCGTCAAAAACTGCCGCCTTCCGGGGGTTAGATCTGGGTTAGAAGAATAATTCAGGACGCGAAGGGTTGACACAGAAACGAGGAACCTTTGGTTCGCGGAAATAGATCGATGAAATCGATGCTTAATGTCAAAGTTGAATCTCACTGGGTTGGTGGTCTGTCGTCGTCGCGTTCCCCTTCGTTGACGGTGTCGAAGAGCACATCGAAAATCGTCGATTTTCCAGAACTTTTTAACGGAACGCGGGACGATGTATCGTTGTGCATGCAAGAAGTCGCTGGTCGACCGGCGAGAACACATTGTAGTCCACGTGTGCGTCGATCGAGATCAAGATCAAGATCAAGCGCCGATCGGACCGGCTTCGAGTTTCGTGTTGTACGTGTTGGTGTCGCCTGATATATATATATATATACATTCTCGCCTCGTGTGTCAGTGAGACAGCGTGTCGAGCGACAACTTTGTTTAGCGAATTGTTCACTGTTCACTGTTTCGGTTCATGTTACTGTCTGTCTGTCTGTCTCTCTTTCTATCTCGTTATCATCGACGCTTCTGAACCATCCTTCTCTGTCATTCTCTTGTCCATCATGTCTTTTTTTTTCTTTCTTTTCTGATAATGTCGCAAGAGGGTTAAAAAAAACGCCGAGAGTTCTTTTTGGGGCAGAAAAAAATCAGCGAGTAAAAATACCCTAAGCGAGAACCCTATTAGACAACGAGCGTGCTCGCGGCCGAGCAAAATAATGAATGATCGTTCTGTTTAAAGGTGCCCCACGAGGTATGTCTAGCACAGGTTCGCAAAAGAGTGCTCGAAAGACCCACCAGTAAGTCACCCTCGAATCTAACTATACAAACACTATATAAACCTATATTATAAATATATATATTATACTATTATACACTATGAGACACTATATATATATATATATAAAATTCTATCTTTCTCTATCTATCTATCTATCTATCTATCTCTATACATATATATATATATTTTTTCTATTGATATATTTTATCCTGCTTCTCGAAAGGAGAGTCCCTGGGCGCCCTGCGTCCTAACGTTAGGCACCGAAAGAGAAAGTCGACATAAATTCATTGAATTCATCGATACAATATTCGATTTTCGAAATAGACACCACTATTAGAGTGTTTTACGGTCTCTTCAACTTTTCAAAGTTTCTCCGTAACTAATGGCAGTTGCACTCTAAATTGCTCCGAAGAAACATTAGAGTTCGATAGAATTCCCTCTTTTCTTTATGGCTTGATCTGCCCTGCGATTTCTTTTACAACAATTCCGGACTCGAACATCTCTAATCGTTTAAGACAAAGACCACACAATTTTGGGAACCTGAAGGTCATTTCAAAGACGCGCAGTTGTTTTCTTTCTGTACTTCCATAATATAGAAACAAAAATATGAAATATTGAAAGAATCGAGATAGAAGTTTTTGTCACAGTGACATTCTATGGCGATAAAGGTCCCTCTAAATATTTGCCCTATCCGGAACTCTGCATTCATAGTGTAAAGCCAACGCGGATCGAAAAACGCAACGTTCAAACCGTGAAACTGCACGGTCGACTTTCTTTTCGCCTAATAGAGCTGTCCAGAACATAATCACGAGATGGACAGCAGTTGCGATTTTTGGCGATCCCCAGGTGACCGAGTTCTTTCGAGAAACAGACCATAAAGATATTCTACGAGTATGTACAGCTGAGATATATTGTATACGATGTTATACGCCCATCTGTAGCGTGAACAAGAGACGGCACACGTACAAGGATCGTCGAACGATCCCTGGACCGAGGGGCGCCCGTAATGAGAGGACACTATTCGACCTCCCGCCTACTCTTGATTTCAGTTAATTTCTCCCCGAATCGTACTGATAATTAGTACTATAGCGACAAGCACAAGTAATCGCGCGTAATCGTCTCAGCAAACACACCTCTCGCCTGTTGTTTGTGTTGCCTCGGAAGCCCGCTCCGGCGAACGCCGCGGACGCCATTTTCTCCGTTTCGCTGCGGTCCGCCATCTTGTCGTCGCGAAGTTTCTGTTCGCCGTGCTTGCGCGACGAGAAATTCACTAATTTTCGACCAGAATTCGAATCTCTAAAGCAAATTTCAGCCTCTCTTTGCGAACTAATTTCAATCGGGGATTAGAAAACTTTTTTTAATACTTCCGTGAAGCTTTTATTACGCGAGGCATAAATAGACAGCGAATCTTCATGCAAAATAACAAATTTCTACCTGAATTGCAACAACCTGGTGCAAAATAGAAATTTATTTTCTTTCTTGATATGTTTAATAGGTTCAAACTAATATAACAGCTACGCACACCTACTAATTTCTGCCATAAATGCATAAAATCCGCTGTCTAGTCAGAAAATATCTGTTCTTTTTTCATAGAAGTTTCTTTCATAGATGTTCGCTTCAATAAAATATACAAATTCGAAGAAGATCGAAAACATTGCATAAAATCAAAGAAATTATTGAATCAAATAAAAATTGAAATTTAAACAAACAATTCCGCATCCCATTCCTGCAAGACGAGGCGCTCAAGGTGTTAAAAGGTTTTATATCAATCCCTGATTTGAACTATGCCGTGTATCGTTCACTTCTACCACGCCAAACTGCTAAAGGTCCGTTCACACGACTCTCAACATCAACCATTCCCCGCAAGTTTCGCCTTCGCGCCGTTTCAGCGGTTCTAAAGGAAAGAAAACGGTCCGGGAGGCTCTCGGAATTTCAATCGACCGAAACAACGATGCCCCGGTTAATTTTCAAGTTGAAAGACTCCACGGAATCGCAGCGAAACGATCAAAGTCGAGGCGAATCGAGTTTAGACTGGTGAAATCTATTCGATTAATCGGGAGTACGTTCGCTGGGCGGGCGGACAAGCGTAATGTAAGCAGCGGTGGGCAAATCCAACGATTTAAATAAAACGTTTCCAATCACGAACAAAAGAGAGCGCTCCAAGTGATCCAATCAGAGAACTCGAATCGCGGTGCGGTGAAACAATCGCGAAAATTTCCGAGAGTTAGTGCGGTGGGAAATGCAACAACGTTAACGTGGAGAGACGACGTTCCCTCTGGTACAGAGTTTCCGGTCAGCGAGATCAATTCTGTCCATTATAATCTGTCTGAAACGTGTTATTTTGAAGGGGATGGTGCCCACCCCTGAACTGTATGTTTGTCCGTGTGTTTCGTCTTAATTGAAACGCTGCGAGATAGTATATATCGTAACTGAGATATACCGGCCTGCTCTGCCGGCGAATAGAGAGACTCCTCGCTGGCAGTGTGTAATTACGAGTTTCTTTGTCGATTTTTTCGGAAACAGCCGTAAATACCACGCCCACCGTAGTAGGTAAACCAGCAGCGTGTGTCCGTAGCCGACGTTAGCTCTCGCCGTCGCGAGGAATCCCGTGGGACGCCATCAAAAGCCCCACGAGAAGTCTCCTCTTTTAGACATTTATCTGTCTCTCCACCTCTCTCTGTCTCTGTTCCGTTTTTTTATTTTAATACTTTTTCTTTCCACCCTCGATCCTGACGCGACCGAGCAAGCACGGTTTGTAATCGAGCGCGACAAGCTCAAAGTGAATTTGTTCGATTGTCGAGACCGAGCCAGATCAAAGAATCCCGGGAACAAGGCTCTCTCGCGAGACGGATTAAAGGAACGCCGAAGGAAAATGGAAACGAGGACGAGCCTTGGACCGGATGCTGGGGGAATTTAGAGGAACGGTACCACGAAGATACACAGATGACGAACGTATATTTTTCGTGGAACTTTTAACGGCGCTTCCGTCACGTTTCTGCGATCAAAATGAGTCCAAACACAATACAATTTGACGTATATTTACTCGTTTAATTCACGATTCTGTGGGACCTCCATTATCCGAACCGTCCAATCTAGATCCATGCGTTGTAACACGGAAAAATAATTGATACACTTTCGAATAATTAACTTTCGATGTTTATAGAAAGAATCTCGTCTTGTTCATTCGGGATCATTCTGCAATAGAAAATTGTGTTTTGATACGGTTGAATATTATTCATTCGTATAAACATACAGAAAATTCATTCTCTCAGTCGTCCGCAATAATTACGGAACCGTGCGCGATATTCGTCTGAAAGTGGAACAACGGCAACGCTAACAAGCCACAAGTAACTGCGAGGAACAAAAGAAGTTCAAGAAAAGAGAAAAACCGGATTACAAACCTGTGCTCGGCTCGGCGCGATTGTTTCCTGCCAGAATTCATTTCCGATCGGTACACTGTGGATCTTTATGCGAGACAAATGCGTTTAACATGTTCGCTGTCACGAATATATCACGTGATGATCGTCAAATCAATTGCATTCTCTTCGTCAATTAAAATCGTAGCGTAATATTCAGAGACTTGATGGCTATTAAACTGTTTTAATATTTCGTAAAGAAGATTAACATTGAAACCAGACTGCGGATCTTTAGGCTTCTATGGCAATTTTATAAAATCTAGGAGGCATTATTTTTCCTCTTTCTACGATAAAACTTCCAATCATTTTTCAAAAGTTAACTATAAAAATGGTAATTTGCGTAAAGGTCCTCTGTCTAATTGAAACAAATTATTACTACGAATTTTCGTGCAAAATAAAAATTGTCTGCATTAACTGCAAGACGCAGAAACTAGAGGGACATTTAGTTCTCAATTATCTGAAAAGGTTTGAAACGATACAACACTATTTCCCAAATATTTTCACGCATAAAATCCTCAGTCTGCTGATCAGTACGTCCAGGAATATCCGTACAGCCAGGCGATTTGGGGATGAAAACGAACCGGAAGCGGGTGGAAAAAAGAAACGGCAGACGCGAATGTCGGCGATAATTGAAAATAATTTTCCGTGGAAATATTTGTGGGCTACGAGCCTCCGGTTTTAACGAGGAATTGTTGACGAGACGCGACTTTTTCACCCGCGGACGGTTCCTAGGAAGCCCTCGTCGACGCTTGTCCCTCTCCATTGTAGCCGCGTAGCCCGCGAAAGATCGCTTAATTAAGCGACATCGTCGAGCACCGAGGAGGAAACGACAATAGCCGTTGTCGAACGCTCGTCGACGACCTCCGAGCGATGTTTCGGGGTGAGAACTTGACGATCGCCGAGCGTCGAGGACTTTTCGGGCTTCTCTTTTACTCGGGAGACCGGCCCCGACAAGCCTCTCCAATTGGAACTCGCCCCCGTCTCTGCAAAACTCAAAACCCGTTCTCAATTCTGAACGCCATCCGGTCAGCGTTGTCCGGATCGATCCGGGACCTAGATATCGCGAGATCTCGACTAATTGAAGACTGTCGAAACGACGCGCGACACGGTTTCCCGTGCCAACATCTTTCCCGGAGTCCTCGCCGCTCGTGTACCGTAAACACTCGTCCACCAATCCACGACCAACGCGAAACGCTTCTCTCCTATGTGGGCCGTTGTATTTTCCAATTTTTTTCGGGTCAGACACTTCCCGGGAAGCGTTTCGCTTGTTAACGTTACACTGTACACAAATGGGTTTAGGGTACCGTAGGCTCCGCGAGAAAGCCACTGTTTTACTCCGCGAGAGAGACATTATTCTCCGTAAGTGTATTGATCGCGAGGTAACTACCCGTTTCTTCATGAAAACGCTTTCTCCCAGAACCGAACTGTCCCATTCCTTCATGAGACGAGTACTCTTTTTCTCCACGAGAGAGCCACTATTTTTCTCCCCAAGAGAACCATTATCTTCGCCATTGGACTATTGAACTATTTCTTTGCTTCATGAGATGAGTACTCTTTTCTCCACGAGAGAGCTAGTATTTTCTCCACGAGAGAACCACTATTTTTCTTCGCCAATAGGCTGCTCTTGTCCTCCGCGAGATAACTTCTCCTTTCTCCAAAAGATGACTACTATTTTCTCCACCGATAAGCAATTCCTCTTCTCCGCGAAAGAGCGACTACTCCCCTCCAGAACATAATTAGACCTTCTCTCCGTGAAAGAACGTTTCAACTTCGCTCAACGTTCCTTTCTCAATTTACGCATCTCTGTAAGTAAGGAAAATTTCTGTTTACGAATTCGGAGAAATGATGAAGTTAGAGAAACGACTGTAAATGTGTGTACTGTTATTTGCAAGACTTTTTCAGCATGGTAAATTCGATTTGTCGCGGAGCCTATTGTTCTGGGCCACTCGAAACACTGTATATACCCCGACAGCATACTCAACCACTCTTCCTGCCCCTAATTATTTCAGAAAAGAAAATAGATTGTAACTAGAACTAGCAATGTATAGCCCTGTGAGGCGAAATCCTCGAACCCGAGAGACCAATCTCTCTTTATAAATAGGCACGAGACATTAATGATCATTTTTCTTTCGATTCAAAATCCTTCACAGCGTTTCGAAATATAGAAGCTAACTGGACGAAACTGTACCGTTCACGTTTTCCGACAACAAATTCAAAAATCTCTCCCCATTTTCGTTTAAACCATCTCGCCATGAAACTCATGGCTGCGACTACTGGACTGCGATTCTTTGTGCGAGGCAACAATTTTTTAAGCTCTCTGTGGCTCACAGAAATTCGACGGAAGTGGATTTCAATAATCATTTCAATAATAAATGTTGATGTTCTCGGCGCTACGGTTTCGATCAATTTCTACTAAGAAATCAAAAAACAATTTTGCAGATTATCAAATAATCATCAACGTTTCGATTCTAGTTTGAAACATTTTCAGGATGTGTTTGCCTTGCGTCTGTAAAAATATAAATTACATCAAAGGTTATTATTAGAAACAATTCATACGATTAAACACTAATATGAAACTCCTAAGATACGTGAATACTACGCAACGTTACCGAATCACTAATGTTTTATGATGAAATTTCTTTCCAACCAAAATAACCTGTTTGTTATTTTCTCGAATTATTAAACAATCTTATATCACATACAATTAAGTGTATTAAATTCTTCCAATAAAAGTTGAATGTTAATAATTGAATTTACCGCTTTTGGTATATTCACATAAATGGGCTAAAAACATATTATGCTTTTCAAATTTACCGCCTAATATTGGTTGGGATAACCTAGTTCGTTCCAAATATATTCAGTGTCTTGTCGACAAGCATCGATGACACACGTGTGTCACGATGTTCATATTAAAGTATTAAATCGCATCAAAAACAAGTAAGTTGGTTTTGTGAACAATATTACAAACGAGTTTTGTTATTACATTAAAGCAGTTTAATATTGCATTTTGAGAATTGTACAACAAATTTATATTTTTACAGACGCAAGGCAAATACATCTTGAAAATGATACAAACTTGAATCGAAACGTTGATGATTATTTGATAATCTGCAAAATTGTTTTTTGATTTCTTAGTAATTGATCGAAACCGTAGCGCCGAGAACATCAACATTTATTATAAACAATATTACGATCGAGATACAGAGACATATCATTTCAATAAGTTGAAAACGGAGTAACAATTAGACCGCGAATTTTCATGCATTCCTGAAGAATGCCTGAACGAGGAATTGTCTGAATGAAATATGAAACACTATGAGATTGAAAAGCTAAGTTTTACTCGATCACTGCCTCTCACAATCGACGCAGAACATTTTCAATTTGCATAAAGATCCACAGTCTGTTGATAACAGTCTCATGTATTTTGTGCATTTATTTTTGTCGTAAACGCATAAAATTCGCAGTCTATTCGTCACGCGAGGCCTGCACCACCTTCCAAAGAATGATCGACCGCATAAAGAATGATCGAGATCGTTCACCTAGAAAACACCATAACACCATAAGCATTTCTCCGCGGAACGTCAAGTTTGGTCCAGCTAGCACGGCAAAGTTCGAAGCATTGTGCGCTTTTGAACGATCCATAAATAGTGGCCACTTTGCACAGCGGAGAACATCCATCGATCACTTCGATCATCGCCGAGGATGTCCACGCGTTGGACACGTGTCCTCCTCCTGCACTATCGACACACGGAACACCTAGAACACACAGATACACAGCCACAAAAGACACTCATTTGCATGGTGGCATGAGTTCGCCCACGAAGAAGGCTCCTCGAGTCGCCGAGGTGGCTTGCTTGCATCGCTTTGCTCGAGATGACCCGGCTAGAGCTACCCCTAACTGTCTGTTTTAGAGCAGCGACTATCGATTCTCCATGAATTATCGATATCTTACCGATCCTTAACCCGTCGGGGTGTTTTATGCAATTTTCAAAGCGCCCGCAAGATCGAGAGCAGAGTGCAAATAATGCATTGCTTGCGACGAACTCGGATGAAAATGCAATTGGACTGCGGATTTTCGTGCATTATGGAAATCGTCTGCATTGATTGCACTATATTGCAGGTGTAGAGACAATTTCGTTAGTTCGTAATTTTTTAATCCGAGATTATCGAGATCGTAAAGATGCATTTTCGAACAATTGTTCAGTGAGTTTACTCCTTCGAACGTCAACAGACAATTTACGTTACCGAAGCTTCGCATTTTTAAATTATAAATAATAATTGTCTGCATGACTTGTATTCTAGCAATCACAGCAACCATGTAGAAGTCTCAAATTCTTTTAATCTTTGACGTACCTTTCAAATTGCGCCCATCGTTTTTGTCATAAATGCATAAAATCCGAAGTCCAGTTAATAATCATCAGGTTGCAGTCTATCTTAGGTGATGATCGATTTACTAAAATGGAACGTATTGCGATATGATCGAGGAATATGGGTGCCTTTATCGATAGTCGCAGCTCTAGCCTGTGTAGTTGATCTCTGTGGTCTGTGTTGCTTGCTAGCAAGCGGGCAACAGCTTCCGTGTGCGTAGCATGATAGACTGCGATAACGTTGCCAAGCCCTGCAGGAAGGTTCTCTCTCTCTCTCTCTCTCTCTCTCTCTTTCTCTCTATCTATGTATCTATCTATCTTTCTCTATCTACCTTTCTCTCTCGTCCGGCAAACTTTCGCCATCCTACACTCGGAATGAAAGCCTTTAATCCTGGCACCCCTAACAGGGAGGTCGTTGAACCCTTACCAGTCGGACAACTCGGGATGAAAGCCACTTTGCTCGAGCTTAATGTTCTCGCGAACTTATGTTTGTCGTCCTGCACGCATTTCGAATTAACTCGGGCTAATTAGACTGCGGCTCCTCTCTTTCGAGACTGTTCAACGTCAGTGCCCATTGATTCTGTAGACGAAAACCGTTTGACTCCGGGTCGGAATTAAGTAAAACTTTCTTAGAAGCAGTTTTCAGTTCGTCCGGTGAGAGTTGATTTAAATAGAAACTCGATTGAATCGAGCGAATGTTTGTTTTAAGCAATTCTATCTTCCTCTCGCAGAGATTCGATCGATTTTTTGTAGAACAAAATGAAATGTCGGTTAATCAACTTTACATCGCCCAGACCGTGAGCAAACTTTACAGAAAAATTCGATTAGAATCTCCGCGGGAAGAACGGAATTGCAGAGGAGCTGCATCGGACTGATGACCGACAAAATTATTTAAATAATTTACATCTGTATTTTGTACACATTCGGAGTGCGGTTAATTAAATAAAAGGAAGCGAGTAGACTTGCGGCCGAGTATGGTGGTTGAAATCCTCCAGAGAGACCTTGCTGCAGGACTTTGCCGTAAAAGCAAACTTTGTCGCGGCAAAGAGCATCGGCCTAAGCGGCTCATTAGACCGGAGGACTAATGTCGACTAGACGATCAGCGTTGCCCGGCAACGTGGCACAGGGTCCGCCGTTGAATTGACAGTGGTCCCCGTTTCTTTTCCCGTTGATGCGCAGAAACACCACTATGGCTGCTTCTGCAAATAGCACCGATCAAAAACGAACGGGACCTGGTGGTCCTGTTCCTGCTTACCTTCCGGGACATCACTGCCCTGAAGCAGCCAATCGAGACGGACGACAGCAAGGGCGGCCTATCAAAGTTCGCGAAACTCGCCAGATCGGTCACCAGGTCCAGATCCGTTCTCGTCTCGCAGTTCAGCTCCCATCTGCCCGCCCTGAAGGACACCGCGTTGCCGACCACTGCGAAACAGTCGCACCTAGCTCACGTGAGTACACTAAATCATACTAGTCTTCGACAACCAACACTCCACCTTTTTTTTCTTTTTTCTTTACGTGGGAAAATGCGTTACGCATACCCCGCCTCCCTGGGGGAGAGACGGGGTTATGTGGGGCTCGCCCTGCCAGAAGGGCGAAAGTCTTGCCCCTCTAAAAACCCGCGGTGACCTCCCTCAGCTAATTGGGGATGGTCGAGATCTCGTGAACGAATGCGACCGACCAACCAACACTCCACCTTTATTTTTTTTTTTTATTACGTGGGAAAATGCGTTACGCATACCCCGCCTCCCTGGGGGAGAGACGGGATTATGTGGGGCTCGCCCTGCCAGAAGGGCGAAAACCTTGCCCCTCTAAAAACCCACAGTGACCTCCCTGAGCTAATTGGGGATGGTCGAGATCTCGTGAACGAATGCGACCGACCAACCAACACTCCACCTTTTTTTTTCTTTTTTCTTTACGTGGGAAAATGCGCTACGCATACACCGCCTCCCTGGGGGAGAGGCGGGGTTATGTGTGTTATATTACGTCTCCGTGCAGAACACAGCCGATTGGAAAAATATCGCGACTTTACAGTATGGCATAATTTCAATTATCCGGAACTCTTTATGGTACTCCGGAATTTTTTCTGGAAATGTAGGTGAACTAATAAGTAGATTGTGTGGATCTTCATGCAAAATAAAAATGGTTTATATCAATTGCAAGAAGTTGGAATCCTGCCAAAATTTATTTTATCCTTTGAATCCGTGGAGAAAGGTTTGGTAGTGTGACCCCCAGTTTCATATTTCTAAATTCTGATTAATCAAATTCGTTAGAATTTTTTTTGAAAATGTAGGTGACCTAATACATAAATAGATTGTGTGGATCTTCATAGAAAACAAAAATTGTTTATTTCAATTGCAACAAGTTGGAATCTAGTCAAAATTTATTTTATCCTTTGAATCCGTGGAGAAAGGGTTGGTAGTGTGACCCCCAGTTTTATATTTCTAAATTCTGATTAATCAAATTCGTTAGAATTTTTTTTGAAAATGTAGGTGAACTAATACATAAGTAGACTGCGGATTTTCATGGAGAATAAAAATTGTTTCTATCAATTGCAAGAAGTTGGAACCAAGTCAAAATTTCTTTGAATCTTTAATAATTTCATAAAGCTGGAAGAAATAAAGTTTGCTTCCGCTATCAATATCGGCGGAACTTCGAAGTGAACTGTGTTCTCTCTTTCTGATTTAGATGTTGACCTTAAGCGGCGACGTGATGCCGCAGTACAGACAGGAGGCGCCGAAGACACCGCCGCACATTTTGTTACATTACTGCGCGTTCAAGGCGATCTGGGACTGGATCATTTTGTGTTTGACCTTTTACACGGCCATCATGGTACCCTACAACGTCGCGTTCAAGAACAAGACCAGCGAAGACGTATCGTTGCTGGTGGTCGACAGCATCGTCGACGTCATATTCTTCATCGACATTGTCCTCAACTTTCACACGACATTCGTCGGCCCCGGCGGTGAGGTGGTGTCCGACCCGAAGGTACTTCGTCACCAAAAACCCTCCAATTTTTTCTATGAGATTCCAAACGGTGAAGACTTTCTAATTACTATAACCACAAAATAAATAGTAGGGGTTAACTATTTTTTTATGAAACGTGTACGAGCATATTCGTAGCATTTTCCTGATTAGAATGAGCCCAAACACGATACAGTTTGGATCCTATTCACTCGTTCGATTATCCGAACTAATCGTGTAGATGTCGATATTCGAATAATGGAATAATTATCTAGTGCTAGATTTGTACGATAAATCGTGTTGCATTTCAATTGGGATTGAAACACGTACGTACTTCAATCGGTTCGGATAATCGAGGTCCCACTATGTCGTGGATTTCAATCAGGAGAATGTCACAGATTTTATGGCAAAATTTTCATAGAAGAATCATGAACACTATGAGTGTCACCATTTTGTTCATGTAAACTTGAAAAATCTAGGATGAGGATGTTATAAATTTGATCTTTTCCATTCTCGTATCGCTAAATAAGTTATTATGATTTCGTGTGGCTTTTATTGTCATTGGCGTGACACCCAACGTGTTAAAGATAGCAAAGTTTGGCTGCTCTTTACTTTACCTGACTCAAAGTTTGTGCCTTTCTCTTATAAATTATTATATATTTGGCATGTAATTTGGTAGATTTGTACCCGGGGACTCTGCAGAACGAAGTTTCGATACTGTAGAATCAATGGTTCAGAAGTTATGGTCGCTTAAAGTTTCGCAATTTGCAATGTTTTTGACAGATAATAAGCGCGCCGCCATATTGGTTTGTTGTGACGATCGCTTACCGAGCAGAACCGCTAGATGGCAGCACGGGTACTTGATAATGCTGATAATATAGAGCGGGTATTGTCATTGTTGTTTGAACTTTGGAAGACATGGCCACGATGTTGTGTTTTAACTGGTCTGGGTTAGGTCTGGGTTAGGTTTTTGTAAATATTTTCCACGACATTTCTTCTCAAACATTTTCTGAGATATTTTCTCTATGTTAGCGATACTACTGCGTGCACGTTCTGCCATCTAGCGGTTCAGCGATCGTCACTACAAACCAATATGGCGGCGCCCTTAGCTGTCAAAAACACTGAAAAATGCTCAACTTTAAGCAAGCATAACTCCTGAACCATTGATCCTACAGGATCGAAACTTCGATCTGCAGGATCCCCGGGTACAAATCTACCAAATTACATGCCAAATATATAATAATTTATAGGAGAAAGGCACAAATTTTGAGTCCGGTAGAGTAAAGTTTATCCGAAAGTTTAGTTACTGGATTAGTTTTCTGTCGGAACGAACAGTATTTGTTTAGAGGAAGATTGGCAAGGGTAAGGAGCGTGTTGTGGGTTCCAGGTGATCAGGATGAACTACCTGAAGTCGTGGTTCGTGATCGACCTGCTCAGCTGCCTTCCGTACGACGTGTTCAATGCGTTCGACCACGACGAGGATGGGATCGGCTCGTTGTTCTCCGCCCTGAAGGTGGTGCGTTTGCTCCGCCTAGGTCGCGTGGTCCGCAAACTAGACCGGTATCTGGAGTATGGAGCCGCGATGCTCATTCTTCTGCTCTGTTTCTACATGTTGGTTGCTCACTGGCTGGCCTGTGTCTGGTACGTCACTTTAAGGTGATTTTACCCTGCCCACACACTGAAAGGTAACACAGCTGCGGCAGGATTGACGGCTAACCTCGTCGTCATTTACATAACACGATGTTTACGTGTCCCGATTGCCGGATGGGACTCTCGAGAAACTCTATCGACAACAGAACCAACGTCCATCTGTGTCGCCACGTAGCTTTTCGCAGTTCTAACATCTGGAACAATTGGACCAAATTATGAGTTCGCCTCTTCCGTTTTTTTTGAGTCATTTATACTTTTACTGGGCCTTATACTAGCTGTTCAGCTAACGATTTGGGCTGGATATTAGAAAATAGTCACTCGCAATAATATTCGGACACTCTTACTAAGACAGGAAGCTTTTTCATTTAAACCACATGAACTAATACTAACTGTTTAGCTAACAATTTGAGCTGGATATTAGAAAACTACAGTAACGTCAAAAAAAGAGAATAGCTTTTTCACTATTGAATCGTATGACTCGGGTTTTTCTTTGAAAAGTTACAAAATAGTTTACTGTAGATACTGGGAATACTAAAAGTTGTTATTTCGATTGACGCAGATCTGTAAAACGTATTTTTGCCATCGCACAAGAAGCACAGTGGTGGCCAAAATTCTAAGTTATAATTCGAAATACCGGGATCCCAAGCCAGATCGGGACGCTTCCAATTAGAAACATACAGAGACACGCACACACTACACACAGTGACGCATGAGCCGCTTTCCACGCTCGTTCCGATCGGGGATGAATCGTATTTTATTTAAGCAAGATTAATCGATAAATGATCCATCGTGACCCGGCTATTCAGATTATTCGGTTCCCAGAACTTTTATCCGCTGTCTATCATTGACGATATCGAAAGTCGTGTTTCAATTTCACTTTCAAGAGAACAAAGTCAAATTTTCGGATTTAAGAATTTTTCTTGCTCTTATCGTCCAATATACATAAATGATTCTTAGGGGTTCAGCGTTTATAACTAGACTGCGGATTTTATGAATTTATGACAAAAATAGATGACTGGAAAACAAAATTGTAACCAGAGCTGGGGAAAAATAGTATTTTAAATAGTAAATAATAAATAATCCTATTTATTATAAAGATTGTGTACAACTTCGAAAATAAAATAATTTATTTGAGGCAGTAATTTTTGAAAATAGTATTTTATTTGAAGAATATTGAGAATATTTGTATTTTCTCTTTATTTTCAATTTTAATTTTAAATATTGCTGAAAATAATGGTTCGAATTCGATACATTTATGAGTGTAAGTCGTTTCTTAACGATTAGATAGATTGTATGTTCATGCGGTTTCTCAGAGTATTATAACAATGCGAAAAATAAAATATTTTATTTCGTGTTTCAGATTGTTAAAATAGAAATATTTTATTTTGTGGATCAAATTGTTGAAATAGAAATAATTTATTTTGATGTTCAGATTGTTGAAATAGAAATATTTTATTTTGACGTTCAGATTGTTCAAATAGAAATATTTTATTTCCGGAATTGTATATCTATTTAAAATACTATTTTCTTTAAGCAAAATAAAATCTAAAATATTAAATAGAAATATTTGTTTCGCCAAATAATGCCCACCTCTGACTGTAACGAATAATTTCAGAATATCTTTATCTTGTTTCCGACATGCTAAGATTATTGGAAAAGGAAACACATTTTTATTCGTTTCATACGACCGACTTTGACCATTTCTATTTCGCATAAAGATTCCCAGTCTATTTATAACGTCACAAAAAAGATGTAACGTTGCAGTCTACCATTTTCTGACGCGGTTTCCGAGGGTGGAATTAATTCCCAAAGTGAGTTGAGGAAAGTCTGAGAAAAATAGAGATAGAGCCCTCTCCCAAGACAGCGTCGAACACGCGAGTGTTTCGTGCGAAAAGTTGGCGAACGGGAATTGAAAGCAGCCGGCTCCCCGATACGGAACGAGACTGCTACAGCTTTTAGAATGGTAACGACACGTTTCCGTTGCCTAGTGAACCAGCTGCGCGAACGAGAACCGAAAGAAACCCGGCGCAGCGTAATCACGCTGCCGGTAGAGAAACAAGTGGGAAAAAGAGGGGAAAAAGATGGAAACGAGGGAACGGGTTGCATCCTGCATCTAGCTCGTTCCGCGCGCTTCTTAATTACTTTCGCTTCTGCCACGCGAGCGGCCATTAGCGCTTTAACTAGTCCAACAGATAAAACAGATCTCGATTGGATATTATAGAGAAACGTAGCGACCAGTTAGCTCGTCCTGTCCTCTCCCGATTAGCGGGCGAATTCGTCAGAATAGTCAAAGCCCCGCATAGGCTGGCCGAAAAACCCACACGTTCATCGAAACCACAAAAGTGCCGGGGTGATTCAATAATTGTCTGGCAATGTACGCTGCCGTACAAAATTAAACGATCACCAAATTTCCCATATTCAAACAGTTGTAATTTCATGAAAAAACGTCACAGAATATCCATCCGGGTCTCATTTTAAAGCTTGAACGTTCTACTTTCGATTCCCATTGCTCTATTTCTCAACCAAATCTTGCACGCTATGTAACGGGTAAGAGAATGGACGTACATTTCGGTTTCGAAAATTTTGTAAATTCAAACGGTCCTACAGACGTGAACAAATTTTTTGAATGCACTAGACCGATACAGATTTGAAGATTGGAGAGTCCCGCCTTTAAAATCGTTCCTCGATGGTCGCTGTACGATTTTTTTTGACCAAGTTATTCAACATTGAATGGAGATTGTGCCGTGAAGAGTGTGCTCGCTTTCTCACCCGTTACATAATGTACAAACTTTGTTGAGAAAAAGGAGCAATGGACTCCAACAGTAGAAAGTTGGAGCTCCAAAATAAAACTAGAACGAATATTCTACAACGTTTATTCGCGAAGTTGCAGTACTTTGAACGCGGGCAATTTTTCACCGAAAATCTAGCAACCCTTTCATTATGCACGCCAGCGTAATCAACGCGCTTGCGTTAATTTTTCTAACAAAGTCCCTTTATTTTGCAAGTTACACGAACCACTTCATCCTTCAATTACCACAGGTATGGTATCATTTTTACGCTCTGTAAAAATTAAAACTATATTTCATTACGAGAGGGTGCGTGTTGCGCCTGTTGCTTCTTCAATTGTTACAGGAGCAACGAACGGTTTTCCCACTCGAAAATATGAAATTTTTAAGAGCATGTGCCGCGGCAGCTGCTCTTTTAGTTGCTACATGGAGCAACGAATTGTTTTTCCATTCCCATTTGGAAATATGAAATGTATTTTATTATCTGGCACCGTGTGGCGCAACTGTTGATTTTCTAACAGAAACGATGGATCGGCACTGGACTTTAGAAAATAACATTTACTTTATGGTCTAAGGGTTTCGGTTGCACCTGCTGCTTCTCCAGTTATTACGTCGGAGTAATGATATTTTTTCCCACTTAGAAAAATAACATTTATTCGAATATCCGCGGATGTATATCGGAGTTGCTGCTTCGACTGTGTCGAGCAATTGTTTTAACGTTTCCTGTAAATTGTAGAAAATACAAGGCACGTGCGTTTAGGACAGAGCCGGGGAACTGGCGGTCCATGGGCCGCACACTGTTTCTTTTCCGTGTTCTCGGCAGAGTCGCCGGATGAGAGAAGGGAGCACGAATTTATGGGAAAAAGTTACCCTCTATCTGCCAGTACCGGACACAAGCACGATGGGGAAGAAGTTCCCCGGCTCTGGCGTTGGATCTTACATTTCTAATTGATCAGCTCTCCCGACCGCATCATATAATTACTTGTCAATCATTGAATCACCCAGGTAGAAATAAGAGAATAGCGACTAGAGAAAGCATGCCGTGTACTTGCGTTGTCACAGTCGCCCGGCAATTGCCTGTCATTCGCCGATATACACCACCGTTTATGTTTAGACGCTTGGAAAAATTCGATCCACCTTGACTACGAACGCTAAACCTGCCGAGCCTTAAAAGTAACTGGTACACATTTGCTTGCACAGGGTGTCTCAAAATTCCTTCAACATCCGGAAATGGGAGGTTCCTGAGATCATTTGAAGCGACAGTTTCTTTTGCAAAAATGACGTCCGCGGCTTTGTTAAGGAGTTAATAACACAAAAAACACGGACCAATCAGAGCGCGGCTACAGCCAACGGAGTTCGACTCGTTTTCTAGGTTAGGTCCCGCTTAAGGGGGAAGGGTATCCATTTCAGATTTTAGAGTATTTATCAGTGTTACCTACCTCTGTGCAGAAAAATTGATTTTTTTGTGGTAACACTGATAAACATACATATGTATGTATCAGCCTGACGATTCGGTTTTGCTATGATTCCACGTTTTTTTCTTTTGTTTATTAATATCTTTATTGCTATTAATGGATCCGAGTGGATTCAAGCCTTTCATATGTTTGTTGATATGATTTCACGTTGACTGTCCTGACCGGGCGCCCTTTCGTCTAACTAGCTTATCTAAAATTGGCTCTAGACTTGTTCTGCATCAGAGATGACCTCTGTCTTCATGAACGTAATATGGGGAAATCTCTGCTACGTGAATGCAATTACGGGATAAGAGATCTAGATGTTTATAGATTTTATATCCTTTTAGGATAGATATTTATCCTAATAGGCTAGATTTTTTATCCTTATACGAGCATATTTTGAGCTGCACAGAGGTTTGTTTGATAGAGGTAGGTTAAGTGCACCGCGGTGAACCGCATCACGTCAGTCAAAAAGATCTTTTAGAGACAGAAAAATACATTGGAATCTGCGAGTATTTTTCTCAATTTTTGATCTACTTTGGACACTTATATTATTAGATATAAACATAATCTCGTTAAGTAATCGGTCCAGCGCGGTGCATTTAACCTTCCTCTTTAGAATGAGCCCTCACCCAACCCAAAATTCGCTCAAATAAGGACAAAAAATCTATTTCCGCAAACCCATGTTTCGACTCAAAGTCTGGTTAGATTCTAATAGTTCCTTTCTAGTTTTGTCACGTGACTACCCTTCCCCCGTGGCGTCGTCGTTGACCGAGCCAGAATCAATCCGCTGTAGCCGCGCTCTGATTGGTCCGTGTTTTTCGTTAATAACTGCTTAACTTTTTGCAAAGGAAAATGTCGCTTCAAATGATCTCAGGAACCTCCCATTTCCGGATGTTGAAGGAATTTTTAGACAACCTGTAGAAGTGAGAAGATTGATTTTATTTAGAATTTTGTGCGGCTCCTATTGTAAATAGGTGCACTACCAAAGATATCTATAGAATCGTTTCCATTATCTCAACAATTGTAAAACGAAAAATCTGAAACCGGTCATTTCGACCGGTGGTGGTAGGTTTCGTGTTAACGTTGGAGGTTCGACGCTTCGACAAATCTGACGTTCGACGCTTTCCGGAGAGGTTGCAAGCGTTTAAACGCATTTAGACGGTGGTGTACGTATCGCGTGGCCGTGCCTGACGGCGAGACGCGATGATCGGTGTTGGTCACGATCATCCGTGTGAGAGAAGGTGTGTGTCGGTTGCGTTTTGAAGGTACTCGATCGGAAGATCGGATGCTGACAACGGTGTCCAGTACTCCTGGCTGTGGAAACTGGCGAACGTGACCCAATCCCCGTACAGCTACCTGTGGACCAACACCAGCACCGCACCTGAACTGGTCGCGGGCCCGTCCCGTAGGACCATGTACGTCACCGCGCTCTACTTCACGATGACCTGCATGACCTCGGTCGGGTTTGGGAACGTCGCCGCAGAGACTGACAACGAGAAGATCTTCACCATCTGCATGATGATCATCGCCGGTACGGATAACACGTACACGCACGTACACACCTTGCACCACCGCATCAGACCGATAGTACTCTCTCGACCCGCTACAGTCTCGAGAATATTGATTAACGCGCCGCCGAGGACCTTGAAGGTCCCACGTATGCGTTCTGACCTAATTTCACGCGGCGTAAGTCGTACTCGTCGGGAAATCATGCTCCGCGATCGTGCGAGTGGATTGACAGAGACTCCGAGGACACCGATGCTCGTGCCGTAATCATCCAGAGATCACGCACAGAGTCGCCAGATCAGGAGAATTCGCTCGAATCGAGGGGAGTACGGTTACCCTCTCTCCGTCAGAGCCCAGTAACAGAAGTAGCAAACGGGCACCGCGATCTTCTGGAGGCCCCGTGCCCTTCTAAGGGCCCCGCGCTTGCAGCAGGAAAAGCCCCTGGCTACTATTAACAGATATTTCTGCTGAAAAAAATGTCCTTCATTGTGTTTTGTTTTATTATCATGCAAAACCTAGGGCTCCCAGATAACGTTTGCTACGGGCCCCGCGCTCTTATGGAGGCCCCGTGCTCTTCTAAGGACCCCGCGCTTGCAGCAGAAAGAGCCCTGGCTACTATTAACAGATATTTCAGCTGAAAAAAAGGTCCTTCATT